>CM056060.1:65062183-65489737 GCA_029574335.1 Rana kukunoris
AATCTTTTTAGTTATTTGAATAGTTGCTCCTACCATTGGATGTCTCTTTACATCTGTTGTTAATTCTGCTTCTGGAATCCAGCTTAGACCACCCAGTGGTATTTCCACTGTAGTTTCTTCTATTTTTATCCATGGTTTCCTATTTTGCCCACACCATTCTGTTGCTCTGACTAAGTGGGCTGCTTCCTGGTATTTTACCAGGTCTGGGAATCCGATTCCTCCTTCCCCCTTTGGAAGTGATAAGATGGCTCTACGTATCCTTGCCGGTTTTCCTGCCCAGATAAATTTCAGAAAACTTGATCTTAGTTCCCTCAGGAAACTTTGTGGAATCTTAATTGGCAGGGCCTGAATTAAGTACAAGACTTTTGGTAACACATTCATTTTCAATATGTTCGTCCGCCCAAACCAGGTGAATATTTCCTTATCCCATCTCACTAGGTCTAATTTTATTCGCCTGGCCAGTGCTACATAATTAACTTCATATAATTTATTTAAGTTCCTTGTTATTTTTGTTCCCAAGTAACTTATATGGGAATCTGTCCATCTAAAATTAAATTGTGTTTTTATCTGTTCAAGTAATACCGCATTTGTTTCTATCCCTATTGCCTCTGATTTCCCATAGTTGACTTTGAAATTTGAAAATTTTCCGTACTCTCTAATTTCTGCCAGTAACACTGGTAAAGAGATGACTGGGGAGGTTATAAAAAATATTAGGTCGTCCGCATATGCTGCCACTTTCTGTTCTTCTTTTTCTATTTTTAGTCCTCTAATGTTTTGATTTGCCCGTATCTTCATTAAGAATGGTTCAATTGTTAAAATGAAAATAATAGGTGACAGTGGGCAGCCTTGCCTTGTCCCATTCCGAATAGGAAATGGTTCAGATATCTTACCCGCTATACTAACTTTCGCACTCGGTTGTGAGTATAGATTTGAAAACCAGCTCAGCATTCCCTCTCCCAACCCTATATGTTGTAACATAGCTTTTAAAAACGTCCACTCCACTCGATCAAAGGCCTTCTCTGCGTCACTAGAAACCAGTATGTCATTGGCTTCTTCTGTTTTTGAGACAGATATATCGCATTTATCACCCGCTGCGTGTTTTCTCTTCCCTCTCTCCCTGGTGTAAATCCCACTTGATCTGGGTGTATAAGATCTGAAATATATTCTACAAGCCTTAAGGCCAAGATTTTGGTAAATATTTTTAGGTCTACATTCAGTAATGATATAGGGCGATAGCTGGCACATTGTGATGGGTCCTTCCCATCTTTTAGGATGACTATTATGTGTGCTAGCAATGATTCACTTGGTATTTTCTTACCTTCTCGTAGTGAATTATATGCTGCTATAAATCTTTGGGCCAATTTCTCGGAGAACAGCCTGTAGTATGATAAAGTAAACCCATCTGGTCCTGGGGCCTTGCCCAGTTTTAATGTTTGTATTGCTTCCATAAACTCTCCTGTTGTTATTGGTTCATCTAATTTTCTAGCTACTTCTTCTGATATTTTTGGCATCTGGGTTTCTTTAATATATTCTTTAGCTCTTTTTAGTTTCTCTTGTTCCTTCTCCATCGGGATCTTCTCATCTAGCTGATATAGTTTCTCATAGTATTCCTTAAAACCTTCTACAATCTCCTGTGGGGTATTTACTATTTTATCTTTGACTGTCTTTATTTGCGTAATGTATTTCACTGCCTGGGTTTCTTTTAGGGCATTTGCTAGCATTCTACCTGGTTTATTACCATACTCATATAGTGTTCGCCTTCCCCTTAATAATTTGACTTTGGCTTTGTCGATCAGCAACAGGTTCAATTTTTCTCTTATTTCCTCTAGTTCTTTTTCTACTGATTGTGCTTGGGTTTTTTTATGTACAGCTTCTAGCTCTCCAATGTGTTTAAACATCTGATCTATCTGTTCATTTAATTTTTTTTTTCTATGTGCTCCCATTGCAATAAAGTTACCTCTCATTACGCATTTATGCGTTTCCCATAAACAGAAGGGGGTTGTTTCGCCATCGTCATTCGTTCTGAAAAAAAATTCTAGCTCTTCGTTTAGCTTCTCTTAGTAGTCGTTGTCTTTTAATAAAGTCTCATTTATCCTCCAATGCCAATCTTTCTTATTGACCTCTCCCCATTTTATTATGCAATCAATTGGAGCATGGTCTGAGAGTGTAAAGGTTCCGATAGAGACCTCTACTATTGCTGAGACCAAGTTCTGAGGGAGGAAAATATAGTCAATCCTGGTGTATGTCTTGTGTCTAGCTGTATAGAACGTATAATCCCTTTCCTGTGGATGAGTCATCCTCCAGCTATCAATCAGCTGCAGTTCTTGTAGAAGTTTTTTAGCTTTTCTTAATTTGATGTATGATAGATGAGAGATACCTTTAGAAGTGTCTTTTATAGGGTCTAGGGCCATATTCAGATCCCCCCCTATTATCAAAATACCTTCTCTGTGTTGGTGGACCTTTTGTAAACATATTTCCAAAAAATTTATCTGATCAATATTCGGTAGATATATGTTCACCACTGTAAATTTTTTGTTGGTTCAAAAATCCTTTGACTATTAAAAGACGTCCTTCATCGTCTCTAATCACCGCTGTTTCCTCCCAGACCACTTGCTTAGATATCAGCACAGACACTCCACACGTTCTAGAGCTCTGTGATGTACTATGGTATACTGTAGGAAATCTGTGGTTCTTAAGGACCGGGATTTTATCCCCTTTAAAGTGTGTTTCCTGTAAAAGGATAATCTGTGATTTGCGTCTATTAAGTTCCGATAGTAATCTAATTCGTTTTTCCGGGATGTTTAATCCCTTAACATTATACGAGGTAAATATTATGTTAGTCATATTTTATACTAAAAACTCAACTTTTCCAGTACTCAGGGGGGCATCAGGGAGCCCCGTGGAAAAAAAAAAAAAAAGGAAAGACCAAAACAGCGCTAGAGAGGGAAAGGGGGAGGGACAGCCGACAGCAAAAAAAAAAAAGACTCCTCCCCTACCCCCCCCCCTCTTACTTCCCCACGTGGGATAGCTTCCTCACGTCTGTAGTGTCCTGGTATCGGACCGAAAACCAAGATGCCACAAAAAAAAAAAAAAAAAAAATTGTTCCCCCTGAAACGCCCCACCTTATCCTCCACCTGGAGGAGAGGCGCTTAATGTGGGGGTATTAGAAAGCAGAGCGGAGCTGACGCCAGGCGTCCCTATGCAAGGCCCTCCCCCTTTGTCTCATTCTGTTTGATTTATATTTCTCTCTCCTTTATATTCTTACACACCTTTAACATTAAAACAAGGTATCAAAAACATAAGCCAAAAAACATTTTCTGGTTAAAAATGATAAAACAGCGCATAAAAAAGTCCAATATAGATCAGGATGTTGAAAGAAAGTCCATAGATCAGTGAATCAGGTTTAAAGTGATTTGAAGGAAGCTTCATGTAATAGTTATACACCCTCCACCGGTTTCCAATCTCCACCAAACGTGAGGCACACTCCCCCGCAGGGGTTCAAACTCACCAGAAACTCAAAGAAAACAGGCCTTAAACATAAGACGTCCTGATCAAACCTCCAACACCATTCCAGAAGCAGCAAGGGTTAAATGAGTCAAACTCCAATATATGGATCATAGAAAAAAGCAAAAAGCACCAAATAGTGTAATACTGCTTTAATAAAACATTTTCTTCATATAACATCCCGCTTCCTATCTACGTACATTGAAATGATTAAAATGAACATTAAGTATAAAGGGTGTAATTCACCGCTCTCCTCCGCTCTCAGGGGGTCGCGATTGTGCCTCAATGCACGCTGCTCGAGACTCCAATCTCAGTGGCGATGATAGAGCGGTGGAACGCACTCCTAGTATTTCCTGGATACGCCGTCGTAGCCACGCCCTGACGCGTTTCGTCACATCCGACTTCAACAGAGGGCGTGGCTACTCGGCGTACATCACGTCCATATGAACTCCTCCAACGGCGGCTATTGGATATCCCCTCCACGCTCTCCCGATATCATTGGTGCATCGAGGAGCGGGTCAAAATAGCGGACGTAAGCCGTGCCTGATCGCCGGGACAGCCCCACCAGACGTGAATGTAAATAATAATAAAGTAACTTAATACTGCACAAAATACATGAACATGGCGAATCTTGTCGATCTTTTTGCCGCAAGATTATGTACCGAACAGGGGATTCTATTTTAAAGCACACCTCCATTCGTATAACACCAATGTCATTGCATTATCAGAGAAACTGTGTTTAACCCATAAACGGTCGATATAGCATTATGCAAAAGATCTCTATGACAATGTAGCAAGATGGGTTAAAAATTGCAACAGTCATGGACTTGACTGTGATTAACCTTATGAATGACAGAAACCTATATTATAAAGCACTACAAGTATAAGTTTGTACACTCATATATAAACCTCATCGAACCACATAATATATAGATTAAAAAGGTTAAGGAAACGCTATACATTAAAACAAATAAAATAAATTAAATTAAATCAAATTACCTATAATTCATTAAATACATTAAGTAATCAATTAAGGCTGGAGAAAATTGTCAGAAATATATATATAAAATCCATTCTAAAAATATATATATTCATATTCAAAGTAGAAGAGTAATAATAATAAATATATACATATATACATATACATTTAAGATAAATTAAATATCAAAAACATATATACCTCCAAAATTTACTCTAAGATAAAATAGGTAAAATGGAATAAAAAGTGGATATACATATATGTATAAAGGAGAGAGAGGAAAGGCTAAATATGCCTACCTAGTGGTCACTGATGAAACAGTTGATGTCTAGTTCAACGTTTAACCCTTTGGGTACCAGAGTATCAACAGAATATATCCATTCAGTTTCAAGCTTGGATAATTCTCTCACTCGGTTAGAACCCCTCCAGGAAGGTTTAAGGTGACGGACACCCCAAAATTTGAGGCCTGCTGGATTTTCATCGTGAAAGAGTTTGAAATGTAAGGAGACATTATGGTCCTTGTATCCCAGTTTAATGTTCGCTATATGTTCCGCTATCCTTACTTTCAATTCTCTTTTTGTGCGGCCTATATACATGAGCTTGCAGGGACATTCTAAAATATAAACTACATATGAAGTGTTACACGTGATGAACTCTTTTATAGGGAAAATGATGTTGTTGGTTGTGGATGTGATGCTTTCAACACCTCTCATTGGTCTTTCAACCTCTCTACAAGGAAGGCATTTACGACATGCAAAAAATCCGTCTTTGTCCCAAAATGTAGGGGTTTTTTTTGGGGGGTCCAAGATTTTTCTCACAACCTTATCCCCAAAATTCTGTGCCTTTGTATAGATAAAGCTAGGTTTAATAGGGATAACGGTTCTTAGTATTTTATCTAAGAACAGAACATGCCAATGTGATGAAAAAATTGTTTCAACTTCTTTATACTGAGAGTGATAGCCTGAAAAGAAAGCTCCATTCATGCATATTTCCATTGGTAGAAAAAAAAAACCCCTACATTTTGGGACAAAGACGGATTTTTTGCATGTCGTAAATGCCTTCCTTGTAGAGAGGTTGAAAGACCAATGAGAGGTGTTGAAAGCATCACATCCACAACCAACAGGGTCATCATTTTCCCTATAAAAGAGTTTATCACGTGTAACACTTCATATGTAGTTTATATTTTAGAATGTCCCTGCAAGCTCATGTATATAGGCCGCACAAAAAGAGAATTGAAGGAGTAAGGGGGGTATAGCGGAACATATAGCGAACATTAAACTGGGATACAAGGACCATAATGTCTCCTTACATTTCAAACTCTTTCACGATGAAAATCCAGCAGGCCTCAAATTTTGGGGTGTCCGTCACCTTAAACCTTCCTGGAGGGGTTCTAACCGAGTGAGAGAATTATCCAAGCTTGAAACTGAATGGATATATTCTGTTGATACTCTGGTACCCAAAGGGTTAAACGTTGAACTAGACATCAACTGTTTCATCAGTGACCACTAGGTAGGCATATTTAGCCTTTCCTCTCTCTCCTTTATACATATATGTATATCCACTTTTTATTCCATTTTACCTATTTTATCTTAGAGTAAATTTTGGAGGTATATATGTTTTTGATATTTAATTTATCTTAAATGTATATGTATATATGTATATATTTATTATTATTACTCTTCTACTTTGAATATGAATATATATATTTTTAGAATGGATTTTATATATATATTTCTGACAATTTTCTCCAGCCTTAATTGATTACTTAATGTATTTAATGAATTATAGGTAATTTGATTTAATTTAATTTATTTTATTTGTTTTAATGTATAGCGTTTCCTTAACCTTTTTAATCTATATATTATGTGGTTCGATGAGGTTTATATATATGAGTGTACAAACTTATACTTGTAGTGCTTTATAATATAGGTTTAGGTTCTGTCATTCATAAGGTTAATCACAGTCAAGTCCATGACTGTTGCAATTTTTAACCCATGACTTGCTACATTGTCATAGAGATCTTTTGCATAATGCTATATCGACCGTTTATGGGTTAAACACAGTTTCTCTGATAATGCAATGACATTGGTGTTATACGAATGGAGGTGTGCTTTAAAATAGAATCCCCTGTTCGGTACATAATCTTGCGGCAAAAAGATCGACAAGATTCGCCATGTTCATGTATTTTGTGCAGTATTAAGTTACTTTATTATTATTTACATTCACGTCTGGTGGGGCTGTCCCGGCGATCAGGCACGGCTTACGTCCGCTATTTTGACCCGCTCCTCGATGCACCAATGATATCGGGAGAGAGCGTGGAGGGGATATCCAATAGCCGCCGTTGGAGGAGTTCATATGGACGTGATGTACGCCGAGTAGCCACGCCCTCTGTTGAAGTCGGATGTGACGAAACGCGTCAGGGCGTGGCTACGACGGCGTATCCAGGAAATACTAGGAGTGCGTTCCACCGCTCTATCATCGCCACTGAGATTGGAGTCTCGAGCAGCGTGCATTGAGGCACAATCGCGACCCCCTGAGAGCGGAGGAGAGCGGTGAATTACACCCTTTATACTTAATGTTCATTTTAATCATTTCAATGTACGTAGATAGGAAGCGGGATGTTATATGAAGAAAATGTTTTATTAAAGCAGTATTACACTATTTGGTGCTTTTTGCTTTTTTCTATGATCCATATATTGGAGTTTGACTCATTTAACCCTTGCTGCTTCTGGAATGGTGTTGGAGGTTTGATCAGGACGTCTTATGTTTAAGGCCTGTTTTCTTTGAGTTTCTGGTGAGTTTGAACCCCTGCGGGGGAGTGTGCCTCACGTTTGGTGGAGATTGGAAACCGGTGGAGGGTGTATAACTATTACATGAAGCTTCCTTCAAATCACTTTAAACCTGATTCACTGATCTATGGACTTTCTTTCAACATCCTGATCTATATTGGACTTTTTTATGCGCTGTTTTATCATTTTTAACCAGAAAATGTTTTTTGGCTTATGTTTTTGATACCTTGTTTTATATCTTGAATAGATGAATTTATTCATTTATTTTTAAACAGCTGCTTAGATATATATATATACTGCTTAATTGCTCTGAGTGGGATCAATATTTAATTGAATTTCACTTATTTAATTTAATTTTGATTTTTAGATATATATATATATTATATATTATATTATTTTAATCTATTCCTTTGATAAAAGTAATCTGTGTCCTCGGCGCCGAGAAGTGCACTATTGTTATCCTCTGATTGTGGCCCTCCCCCCTCTTGTGCACTCTTCTTCATACACCTTTAACATTGTTACCCCTCCCTTCCGCCAGAGGCTCTTTCCACCTTATCAAGAGAAAAAAAAAAAAAAATTCTTTGAACGCTTAAGCTTAACATATCTTTCCCTTCATTGCTATTTCCACCCCCCAATCTTCTTAAATAAACGAGGAGTTACGATAATACCAGTATTGATTTACACAAGAAAACATACATCTGTTCCATTTGTCATTTCTACAGTACCTATGTCCATGTATCCATGTATATATATATACCCACACATAGATATACTTTGTGCTTAGATTCCCTTCTTGTTAGACCTTTGTTCCCTCTTAATACCCTTTATCTTAGTTACCACTATTCTACCCTAGGTCAAAAAAAAATAAAAAAAAATGATGTTATCCGACATACCACTTCCATCCCTGTCAAGTTCCCAAACATTCCCGTGATCGTCCATTTCTTACCCCTAACCTTAACCCCTTAGCCCACCCTTTACTAATTTTCCTAACTTCTCTATATTTATGTGAGTCTTGTACCCTCCCCCTTATCTCCCTGTGTATCAGCAAGATTTGATACAAGTCTTGTTAATTATCTGTGTTGAATATTAACCCCCCCCCCTAAGGATTATAAACTCGTGATTTGTCTGTCAGTGAAAACCTTTGTGACCATCTCCCCCCCATCTCCGTGAGAGGGTCCCCTAAAGTTACCTATTACCTATTATACAATTGTGTTGAGATCCCTCCTTAGTGGAGAGAAAAAAAAAGAGAAAACCTATGTGCATAATTGAGTGCATATAATCCACCCTACCTCCTCCCATAAAAAAAGTAAAAAGTAAAAAAAAAAAAAAAAAAAATTAACCACATTTAAAACATTTTGACCCTAGGTTAACTTAGTCCTATAGTGCAACTAGGCAACCAAGACCCCAAAAAAAATAAAAACGCAGAGGGGGCAAAAAAAAAAAAAAAAAACACGTCCAGGTCTAGGGCGGAAAGAGCATTTGCCCAGAAATGTATATCAATGTGTATCAAAAAAAAAAAAGAGAGAGAAAAAAAAAAAAAAAACAATAAAGTCATTGGCTAGTCTATTTTGAATATCTTCGGTAGCCTGCTGGGGTCCTCGTTAGACCTTCTGAGCTGGATTTTATACTATCTTTTCTGAGTCCTTACATCTCTGACTGTGGTATTCTCTAATTCCATCCAATTTGGAACTTCAAAAGCTTCAGACCCTAAAAACTGAAATACCTCCGGTAATTGTGCAGGGTCAAATAAGATAAAGTTTTCATCATCTCTCTTGATTGTCAGAGAGAATGGGTACCCCCATCTGTATGACCCCCCTTTTAGACGTATGTGATCTAATAGAGGTTTTAATCTTCGTCGTCTTTCCCTCGTTTGGCGACATAGATCAGGGAATATCTGGATTTTATCATTATTTAACTCTATAGGTCCTTTCAGCCATGCTGCCCTCATTATCTCCTCTTTGGTCCTATAGAAGTGTACCCTGCAAAGGACATCTCTTGGAGGTTCTTGTGGCCGTTTGGGCCCTGTAGGGACCCTGTGTACCCTGTCAAGCTCTATTTGATTTTCTGGGGGGTTGCCAAGTAGTTCATTAAAAATGGATATCACTCTTTCTCTTAGATCGGATGTGTTAGTAGCCTCTGAAATACCTTTCAGCCGTATGTTGTTCCTTCGGTTTCTATTATCATTTTCTTCTGTTTGTAGTTGTAGAGTTATCAATCTCCGGTGTTGGAGCCTAATTGTCTCCTCCAGTTGAACTAACCGTACCTCGGTTTGCCCTTGAGCATCTAAGCAGATATTGATCTTTTTGTCTAGCCCTTCTGTACACACCCGTATCTCATCCATTTCTTGTTTCAGGGGGCCCAACCACTTGCTCATCATCCCTTGGATATCTTCTCTGGTTGGTAGAGCACTTAACAATTTTCTAATATCCATCTCTTCTCTCTGATCTCCTCTCCCCTGTGCCCCCAGACAGGTTTCCTTGTCATACCTTTGTGTCACGCTGTTACTGTCAGTACTACTATCTTTGAGTCCTTTATTTGAGCCCTCTGCTCCTTTTTCTTTAAGGCTATCAGTATTAGAATCTTGACCGCCTCTATATACTGCTTTATCCATGCTTTTGTCCATATTTGTCTCAGTCTCTAATATTATACGCTGGACAATATTTATATCTGGTGGAGATATCAATGGAAACGATAATTTACTCTGAACAGTTTTTCTCTCACCTGGCATATGATGCGGTGTTCTCGGCGACTCCAGTGACTCCAGCGATTCCAGCGATTCCAGCTATTTTATTGACTGTGCTTTTACTTGCCGTGCTTGTCGGCTTTGCTTTATCGGTTTTATCGGTTCTGTTGGTTTTAGCTGGTTCTCTATTATCAAACAATGCTGTGACTCACTTTCGGGTAACCCCTCTGTGTCTGGATCGGAAGGTACCTTCGTTCTACTGCTTCCCGCTTGAGACTGCAGGCGAGTGCTGTAGGAATGGGAGGAGAAGCTCAGCCCACCCGACTGTTTGCTCTGCCCTAGCATGAGTCGCCCCACAGTTTAGTCCATTCCACTCACTGTTCAGGGCCGTTCGGGGCTTCTGTGTATCAGCACTTGGATCGGTGGGTCGTTTCACTGCGACCCTATTTGTATATGGGACGGATAGACATATATAGGCATAGGCATGTAAGGCAAGTAAGACCAGGTAGCCTTAATTGCAGGGCAGGCAATCAGTGGCAGTCACTTAATCGAGTGGATCCATGTAGATCCCTGCAGAACCCCCCTGCTCCGAGCTGCTCCGTGCAGTTGCAGACCGTAGTATCTGGCCAGATCAGCATACAGCATACAGCATACAGCATACAGCGTCCCTTACAAAGCCCAATCACAGAGAGCTAGCACTGTGTACAGTTTTCAGCCTTCAGCGTTCCTTACTCTGCAGTCCGTAGCACCAAGTCCGGTCAGCGTATGGCGTGTATGGCGTGTAGCGTCCCTTACAGAGTCCGATCCGGTCCGGTCGGATCACCAATAGCTAGCCGTGCTGCTCCGTGTCGCTGCAGTCCGTAGTAGCAGGTTCCTTACAGAGCCCTGATACAGAGAGCTAGTACCGCGTTCCGCATTCCATGCTCCCCGCTTCCAGAGCTTCACACGCCGCGCGGTTTCAGATCAATTGCCGTGCCGTGTCGTGCTTCTTGCGAGAGCCTTGCTGGGACGCCTAGCTCCACTCACAGCGTCTCACTCCGCCATGCTTAGCCACACCCCCCCCGCAGGGTAAAACACTTCTGCCAGTCAATAGGGGAGACAGGATGACGCAGGTCTGTCTCCCAGGCCACCGTAAACGGCGGGGGATCAGGGGAGAAGATATTGAGCAGCAGGGAGTAGAGTTGAGATACCACATGTGTTGGAGGTTCTGCCTGTAGAAGCAGCACCTCGAATCCCATCGGTTCAGCGAGGATGTCAGGAATGGATGGGAAAAGTTTGGATGTAGAAAGTGGTCTGTTGCCTGTGAAGCCACTGCATGGGGTGTCGGAAAGTCGGGTCGGCAGGGGTATCAGCCCTTAGCGTGGGGTCTGCTCGAAGGACCTGGGCAAGTCTCCTATGGTCCTCCTTTCGCCACGACCTGAATCTAGTTACCGACAGAGCTGGTGGAAAGGCCGGGGTCCCAAAGGAGGGAGTCAAAAGCCCCATGTGATTCGACAGGCCCCCTCTGGACCAAAGGCGATCCCAGATCTGGATCGTCTGGAAGGTATGGTCGCTGAGAGGGCCCGAACCCCCCCAAACCGTGGGCAAGATCCATGGGAAAGCGGGGAGTTCAATTGGGTTCATGTGGCTTTCCAGCTGAACCCAGAGCTTGATTGAAGAGTGATGGAACCAATCCAGTATACGAGTGAGCACCGCTGCCTTATGATATAAGGAGGCGTCCGGGGCTCCGGCTCCCCCTTTAGCCTTTGGAAGAGATAGTGTTTTGTATCGTATTCTGGGACGGGCAGCATTCCAAATAAATTTGGAGAACATCTGGCGTCGTTTTTTGAAGTATGAATTGGGTATATGAATAGGAATAGTTTGAAACAAATGCAGGAATCTTGGGAGAACATCCATTTTCAGGGAATTCACTCTACCTAACCATGAGAGCCAGTTAGACGCATAGGTGGTCAAATCAGCTTGGGTCCTAATAAGCAGGGGGGGTAAAGTTCAGGGAGAAAAGTTGGGATGTATCCGCCGGAATCTGAATTCCAAGATACCTGATGGAGGTAAAGGAGAAATTGGTCGATAGTCTACGTAGATGCGACTTAGATAAAGATACATTAAAGGATTTCCGATTTATCGTAATTCACTTTGAAGTTGCTAACTACTCCAAATTTCCAAAACTCCTGCAATACTGAGGGCAAGGATGTATGTGGGTGTGTCACGAACAGGAGTAGATCATCTGCAAAAAGGGCAAGTTTGGTATGGGTGGGCCCGACTATTAGGCCGCGTACACACGAGGAGACATGTCCGATGAAAACGGTCCACGGTGACATTGACGCCGCGACGTCCGCAAACCAGGAAGTAAAATGCTTCCACGCATGTGTCGAATCCATTCGACGCATGCGGGGGATTTCGGTCCGCTGGTTAGGAGTACTAACCAGCAAACATGTCCGACGGACAGGTTTCCAGCGGACAAGTTTTAAAGCATGTTTTAAAACTTTTGTCCGCTGGAAACCTGTCTGCTAGGCCGTACACACGATCGGATATGTCTGCTGAAACTGGTCTGCGGACCAGTTTTAGCGGACATGTTCGATCGTGTGTATGCGGCCTTATACCTTGTATCGAGGGATTGTTACGTAGAGCAATGGCCAGATGTTCCATTGTGAGAATATAGAGGAGGGGGGACAATGGCCACCCCTGCCGCGTCCCGTTAGATATAGAGAAGGCCGGAGATAGCGAACCATTGAATCTAACCCTAGCAGATGGAGAAGAGTATAGGGAAATTATTCTCGCCATCATATTGGGTCCCAAGCCAATTTGTTGCAGGGATAGTCGAAGGAACTGCCAGTATACTCGGTCGAATGCCTTTTCTGCATCGACTGTTAAGAGGCATAATGGGATATCTTGGGATAGGGCATGCTCAGTTAAAAGAAGGGTCTCACGGCCACTCAAAAAACCTACCTGATCTAAGTGTATTATCCCTGGCAACAGTGGTTTTAATCTATTTGCCAGTATTTTAGCAAAGACTTTCAGATCAACACCAAATAAAAATATCGACCTGTAGTTATCGCAAAGAGTACAGTCCTTGCCAGGCTTTGGGATGAGGGATATGTGGGCCTCAAGTGCTTGTGGAGGGAATAGTGAGCCCCAGGTCAAAGAGTTAAACACCTTAGTGAGAAAGGGTGTGAGAAGGGCAGTGAATAGTTTATAAAACTTGGGCGTGAAGCCATCTGGGCCTAGGCTCTTTCCACTCTGCGTACCTGCTATGGCTTTGGCAACTTCATCCTCTGCGATAGGGGTCTCTAGATCAGCAATGGTGTCAGCATCTAATGTGGGAAGCGCGGTTTCTGAGACATAGGACAATTGGTCTTCTAACCTGGTACAAGGGGAACCCGTCGATCGAGTCGCAGGAATATTATACAGGGATTGGTAGAAGTCCCTGAATTCCTCAGCCATCTTAGTCGGTGAGGAGATCAACTCTCCCTGCGCCCCCGGGATATGGGGCACAAAAGCGGAAGACACTTTTGGATGCAGAGAGCGAGCCAGTGATCGACCACATTTATCCTGAAACTTATATTGATGGAAAGCGAGCTTATCCACATACAAGCGTGCAGAGGTCTCATAAAGTTCTCTGAGTTGTGATCGCGCCTTAGAAATATCCGACAGTGTTGACACTGTCGGGGATCGTTTGTGCTCAACTTCCAGGTTTCTTAGTGTTCGAATTGCTGTCTCTATGGCAGCCGAGCGCTCCTTTTTCAGACGCGCACCCATTTGGATAAAGGTTCCACGTAGAACTGCCTTGAGCGCCTCCCATTGAAAGGGCATCGCAGTCGTATCTGAAGCGTGGTCGACAAAAAAGTTGGAGATTGCATCAGAAACCTTTTGTATACACTCCGAATTAGTAAGCAACGAATTATTCAAGCGCCACGTCCACTCACTAATTGGGGTGGAGGGGAGCGAAAACGTCAGGTGGATAGGAGAGTGGTCAGACCAGACCATCGGCTCTATGTGGCATCTAGGAGACCAGTCTAGGCAGCTATGGTCACTCATTAAGTAGTCCATGCGACTATAAGTGTGATAAGTCACTCCACACAAACAGGAGTTTGGGGGTTCTCTACATCATCTCTCACATAAAGGAATGCGTTGAGATACTAGGGGTGATGTCATTACAACATGAGACCAAACCCTAGCGTTAAAAAGATACAATTCACTAGGAGATTCCAATGCACAACTGTATACAAGTGATTATCAGTATTGGACCCGAGGCATCACTCCAATCAGAGAACAGGAGTTTGGGGGTTCTCTACATCATATCACTTAAACATACAGCAGTGCATTAGGCCACTAAGGGAGTAGGTATGAATTACCTTCAACCCTTAACATTAAAAAGTTAGAGCAAACATGTTCAATACCTTAGGGCAAGGGCCCTTTAACAAATAAGAACTTATGTCAAGCACGTAGTTAGTATGAATAGTGGTAGCAACTAGTAATTGCATAAGAGGCCTATATAGCTCAGCTCATTTGAAAGTGTATGTTCCTTTAAGATGTTCCACAGCAAACAGCCAAAGCACGACAGTCAGTCCCAAGTTAAGATGATGGTTTACAAGCCAACATTAAATACAGCATTTGTTTAGCAACAATGTGTGTAGCAGATCTTCCTAAGGCACAACAAGTAAAACAAGTGCTACTTATCCGTGTGCAGGGCTTGAGACATGGTATTTCGTAGTGTAGGGTGTCAGAAAGGAATTTCTTTTAGGGTGCCAGCTGGGATGGTTGTCTGGAGGTAGATAGCATAAAGGCTACATAGGTATGGAGATTCCTGGTTGATCTGTAGTGTGGAGACCGCTGGCAGCAGGATTGTAGCATGACCGAGCTACAGCTGACAATAATAGAACGGCGTGTATCATACACGCCGTTCTGTTTATAGTAGAGCAGCATGTGTGCCAAATGCAGCTGAATGCATTTGGCACTTCCGTGTTCCAGGCTGGAACGCACGTGACGCCGAGCGATGACGTCATCACACGGTCACCATGATGCGCTCCAGCGTGGAACGCATTACGGCGCCGATTACACATTATTCCATCAGATAATTTGCCTAAATTACATAAAGTCCTTTCCTAAAAGAACTTAGTTCTTAGAGCTATAGTATCCCATCGTGAATAGTGGGGTGTATTAATTATGTGTTGTATTGTGTATCTTAGTCAAATTACTACTTAGATACCCTTTATCCCATTACTACTATTCCCTATCATTCTTCCTTTTTTCCCCCCTCCCTCCCTCATGCTATAATGATGACTAATTTAATATTAAATGAGCCTATTAGACTTAGTGTTACTAGTTTTTAAAAGTAGGGTGATTGTGTATTTATTATGTGTATATTTTTTTTTACAATCTTATTTATTGTGTATCCTTGATTATAAATAGCGTGCTGAAGTGTTAAAGTGTAGAGTACCATGTTCTTGGTATAAGACATCCAATCAACTGTTATTCAACCCAATATTTACCACAACAGGACAAAAGCGGAGCGTTTTCCTTCTTTCTTCCTATCTCTCCAAGTTCACAAAAAGATAAAAAAAACAAAAAAGATTTTTCACATTAAGTTGACACAGTTCCTCAGTTTGTACAAATGTAGGTGTAGGTGGCCATATTGATTCAGAGATTCTGATAACCCATTAAAGTTATAGAATGCTGTACTTCACACTTCATACTTCATGCTTTCCCCAAAACGTGGGGTATTCTTCTAAAGCCCCAAAAAATAATGCTACAGTGCAAAAATGCAGAGATATAAAAAGTGCAATAGTGCAGCAGTGCAATGGGGCAATATGAAAAAATACAAAAATGTAATGTGCAAAAATGCTTTAAAGACTTGAATTACAAATTTACCATATTTTGCAAACTCTGGATTTTGTCCTTTTCAGCTCCGCAATTTTTATTAACTCCAATTTTATCTCTGTTATATTATGTACCTTCGTTCACCTTCCTTTACCTTCGATGCCTCCGTATCCCTTTACTTCTGCCGCTCCTTCTATAGAGTCCACTGCTCCAATGTGATGTGAGCTGAGCGCTGTATCAAGCTCCGGTCCTGAGCCTGGCTGAGGACATCCGAAATCTTCCGAACTCAGGCCGGGCTCACGGAGGACTCCGCTTCTAGTTCACTCCTTCACCAAGCTCCATGCACTCCGCTGGCGGACTGGATCACATCCAGAGTCCCCTCTCTCACCGAGGGTCTGGAACGCCGGACACTGATGTCAGCCACCAATCACTAAAAGCTGGACAGTGGACTCCAGATACCGATGTCTGTCCCAAGCCGCAGGCTGCCGAACCCCCCTGTAGGCACCACCGGGAGACACCGCAAGGTAAGATTGCAAGGCTGCGGGGCTATAAGAATTTCCTGGCGCAGAGTTGCCAGATGCAGCTACAGATTAAAGAGGTATATACCACGAGCGGCTCAAGTCTCGGATCAAATCTCAGATCTTCGCTCTTGGATCTCGGATCATGCCGCTATTGCCTCCATTACCACAGCGTGCTTCAGCTGCGTGCTTCAGCTCAACATGCTTCCCCCTCACTGCGCCATCTTGCTCAGCAGCTCATCCTGCCCTCCACCATTCTCTGCTGGATGCCAATAGACGTCCAGTCAGGATAACAGAACCTCTTCCAGGATGTCAATATGCCATTAACCGAGCGGAAAGTGGTTAAGTAGTAGACGTGTATGAATTATATTTGGAGAATAAGGATATTTTTTGTGACATTTAAGCCCTATGTTTTCTTCTACCATTATAGATCCATTGCTGCAGAAATGCAAATACTTTAGATTTGGTTGCTCCTTGCTTCATCCTCCCACATGGAGCCATTTACAAAAATAAAAACACACAGGAAAATGGAGCAAATACAAATGCAACCTGCCTTACCTTAGCCAGAGTGGTGAATCCTAGATCTGTCAGCTGTGAACATCGAGCTACTTCAAGAATTCTGCAAGAAACAAGTATATATATAAAAAAAATTGACATTTATGACTTCTCAAATAAAAATTCTTTAAAAATATACATTTGGGTAAATTACACTTTTACAAGTCAGGTCTTTAAGTGAATCCCTCAATCACTTTGCCAACTTGAAATGTATACAGAATAGTTTGAGCCTTCTGCTCAAGCCAGTTGCTCACTCACTGGAGAAGCTGTAAATCTACTCTTTTCTCATCAATGTGGTGCATTCAGTAGTCATCTGCAACCCGTATTTGAAATGTATATACTATAGACATTGGTTTCTAGAATATGCAAGTTACTTTTGTGTTATGATACTGCATTGAGTACAGAGGACTAGAGAGCCATTTTAGAGAGATGTGCAATAACCTTTAGGAAGATTGCTTCTACCCATTAGTGTAGAATTAGTAATTTTTTTATATACAACATCATTTGTTACCTGAGTCGGGGACAGTTCTGTCCCAGCGCATTAAGAATCGAGTCTGTGATGTTGGAACAGCCAGAGGCACACAGAGACTGCAGCTTGTGACATCCACGGCAAATTGTGATGAGGCCATCATCCGTTATCTGCTGCTGGAACAAAACCAAAAAAAAAAGGCAAGCTGCATATTTGCAAGGTTAACAAAGGTTGCAAGATATACTCAAGAACTAGAAGGTGCTACAATCTCTTCACACAGTTTTTTGACTCCATTGATAAAGAGTAATTGAGTCAATTTACATGGTTTGAATTTCCCAAACAAACTAATCAGATATTTGTTTTATTTGTCATAAATTAAAGTAACAACTGAAATCTGACAAAAATAGGGGACATCATCTGTCCATCTATCTGCCTCATCCAAAAGCAGCTTTGTATTCATTCATAAAATACAAGGGTGTGAATGGCAGCATGACTATTTTGTACCGTGAGTGGGACGGGAAGTCCCCATCCCACTGCTGGAACACAGTGCAGTATACTGTATGTAGCTGTGGCTAAATACAGTAAATACAGCATGCCATTTTAGTGCAGGAAATTGTATGTTTGGGCCAGCTTGGGGGACAAGAAATGTAGAGTTAGGCTTTAAAAGAAGGGCATAAATAGAAGCCTTCGGTTCCAGGGCAACCTTATCGTTGTACAACACCAGCAAAGACAATGCTGCCAACTCTGATAATCGCATAGCAAAAGTGATGATGACAAGAAAAAGCACCTTGTGAGTAAACCCAGCTAAGGGAATACCCCAGGCAGGTTTAAGGGGGGGAGGGGGGCTTTTGAAGAGCTGTAAGTACCAGACTGAGATCTGAAGGTGTCACTGGAGAATGTCTAAGACAGGGATCCTCAAACTACGGCCCTCCAGATGTTGTAGAACTACACATCCCATGAGGCATTGTAACACACTGACATTCACAGACATGACTAGGCATTATGGGAATTGTAGTTCCTGAACAACTGGAGGGCCGTAGTTTGAAGACCCATGGTCTAAGAGGAGCTTAACAAGCAACTTCCTGCAGAAAGGCCTTCACCAGGGATCAAGAGGCTGAACGGATGCTAGAAAAGGACAGTCAAGGCCAAACTTTGTCCCTTGAGGCTGGGTTCACACTATTGGAAATTGTGTGAAATCAGTCCTTAAACGGTGAATGGAGACGCCCTTGACTCCTTCTGTGAGCCACTGCAATCTCCAGTGTGAACCCAGCCTAAGGGTACTCAAAACTAGATGCTGATACAGACCCAACTGAAGAAAAGCCAGGATAAGTACCACCGGGTATCTTCTTATGATGAAACACTGCTCACACCATGCAAAGTAAGCCTTTCATTTGCGTCGGGATAACCAAATCTGATAAATCTCTTTCCCTAAGGACCTGGGCTTCAACAGTCATACGAACAAAGCCAGCGACTGAGGACCAAGATGATAAATCAGGCATTAAGACAGAAAGTCTATGCAACCTGGAAGAGTTCAAGGGGAGTCTGTCAAAATACCAAACCATCCAGTTTGATGCCACAAGAATCACTGGCATGCCCCTCCCTACACTCGATCCTATGGTACAGTTGTGGAAGGAGCTTCAGTGAAGAAAAGCACTGATCAGGCAAAACTGATCCCACAAAGACACCAGAGCATCTACTGTGAAAGCTTGAGGATGTTCGGACCTGGCTATGAACCTTGTTCAGTCTGCTGCTGAACCTGGTTGCAAATAGATCCACTTCCAGTGTCCCAACCTACAGAAAAGATCCTGTAAAACCTTTAAGTGAAGGAACACTTACCTTGAACCAGATCCTGATGGCTGAGGAAGTTAGCCTAACAATTTTAATGCCTGCAATGTGTATTGCGGTCAGGGAAGGAACATGGTGCTCTGCCCAGATCAGAATCCTTTCCACTTCCTTTTAGGCGGCTTGATTTCTTGTGTCTCTTGTGCTTCCTTGATGGTTGATGTAGGCCACGTCTGTGGCATTGTCTGAATAGACCTACATTTGAAATCCCTAAAGTGGAAACATCCAGTGGTGGGGAGACAACCAAATAGCTCGGAACTCCAAAGTTATTATTGGAAGTTTGGATTCCTATGCTGACCAGGTCTTTTCCAACCAGGGTGTATTGTATTGTATTATGTAATTGTATACAAACCACAGGTTTTCATCGTGCACCAAGACAACCTTTCAGACACCGGCATCCTAACAACCAATGACATCATCTGTTGATAAGGACGCTGGGTGCCTACATTGCATCCTTGTTTACCCCTCCCCTGCCCCTGTCGTTAGCACTGGGGTTACATTAGCTAAGAGATGGAGAGAGTACTAGTGTGCAAAGGTGGATGTTCTTTGGAAGAATAAATTCCCTAGAATGTTGGGTGTACTGTGTGTGTGGCTGTTGCTGTGTATTATTTTAATTTTAATTTTTTTTTAGAATTGGGTGTCTTAAAAGTGTTTAGAACAGACTAAAAAGAAAAAAAAAAAAAGTTTAGAAATGCTGCCCTGAACCACCAACATTCTAAGGACTCCCTCTGTATCCCGACAGACTTGCATCCGTGGTAAGAATCTTTAGGCTCCATGCATACTGGCTTAAAAAAAACTTTGCTTCTACAGGAGTTTTGTGTTCTGCCTGTAGAAGCAGCTCAATGTTATCCTATGTGTCCATACATATTAGGACGTTTACAGGCATATTTTTGAGAACAACATTTAGAGGCAGAAAAAACGTAAAACTCTCCTAAATTTGCCTAAACTTTGTACAAAAATGCTCTATATGAGTGTTTTTTACTCCCAAGAAAACAGACTTATTTTTAAACATAGCGTGCATGGAGCCCTAAAGTTACTAGGCGAAATGACTTCTCTGACTCAAACATCAGATTGGAGATCTGCCAAGTCAGGGTGAGGTGAGCAGAAGGAGACATGACGCAAGGTTTTGTCCAGAAACTGACAGAACCTGCTTGTCCCACTTAAATAGGATGTGGAGTTTCAGCGACTTGGACTGGAAATGGCCATAAGATACTGCCTCTACCATTAGATAGACCTAGTACCCTCAAGTACTTAGTGGGTGACATCTGGATAGGAGCAACTGAGCTTGAGATTGAAAGGCCTTAATCTTTTCCCAACAAAAAAAAGACCTGGGTCTGGGACATGTCCAGAATCAGTCACAAGTATTCCAGAGTGTAAGTTTGATCGAGCACAGACTTCCAAGGATTTAGGATGTACCCGAGTCTGCACAGTCAGTTGCATGTTGGTATTCACAAAAACAAGAGAAACGTGTAAAAATGACACAAAACATCCAGCGCTCCTCTGTTCAAACTAATGACAAGAGTCTGACATAACATCTATTATAACAATAGTAGATGAATGGTAGAGGAGTGAATGAAAAATAGATAGATTAATGAAGAGTGAATGGATGGATGAATGGAATATGGTTTATTTCTGCAGCTCCTGTAAGATGTGGGCAGGATCACCTCAAAGCAGGAAATCGTAAAAGGTAACTTGCTGAGGTTAATACCAAGCAAAACACACCTTTATTAAAAACAGCGCACTTACAAGTCAAAAATCACCAATCCACCAGTGGATACACAGCAGGTTAGGACACCAGAGCTGAAACCAGCTGAGACCAGCTAAGAGTACACAGAACCAATAGATGGCTGCCAGACAGGCAACAGCAAGGGCTTCAAAGCTCTAGCAGATAGTATAGAGGGGCGTCATTGTCCTGCTGTAAGACCCATGACCTCTGATGGAGACACACCTTTCTGGGCTATACACAGTGCACCCCAGAATTCCTTAGTAATCAGATTTAATAATACCATGCACATGATCAAGACATCCAGTACCTGACACAATGTTTGACTGTATGGACTGGATTCCTTTCTTAAAAGGCCTCATTTCTTTTTCTGAAAAACAGTAGAATGATGGGCTTTACCAAAAAGCTGTACATTTTGTTTAGTCTGTTCACAGCACATTCTCCCAAAAGGATTTTGGCCTCCTCAGGTAAGTTTTGTCAAACTCCAATCTGACTTTATGTTTCTGTGTCAGCAGTGAGGTCTTCCTGGGTCTTCTACCATAGCATCCCTTTTCATTCAGATGGCGACATATAGTGCGAGTTGACACAGTTGTACCCTGTGCCTAAAAGGTCAGTTTGAAATTGTCTGGATGTTGATCGAGGTTCTTTATCCACCAAATAATTATATTGTTGCAATATTTGATACATTTTTCTCTTGTCCACATCCAGGAAGATTAGCTACAGTAAACTTCGACAATGTTGCGCACAGCGGACACATGAACATTAAGATTTCTGGAGATGTGTAATCTTAGGATTGTCCGTGCCTTTCTTACATTTTTGTTCTCAAATCCTCCAACAATTTTTTGCTGCTCTTTCTCTTTTCCATGCTCTGTGTGGCACCCAAAGACACAACTGAATAGTTGAGTACATGTTTCACTGTTTTAACTGGTTGCCAGTGTAATTTATATATCGTCAGCACCTGTTAATTGATACAGGCAAGTTAATTTACAAATTACAGGAGCATCACAAACTTGGAATGCAATTATTTTACAATTTTGAGAGGGTGCCAATAATTGTGTCCAGTCCAGCTTTGCATGGAATGTGTCAGATATGGCTTTTTGTTTCTCCACTTTTTTGTGACATACCAATACAAACAAAATAAATAAACATGAGAATGCCTAAACATTTGTAATTGCAACAATTTAATTTTGTTGAGCATTCTAGTATTACAGTTTAGAAATGTTACCATTAGAGATGGGCGAAGTGTTCAGGCCGGGCGTCGATTCAGCCCCGAACTGCGCCCGTTTAGGTGTTGGCCAAACACCCAAATTTCCAGGGTGCTCGACGGGATGTTAGCCCGCCAAGCACACAGTGAATAGCTACCAGTCGTCAAAAAGCTGGCCAAAAGGCCGGCCGCCGTGTCCTTAACAACTGATGAGTCATCAGCTGACAGGAAGCTTCCCTGCTGAGAGCTGGAAAAAAAAAAGGATGAAAAAGGACCTGGGGGTCCTAGAAGGTGATATGCTTAGCTAACAAAGGAAACAGATTATTGGCAAGCATTAAAAAGTGGATTAACACCAGGGATAAAAGCGATAATTCTCCCACTCTGCAAGACCTTGGTCAAGCCTCACCTGGAGTATGCCGTCCAGTCTATATGAAGGATGTACTGGAAATGGAGCAAGTACAAAGAAGGGCAACAAAGCTAATAAAGGGTTTGGAGGATATTAGTTAAGAAAGGTTGCGAGCACTGAACTTATTCTCTCTGGAGAAGAGACACTTGAGAGGGGATATGATTTCAATTTACAAATACCATACTGGTGACCCCACAATAGGAATAAAACGAAGAAGAAGAAGAAGAAGAAGAAGAAGAAGAAGAAGAACAAAAAGAAGAAGAAGAACAAAAAGAAGAAGAAGAACAAAAAGAAGAACAAGAAGAAGAAGAACAAGAACAAGAACAAAAAGAACAACAAGAAGAAGAAGAAGAACAAGAACAAGAACAAAAAGAAGAAGAAGAAGAACAAAAAGAAGAAGAACAAGAACAAGAACAAGAAGAACAAGAAGAAGAACAAGAACAAGAAGAAGAACAAGAACAAGAACAAGAAGAACAAGAAGAAGAACAAGAACAAGAAGAAGAAGAACAAGAACAAGAACAAGAAGAACAAGAACAAGAACAAGAAGAAGAAGAAGAAGAAGAAGAACAAGAACAAGAACAAGAACAAGAACAAGAAGAACAAGAACAAGAACAAGAAGAACAAGAACAAGAACAAGAACAAGAACAAGAACAAGAAGAACAAGAACAAAAAGAAGAACAAGAACAAGAAGAACAAGAACAAAAAGAAGAACAAGAACAAGAAGAACAAGAACAAAAAGAAGAACAAGAACAAAAAGTAGAACAAGAACAAAAAGAAGAACAAGAAGAACAAGAAGAAGAAGAACAAGAACAAGAACAAGAACAAGAACAAGAACAAGAAGAAGAAGAAGAAGAAGAAGAAGAAGAAGAAGAAGAAGAACAAGAAGAAGAACAAGAAGAACAAGAAGAAGAACAAGAACAAAAAGTAGAACAAGAACAAAAAGAAGAACAAGAAGAACAAGAAGAAGAAGAACAAGAACAAGAACAAGAACAAGAACAAGAAGAAGAAGAAGAAGAAGAAGAAGAAGAAGAAGAACAAGAAGAAGAACAAGAAGAACAAGAAGAAGAACAAGAAGAACAAGAAGAATAACAAGAAGAACAAGTAGAACAAGAAGAACAAGAACAAGAACAAGAAGAAGAAGAACAAAAAGAAGAACAAAAAGAAGAACAAAAAGAAGAAGAACAAGAAGAACAAGAACAAGAACAAGAAGAACAAGAAGAACAAGAAGAACAAGAAGAACAAGAAGAAGAAGAACAAGAAGAAGAACAAGAAGAACAAGAAGAATAACAAGAAGAAGAAGAACAAGAAGAAGAAGAACAAGAAGAAGAAGAACAAGAACAAGAACAAGAACAACAAGAACAACAAGAACAACAAGAAGAAGACCCCCCAAAATCCGTACCAGACCCTGATGCGGGAGCCCCCCACCCCAAAGCACCTTGTCCCCATGTTTTAGAAGACAAGGTCCTCTTCTCCACAACGCTGGCCGGTGATTGTGGGGGTCTGTTGGCAGGAGACTTAATGGAATCCAGATCCCGCCCTCTATGTGAATGAGTATGGGGTACAGTGTTCCCCTATTCATTCAGGAAAGAAAGTGTAAAAAAAAAAAAAATTAATTGATCCTGTGTACGGGGCATTTGTCTCCACAAATCTGGCCTTTATGGAAGAGTGGCAAAAAGAAAAGCCATTGTTGAAAGAAAGCCATAAGAAGTCCCGTTTGCAGTTTGTGGGAAGCCATGTGGGGGACACAGCAAACATGTGGAAGAAGGTGCTCTGGTTAGATTTAACTTTTTGGCCTAAAAGCAAAACACTATGGCCCGGAGTCACGTAGATCGGCGCATCTCATTTACGCTACGCCGGTGCAACTCAGAGAGGCAAGCATGGTATTCAGAAAGCAAATGCTTCCAACGATTCGCGCCGGCGTAACGTAAATTCGTAGGCGCAAGCCGGCGTAATTCAAAGTAGTAAGGAAGTGGACGTGATCCATTTAAATGAAGCGTGACCCCATGCAAATGAAGGGCCGAACGAAGGGCGCATGGGCCATGACGTGGACGTATGTCCCGCACCCCTCTGTGCAAGCTCACAACTACGCCCGGCGTAACCCCTGAGATACGCCGGCCCACTGCCTACGCCCAGAGCATAAATATGTCCAGAAATGCGCCTGTCGAGCGCAAAAGTACACCCGTCTGTTTGGTTGTGGTGTAAGTACTTTTGTGTTGAGGCATGTCTGCTCCAGCGTCTGGGAAGGAGAGGAGGAAGAAGAATTTCTCCGCACAGAATCATCATCTACTTATCATCTTGGCCATGTCAAGGTATGATGGGGCAGAGAGTGCCACAACTAGTAAGGCCAGGAAGGAGGAGATCCTGGAGGATATAACCACACAGGTCAATGCCCTTGGCCATGAGGTTAGGACCACCAAGGACATTATAAAAAAAATCAATGACCTGCGTCGTGTGGTCAGAGAAAAGCTGGGCACGATGAGGAGGCATGCCAGAGGTACTCGAGGTGAACCAGCCACTGCTATGAGGCTCACTCCTGATGAGCAGGTGGTTGCCAGATGCCTTCAGAGGGAGCAAGTGGAGGGCTATGAATCCTTTGAACAGGCCCTGAGGACAGGTAAGTGTGTTTTTTCTCCTATCCGGTGTGTAGCATGTGAAGGGGTGCAAGGGAACATGTGACAAGTGTGTGGGTCCACCAACATGTGAATGCTTTGTGTCATCCACAGATGTGCTGGAGGGAGCTGGGCCATCGACGGCTGCTGGGCGACCCACGCCATCCCAGCAGGAGAGTGCCCACACCTCTCCTCTGGAGGAAGTTTAGGAGGAGCCTCCCAAACCACCTCCCCCATCAGGGATAGCCCCTCAAGGGCCTTCTCCCCCATCAGAGATAGCCCCCCAAGGGCTTCCTCCCCCCATCAGGGAAACCTCCCCAAAGGCCTCCCCATACAGCCGGCCCCAAGCCTCTCCTGCCCCCAGGAAGGCTACGCGCAAGACCAGGGTTGATCCTGATGCCCTGGAGGAAAATCTTGCGAGGGACCAGGCCCGGCAGACCCACCATATGGGTGCCATAGCGCAGGGCTCGACAAATCCCGGTCTCCATGGCGACTAGAAATAGTGTCCTGGCGACTTGGCTTGTGAGCTGGCGCCATCTGATGGTGAGCCGTTGGTAATACAAGTTATTACCACCAGATGTGAGCTGGCGCCATCTGGTGGTGGCCGTTGGTATTACAAGTTAAGCATTACAAGTTAAACAGCAATTCTTATGTGATTTTTCACTGCCATCTTCTTCCCTCTAAATAGAACCCCCAAACATTATATATATATTTTATCCTAACACCCTAGAGAATAAAATGGCGATCGTTGCAATACTTTCTGTCACGCTGTATTTGCGCAGCGGTCTGACAAGAACACTTTTTTGTGAAAAAATTACACTTTTTTTAATTTAAAAATAAGACAAAAGTAAAGTTATCCTAATTTTTTTTAATATTAAGAAAGATAATGTTACGCCCAGTAAATTCATACCCAACATGTCACGCTTCAAAATTGCGTCCGCTCATGGAATGCCGACAAATTTTTACCCTTCAAAATCTTCATAGGTGACGTTTAAAAAAAATCTACAGGTTGCATGTTTTGAGTTACAGAGGAGGTCTAGGGCTAGAATTATTGCTCTCGCTCTACCAATCGCGGCAATACCTCACATGTGTGGTTTGAACACCGTTTACATATGCGGGCGCTGCTCACGTATGTGTTCGCTTCTGCGCGCGAGCTCGTCGGGACGGGGTGCGTTTTCTGGCTCCTAACTTTTTTAGCTGGCTCCTAGATTCCAAGCAAATTTGTCAAACCCTGCTATAGCGGGTGACCTGTGTCGTGTGGCAGAGAGCCTGGCCTCCTCGGCCCAGACCCAGGCTGCCTGCACCTTGGCTGTGCAGTGTGCCCTCACACTGCAGGCTGATCAGAGTACCTCCAGCTCTGACAGCCTGCAAGATGTGAATGCGAACTGCACTGCCATAGTAACATGCCTTGGGGAGCTGCAGGCCATCACATCAGGCCTTGTGACAGAGGTCAGGAGCCTTGCAGGGGCTGTACAGGCCAACACGGCTGCCATCGAGGCGGAGGGGAGGCAGACAAGGCGGATGCATGCGGAGACCAACTCCTTCCTTAAACGCATTGCCCTTACCCTGGAGGGCAGGTAGCCAGCATCGGGCAGGAGTGAGAGAGGAGGGGATGATCCTCCCCTGATGCCCCACCCGAGGCTCCCCCCAGACAACTGAGGAGCAGGAGCCCTGGCACCATGCGTGGCCCACGACAGGGCAGAAGAGTGCCTTTTTTTGTTTTGTTTTATGCTCAGGATATGTTTTTTTTTTTTATGCTCAGGTTATGAGTTTATTTTTAGTTATGTGCTCAAAATATGAGTTTTTTGTAGTATCTGCACACAGTGTGACTGATGTGTGAATGTGGGTGACATTCCTGCCAGTAAGGGGTGTCACCCTGGGTCGTTGGGGAGAGGTTATCCCCACGACCGTGTGAATGTGGTATGAATGGACAGCAACATGATTGGTGCCTCGGCGTGGCGTTGCTGCTCCTTAGTCCTGCATGGTGGACTTGGGCTAATCCAATGTAAGGTGGATGTGGTGTGTGAGCTAGGGACCACAGTGGTGTGCATGCGTGCATTGTCCGTGTGCCATGATGAACGTGTGTGTTTAACGTGCTAAGATGCCTACCACGAGGCACCTCCTGACTGCTCTTCCCTTAGACAGGGTAGCCTCGTTCAGGGGGGGGGACTGTGTGGCTCGGGTGTCAGGTCATCACATATGTCAATCTCCAGGCCCTTTCTCATGGTGTAGTTGTGCAGCACACAACATGCACCGATGATCTGGCACAAAAAGTTTGGGGAATACAACAGGGCTCCCCCGGACTTATCCAGGCATCAGAAACAGGACTTCAGGATGCCAAATGTGCGCTCCACCACTGCACGGGTGCGTATGTGTGCCGCATTGTATCTTCTCTCTTCTCTGGTTTGGGGATCCCGGTATGGAGTCAGGAGATGGGGCCCAAGTGCATATGCTGAGTCACCTGGAAGGGAAAAAGACAGGAGGATGTTAGCCATGCATGTGCCCCTCGTGATGTCTGCATCATGGGGTCGGACAGTCATGCCTGACACCCATGTCACTCACTAACCAGCCAGCTGTCCTTGTACATGTTCTGTTCGAATTCTATTGGGATGTTGCTTTGACGGTATATGTAGCGGTCGTGGCTGGCCCCGGTGTGTTTGGCACGGATGTGCCATATGAGGCATTGGGCATCGGCTATCACCTGTACGTTGATGGGATGCGAATGCTTACGTTTGCGGTACATGTGCTCTGTGGCACAGGAGGGCTATAGTGCCACATGTGTGCAATCAATGGCCGCGATGGTGCATGGGAATCTGGCAATTCTGTAGAAATCCTGCATTGCCTTCTGCCGCAGATGCTCATGGGTGGGTCTGATGATGTGGTGGGACATGCGTGTGAGGATTGCGGGGACAACCTGGTGCACACATCTGCTCATGGTGGATTGTGACAAATCCCAGACACAACTCCACTTGTACGCTGAAAAGATCCACTGGCAAGGAAATGGAGTGTTGCCAGTACCTTGACCAGTGGCTGCACTGCATGTGAGCGTCCTGTCTGGCTGGTGATTTCATCATGCAGGGCTGTGGCTAATTCCAGGATGGCATCAGGGCTGAATCGGAAGATGCGATACACCTCCAATTCCCCTATGCCAAAGACGTTAATGCGTGTTCGGTATATCCTCTCCCGTGCCTTTAGACGCAGTAGTGCTATGACCATGGCTGCCCCTGGCATGTTGGCATACAGATGTGTTGTCCTGTAAGAGTGGTTGCTTAGCTCGTCCGTAACGGTGCTGCTGTAGCTGCTCTCCAGCTGACCTGTGCACGTCTGTTGCTGAGTTACATCTGCTTTATGAGGGGTAACTTTAGGCCGGATGTACAACTTGCGCGCACCGCGCATAGCCTGCGCCGGGCGCACGTCCGTTCGTGAATCTGCGTATCTCCCTCATTTGCATATTTGATTAGAAAATCAATGGGCGCGCCTGATGCGTCAAGCATAAATTAGCGCCCACGATACGCCGGCTTAGGAAAGTTACGTTGGTCGGAAGAAGCCTATTTTCAGTCGTATCTTATTCTGTGGGTACGTGCATATATACAAGGGCACATCTTTACACTTACACGGCACGTCTCGAGATACGTCGGTGTAAGTGCTTTGTGAATCCGGGCCTATGTGTGGCAGAAAACTAACATTACACATCACCCTGAACACACCATCTCCACTGTAAAACATGGTGGTGGCAGCATCATGCTTTGGGGATGCTTTTCTTCAGCAGGGACAGGGAAGCTGGTCAGAGTTGATGGGAAGATGGATGGAGCCATTTACAGTTCAATCTTAGAAGAAAACCTGTAAGGCTGCGTACACACGATCAAATCTATCTGCTGAAAACAGTCTGACAGACCGTTTCAGCAGAAAGATTCGATCGTGTGTACGGGCGGACAGACAAATTTTGCCAGCAGACAGATTTTAAAGCATGCTTTAAAATCTGTCTGCTAGGAATCCGTCCGTCTGACATGTCTGCTGGTTAGTACGCTAACCAGCAGACATATCTGTCCGCACATGCGGCGAATGGATTTGACGCATGCGCGGAAGTGTTTTACTTTCTGGTGCGGTGACGTGGCGGCATCAATGTCATCGTCACGTCACCGCGCTGTCTGCCAGCGGGGACTTTGGTTTGATCGTGTGTACAGCGATCAAACCAAAACAGCCCAGCAGACAAATCTGTTCAAATCGGTCTGCCAGACTGATTTGAACAGATGTATTTGGTCGTGTGTACGCGGCCTTAGAGTCTGCAAAAGACTTGAGACTGGGGTGGAGGTTTACCTAAACATGCAGCCAAATGCTACAATGGAATGGTTTAGATCAAAGCATAGTCATGTGTTAGAATGTTCCAGTCAAAGTTCAGACTTAAGTCCAATTAAGAATCTGTGGCAAGACTTGAAAATTGCTGTATACAAACGCTCTCCATCCAATCTGACAGAGCCTGAGCTATTTTGCAAAGAAGAATGGGCAAAAAGTTCACTCTCTAGATGTGCAAAGCTGGTAGAGACTTGCAACTGTAATTGTCAATAGTTTGTAGAACCACCTTTCACTGCAAAGTATTGAAACAAATTCACGCCACACTTTTCACATATTTATTTGTAAAAAAAAAAATTGAAAACCATTTATCATTTTCCTTCCACTTCACAATTATGTGCCACTTTATGTTGGTCCATCACATAAAATACATTTACCTTTTTGGTTGTAACATGTTAAAATGTGGAAAACTTCAAGGGGTATGAATACTTTTTCAAGGCACTGTACAAGTCATGTTTTCCACCGCAGCAGATGCACTTCACTTTACTTGTAGATTTCAATGGAACACAAATGTGCTACTTACAGCACTCAAATTCCATGGACACTTCCTCCAGCTCTGTAACTAAAAGCCCACACCTCGGTACGAACAGAGTGCTGGAAAAAGTTGCAGGAGGCTTGCATTTCTCTTTGATCCACTGATTTGGATCAAAAGCTTTTAAAAAAAAACAAATGCATATTTATCCTGGAAATATATGTGTATTTATTATTATTTGTAGAAGGTGGACTTTATGTTAGGTAGACTAATAAAGAAAGTTTGCACTGAAGCACAGAAAACAACTTACTGCTGTTTGGTTGCAATGCAGTAGTGACAACTAGAAGTGTGTGTAGCTATAGTAGGACTTATTTTCCCGATTACACCCACCCAGTCAGGTAAAACTGACTGAAATACAACTTTTAATTTCACTGGTGGAAAACACTCCTGAAATGAAATTGCTAGTGATAGATCCTGAAGCTATGAGTAAGCACTGATTGATAATGCGAAACGTCAGCTGTATGCCCCTATTTTTGCTGTGATGTGCAGTGAAGGTTTTTCCAGAGTGTGGCTGTCCAAACATTTTCTTTCTACGATAGATCCTGTTGGGCAGCAAAAGGGAGTCTATGGATCAATGTAAAATTAATTGTAGCTATTCTCTAGCACACAGGTGTCAAACAGAAGGCCCGCGGGCCGAATCCGGCCCTCCAGGCCATTTCATGTGGCCCTCGCACCTCTCCTGCAGCTGCAGGAGAGCTCCAACCCTCCTCTGGTCATACTCCAGGACTCTTCATTTCTGCTTTCAAGCAAAGCATCCAGCTTCTTCCCAGCAGCAGCATAAGGAAAGGGCGGTGCACTGTGATGTAGGAGAGGGTGGGGGGCTCAACTTCTGATGGTGGGGTGGCTCTGGACATCTATTGTAAAGGGGCGGGGAAGCACTGGACATCTAATCTTACAGATACAACCGGACCTTTTGAGGGCAATCATAATGTTGATACGGCCCACGATGAAATTGAGTTTGACAACCCTGCTATAGCGGATGACAGAATTGACTGTAGTCCTACCAATGTTTGGCACTGAGCTAGAACCATGAGAATCAATCATCAGCTGTGCTTTGTCTATTAACTGCATGATAGCAAAAGAAAACGAATATTTTACCAGTTACATTTCTAAGTCAATGAACATGACCCATTTTTGAGGTAAATAACAAAATGTAAAACTTACGGAACACGCCTGTAGATTTAACGTGACAAGTTCTGGACAGTGTGATCCAATATATTTAAGAGCCTCGTCTTCCAACTATAGGGCAAGAAGATATCGATAGTAAGGAATTAGTTACAGGTACATTTCTAATTTAATTTAAAAAAAAATATGAAAAGGATTTTCCCAGCAAGGAAACAATATATAATAAACAATGTATATATGCGAAAAATGTGTTACTGCGCTGATCCAACACAAAATTGATTGCAATTAAGAAAAATGCAATTCACAAGGTACTATTAGGCTAAGTGCTAAATTATGTGCAAATGCTGCAAATAACATGCTATATTAAGTGCAAAGTTGCTAATAAATATGCTAAATGGATAAAAAATATACACATACATATTTTTTCTTGATTGTTTATCTAGCACGCTATTTGCAGCATTTGCACATAATTTAGCACTTAGCCTAATAGCACCTCATGAATTGCATTTTTCTTAATTGCAATCAAAATGTACATTCAGTTTAAACCACACATAAACATGATCAGTAGATAACAGAAATATTGGTATATAGCTGACATTATTGGTATACAGTATAGCTGACATTATATGTAAATCTCAAGTTTTCTGTATTTCTCCATTAGTCTTTTAAATTGGCTGTAAACCCTCACATACAGTATACCCAGTGAAGTGGCTGGCCTCAGGTGATCTACACAGAGATTAAAAAATCCTCCTACATAAGTTATATCTGTTTATCTGTAATCTTCTCTTCTCTACAGCCATTCAAAGTCCAGAAATTATAAAGTGTGTCTGAGCTTTCAGAAAAGAGAGGGCGGAAAGCTAAAGTAACAATCAGTGAGGAGAACTCAGAGCTGATTGAAGGTAAGGGACAACCACCCCCTTCCCTTTCACACAGCACTCAGGAACAGAGCTTAGACTGTCAATCACAAACTGTATGTTAGGCCGCGTACACACGATCAAATCTATCTGCTGGAAACAGTCTGACAGACCGTTTCAGCAGACAGATTCGATCGTGTGTACGAGCGGACAGACAGATTTTGCCAGCAGACAGATTTTAAAGCATGCTTTAAAATCTGTCTGCCGGGAATCCGTCCGTCTGACATGTCTGCTGGTCAGTACGCTCACCAGCAGACATATCTGCCCGCACATGCGTGAAATGGATTCGACGCATGCGCGGAAGTGTTTTACTTCCTGGTGCGGTGATGTGGCGGCGTCAACGTCATCGCCACGTCACCGCGCTGTCTGCCGGCGGGGATTTTGGTTTGATCGTGTGTACAGCGATCAAACCAAAATAGCCCAGCAGACAAATCTGATCAAATCGGTCTGTCAGACCGATTTGAACAGATTTATTTAATGGTGTGTACAGGGCCTTAGAGATAACTCAAATAACCTTTTTTCCTGGTAGCAGAGGAATAAAGCAGCAGACATAAATAGTAGACATGTGCACACTGAAATATTTAATTTCGGAATTCCGTTTACGGCCGAAAAATAAATTAAGTTACTCCCGAAATTCGTATTTATTAATTTAGTTTTTCATTGGAAATTGCATTAGTCCAAAAACCTGAACGAATTAAGGTTGAATCCGTCATTGAAGGCTTATGGTGTCTGACTGTCTGTCAAAAGTTCAAAGAAAATTTGACGGAGCAGCGAGACTGTACGACGCTGCAATCATACTTTTCCGGTCGAATGTTCCGCCTACAAGCTATAGTAGAATTCTAATGTTGTATGACTAGTAATAATTATATTAATTATTATTACTAGTCAACCAACATTATCATTTTTCTATAGCCTATGGGCCGAGCATTTGACCGGAAAGGTATGATTGCAGCGTCGTACAGTTTAACTGCTCAGTCAAATCTTCTTAGAACTATTAACAGACACCATAAGCCTTTAATGACAGATTCAACGTTTGTATGTTTTTCGATGCTTTGACGAATCTTCGTCGTTCATGTTGAATTGTCAAGTTAGTTCTAGCTATTTTACTGCTCCTCCTTTTTGGTTACAATAAGCCAATAACCTTCATCATTATTTTTATTTTACTTCCTCCACCCAATTCCAGCAGCGATCCTTTGTCTCTATAATGTCGAATATTTTATCTCCATGTAGAATAATCTTGGACTAAGGTCAAGAGTTAAGGTTAGGCATATTCGACCAACGGAAAGAGAAAATTAAGACAAATGCACATGTCTAATAAATAGTGCTCTAAATTAAAATAAGTAAACAATATAGAGGCATATGCTTTGTTCGTAATACATGTCTGAGGTTTACAAACCACTCTACAGCAACTAGAAGCCTACTGACCAACAATAAGACCAAGATGATCGGAAGGGATGTGGCAAAGTTTAACTTTAGAGGAAAAGTGAAGATTTATGTATAATTGGAAAAAAGGGGTGATACTGCGCTGTCTAAATTCAATACAAAGGAAAAAAATGCATGCGGCTTAAAATGGTGAGATACTCACAACAAAAAACTGTGAAAATATAAAGCAAGCTGCGCTTTATGTATAACTTCAGTTGCTTAGATATTTAGAGTCGAATATATTTTATTAACATTTTTGAGGAAACAAAATACCATGACATGAGCAAGGCACAGAGGACAATTACATAGAATCAAAAACAGGGATTACATGGCGAGTAGAAAAAACAGCGTCAGACCTCTAGAAGGGTGTAAGTAATCATTACACAATGTATGAAGTGAAGTCAGAACGGTTTACACATCATTAAATATCAGAATCCGAAAAAAAAAACATATCCGTGCACAAAATAGAAATAAGGAAGAGACAGGCACAGAGGAAAGCAAGAGGAAGAGAGGAGGGAGAGAAGAAAAAAAGGGGGAGGGAGATGTAGAGGGGGGGGGGGTGGAAGAGGGTTTGCAGATCAACTGCGGGGAAGGGGACAGGAGGTGGAGGGGTGCTGGGCAGACCGAGATGTTGGAGCCCCACATAGCAGGTTCACGAGACACATGCTTAGATATTTAAATCTTAATGAGCATTTTTAAAATTGGTTTGTCTGACAGAATGTTTTAACCACTTTAATACAGGGCATTAACCACTTCCCGACGGCCGTACGAATATATGCGGCCTTCGGGCTGTCCTGAATCTCTGACAGGGCGCATATATGCGCCCTGTGCTTTTAATGGCCACTAGAGGGCGCGCGATCGCCGCAGGCGGCGCCCGCGTGACCGCCGGCGGCGCGCGCCCGCTGCATTCCTGAGATGCCGATGCGCGTGCCCGGCGGCCGCGATGTCCGCCAGGCACTCGCAATCGGCGGTTACAGGGACAAGACATGGATCTCTGTGTGTAAACACAGAGATCCACGTCCTGTCAGGGAGTGAGGTGACCGATCTGTGTCTCTTGTACATAGGGACGCAGCATTGGCCACCCCCCCAGTCACCCCCCCCCTCCCCCCACACAGTTAGAACACACCCAGAATACATTTAACCCCTTCCATGCCCCCCTAGTGTTAACCCCTTCACTGCCAGTCACATTTATACAGTAATCGGTGCATTTTTATAGCACCGATCGCAGTATAAATGTGAATGGCGCCAAAAATGTGTCAAGTGTGTCCGATGTGTCCACCATAACGTCGCAGTCCCAATAAAAATCGCAGATCGCCGCCATTACTAGTAAAAAAAAAATTATAAAAATTAATAATAATTCTGTCCCCTATTTTGTATGCGCTATAACTTTTGCGCAAACCAGTCGCTTATTGCGATTTTTTATTTTTTTTGCCAAAAATATGTAGAATAATACGTATCGGCCTAAACTGAGAATTTTTTTTAATTTTATTTTTTAAAAAATGGGCTATTTATTATAGTAACAAGTAAAATATATTGACTTTTTTTCAAAATTGTCGCTCTTTTTTGTTAATAGCGCAAAAAATAAAAACCGCAGAGATGATCAAATACCACCAAAAGAAAGCTCTATTTGTGGGGAAAAAAGGACGCCAATTTTGTTTTGGAGCCACGTCGCACGACCGCGCAATTGTCAGTTAAAGCGACGCAGTGCCAGAAGCTGAAATTTCACCTGGTCAGGAAGGGTTGTAAGTGCCCAGTAAGGAAGTGGTTAATATACCCTTCCTGCCCAGACCAATTTTCAGCTTTCAGTGCTCTCACATTTTGAATGACAATTACTCAGTCATGCTACATTGTATCCAAACAATTTTTGTATCATTTTGTTCTCACAAACAGAGCTTTATTTTGGTGGTATTTAATTGCCGCTGGGTTTTTTATTTTTTGCAACATACGCAAAAAAAAGAGAAAATGTTTAAAAAAATAACTTTTTTTAGTTTTTATCTTAAAATTTTGCAAAGAAATAATTTTTCTTCAGAAATTTGGGCCAAAATGTATACTGCTACATATCTTTGATAAAAATAACCCAAATTAGTGGATATTATTTGGTCTCTGTGAACGTTATAGAGTCTACAAGCTATGGTGCAATTCATTGAAAATTATCACATCTGATCACAGCTGATGTACCAACGTCCTATCATTTCTTGAGACCCTAACAATCCAGGAAAGTACAAATACCCCCTAAATTACCCCTTTTTGGAAGGTAGACATTCCAAGGTATTTAGTAAGAGGCATGGTGAATTTTTTGAAGTTGTAATTTTTTCCCACAATTCTTGGAAAAATTAAGATTTTTTTTTTTTTTTACACAAAATTGTCATAATAACAAGTTAGTTCTCTCACACAGCACATGCATACTTACGATGACACCCCAAAATACATTCTGCTGTTGCTCCTGAGTATGGCGATACGACATGTGTGGGACTTTTACACAGCCTGGCCACATACAGAGGCCGAACATTGAAGTAGCACCTTCAGGCGTTCTAGGAGCATAAATTACACATCTAATCTCTCAACTACCTGTTACATTTTTGAAAGCCCTGGAGCACCAGGACAATGGAAACGCCCACAAAGTGATCCCATTTTGGAAAGCTAACACCCCAACGTATAATAAAGGAATAATTAGTCTTTTGAACGGTTCATTTTTTTTCCGGAAGTTTTTGGAAAATGTGGGAAAAAAAATGAAAACACATTTTTTTTTTTACACAAAGTTGTCCATTTATAAGATATTTCTAACACATAGCATGTACATGGAAAAAATTACACCCCATAATATATTCTGCTACTCCTCCCGAGTATGGCAATACCACATTTGTGAGACTTTTACACAGCCTGGCCACATACAGAAGTCCAACATCCAAGTAGCACCTCCAGGCGTTCTAGGAGCATAAATTACACACACAAATTCCTGCCAACCTAAGACATTGTTGAAGGTCCTTCATATTTCTAACCCATAGCATGTACTGTACATACCAATTACAAACCAAAATACATACTTCTGAGTAAAGAAAAGATTACCTGCTGTCTTAGTAGTGCAGTGGTCCACAGAGGAGAGCATCGGTCCAGGTAGCAGGCCGATGTGGTCAGCAACAGTGGAAGAAATTAAATAGTGGGAACTAAAAGTGATATAAAGGTGAATGAACAGACTGCGGCCCCCCCTAACACGTACCCCTAAAAGGGGTAAGTAAATAATAAGATGAGGAGAGGATGGGGGTAGTGGCGCTGTCTGTGCTTGGTCAGTATTAAACTAGTACCTAGGTACAAAGAGTGAATCTGACAACAAGTGATAATATGCTCTAAGTCCGGATGTATATTAGGCAATAAATGCACCACCGGTGCAGTAGAGAGTCACCTAAAGAGGGTGAACAAGTGTGTGTGTAATTGTAATTAAGGTTCTGTGTGACCGATGAAGGTGACAGTCAAAAGCATCCAATATACTTAATATACACACCGTGCCAAATCATATAGTGACATAAAAAACCATTTGCAATAATGTCATAAAAGAAAAAATTGTGATTCCGTGAAAAAATAGTGAATAAAATGGTAAAACAGTTAGTCCAAAATCAATTCCAGAGATCCAGTAATGAGGGGAGAAAACTTCCAGGTATTCCTGGTGTTAAAAGAAAATCACAGTTCACAGTTGGTGCTATCTGCAGTGGGTCCGGTGCTCCCCCTCCTGTGTCCCCACTCACCAGAGACACTCACCCCTGCAGGGGTAAAGTGCACGTATAAACCAAGGCTGGTCCTCCAAACAACTCTACCGTCCTTATTCTCCCTAGGGGTGATCTCTAGTGCTGGGTGCCGGATGTCATCCACTGTTCCTAAGTTGTCAAAGCAAAGGAAAAAGACCTCGCATAGCGTAGTAGTTGGTATAAAATATTTGTTTATTAACACTACCACTCAGCAGTGGGGTGCACAAAACCAAACAAGAAAAAATCCAGAAATACAAAAATATATAAAATTAGCACTGGTCCAGAGTTGTAACCAGTGCTGCAAAGGAATTAAAAAATAATAATAGTAATAAAAAACGCTAGCTAATGAGTCAGCGCAGCACAGCATTGCCTGGAATGTCTAACCAGCATGGGAACGGCGTGCGTTCCACTTGCGATCCAGCTGGTAGGTCCGGAAGCGTGTGCGTGTATCCGCTTTACGCACGTTTCATGTAGTTACGTCTTCTGAAGCGGTGAAAACCGTGAAAGGATCATCCATGCAGCAGGCAGGAATACTGTCCATAGTACATGCAGCAGGCAGAGATATGGTTAGTGCAGCCAAAGTATTGGTCCAGGCAGCAGGCAGGACCATCAAGTTTAGGGCCTCGGTCAGGAAAGAATGGGGACAGGGGTAGAGGCTTCTCCCACCCAAATCGCTTTGAAGCCTCCGGGCAACCAGACCCTGTTATGGGAACACGGAAAACCAAAAACTGGTTTTCTGAACTCCGAACACTATTCTGGAGCCCCTCACATATGTGAGACCCCTGTGTGGCAGGGTGCAAGATCAGTCCAAGGGGCAGGCAAAAACATGGTCAACAAGCCGAGGTCAGTGAAGGTAAAAGGCAGAAATAGGCGGTAGGCAGAGGCATAGTCGATACAGTCCAGGGTTAGTTCATGTGAAAGGCAGAAACATGGCGGATAAACAATGCAGATGGCAGGCAGAGGCATAGTCGAGAAGCAGTCCAGGGTCAGTTCACGTGAAAGGCAGAAACATGGCGGATAAACAATGCAGACGGCAGGCAGAGGCATAGTCGATAAACAGGCCAGGGTCAGTTGAGTTGAGGCACTGGGTTGGTTGAGTCAGCAGGGAAATCAGCACAGAAATTGAAAACGGGGACGTGGCAGTCTATTAGGAATTTGGGTTAATAGTTTTTGAAAGAGTGATATCGCTTGAAGCATGGTGTCATACACAGGCCAGGTTTTGGCGTCTTCTTCCGGTTGCTGATGGTGGAATAGTGTCAGGAAAATGGCGCTCGTGCAGTCTGCTGACACAATCGGAGCGAATTCTTTGTGGGGGAGAGCCTTGCTGATTGACCAGGGCAGTGACGACATTTTCTATAAATCTGATAAAGGGGATGGGCCTTTCCGTTGATTTGTGATAAGTGACGTATTAATTATAAAGGGCCATATGGAAGAAGTATATTGCAACTTTTTTATACCAGAAAATAGACTTTCGTATTGAGAGATAGGGCTGCAGCATTTGATCGTTTAGATCCACCCCCTCATGAACTTATAATATTCGTTGATACAGCAAGGCTTTTGAACGGTACGGCGTCTTCTGTGAAGTTCCACTGAGGTGTCATTGAGGATAGTCGACATGATGTAAATGTCTTTCTTATCCCTCCACTTCACGGGCAAAACTTCTTCGTTCCTCAGGCTTGCCGATTCACCCCTTTGTAGGCTTTTGGTGACTAAACTCTGTGGGAAGCCTTTCCTGTTTTTACGTGCAGTGCCACAGGCCAAAGTTTTATTCTGGAATAGGTGACGAAAAAGGGGCAGACTGGTGTAGTAATTGTCCACGTATATGTGATACCCCTTTTGAAAGAGTGGGAATGCCAACTCCCATACAATTTTCCTGCTTATTCCCATATACGATGGACATTCAGGGGGCTGGAGCTGGGAGGCGGCTATGTGAAAGGCATTCACATAGCCACTCTCTTACTGGGAATATACTGTTTTATTCCCAGCTGGCCAGTGAAATGGACCAGGGATTCGTTCACAGAGATGCTCTGTTCCGGGATGTAAAGTTCAGCAATTTTCTTATTAAAAAAATCTATTAGGGGGCGAATTTTATATAATCTATCAAAGTCCGTATGATTTTGGGGGGGGCACTGCGAGTGGTCACTGAAATGCAGGAACCATATGATCATGTCAGGACCTGGACATCGTAGCTGAAAAAAATTGGCATATGGTGGATGGGCTTTTTAGACCAATACGAATGAACTTCATTTTTTTTGTAAGCCCAATATTTAGTGTAAGGCCTAAAAACAATCTCATATCCTCCATTGTTAGGGGTCTCCATTCAAAGGGGCAGGCATAGCATGAGTTGGGGTTGTTTTGTATGTACTGACGTGCAAAAAGATTTGTTTGGTCTATGATGGTTTGAAGGAACTCATTAGGGAAAAGTAAATTAAAAAAAATCGATTTCAGAGAAAACTTCAGTGTTGGCCTGCACACCTGGCTGTGCTGTGAAAGGGGGGATTGTGGCTGACCCTGTGCTAGAAGGCAGCCACAACGGGTTGGCCAAGCCATCCGGTAGATGGGTTTGGGCCCTACTTCCTCAGCGTGGAATTCCAGAGCTTGTACTGGGCCCTTCCTCCTTGGGTCTAGCGCCGTTCGCATTTGCCGATTGGCCACTGGGGTGTCCGGCACTGCTGGTAGCTGCCCGAGGTTCAGACCATCGTCTTTTTGGATGGACTACTTCCTCCTTCGATTCGGATGTACTGATTTCAGGGGGCTCGTATTCCGAACCTGAATCAAAATCAAAACTGTAATGGGTCGGTGAGAGCTCCCCGATGCTCTCATCAGTCTGGGTTAGAATTTGGTATGCCTCTTCTGTGGTAAATAATTTTCTGGACATGGTGGCTGTATGACAGGGCTGCACGATAGGGACTAATTGGCTGTACGTCAGCTAGAAATTGGCTGCTGTGACAGGTAATCCTGATGGAGGTGACAGGTACTCCTGGTGAAGCTCACAGGACAGGTACTCCTGATGGAGGTGACAGGTACTCTTGATGGGGGTGACAGGTACTCGGGTACTTCTGATGGAGGTGACAAGTGCTCCTGATGGGGGTGACAGGTGCTCGGGTACTTCTAATGGAGGCGACGGGTACTTCTGATGGGGGTGACAGGTACTCATTTTTTATGGGGGTGACAGGTACTTAGGTACTACTGATGGAGGTGACAATTACCCTTGATGGGGGTGACGGGTAGTCAGGTACTCCTGATGGAGGCAACGGGTACTCAGATACTCCTGGTGGAGGCGACAAGGACTCCTGATGGGGGTGACAGGTACTGAGGTACACCTGATGTGGGGTGACGGTTAACTCAGGTACTCTTGATGGGGGGTGATGGGTACTCTTCATGGGGGTGACGGGTACTCAGGTACTCTTGATGGTGGGGTGACAGGTACTTTTGATGGGGGGGGGGGTGACAGGTACTGTTGATGGGGGGTGACAGGTACTCGGGTACTTTTGATGGGGGGTGACAGGTACTCGGGTACTTTTGATGGGGGGGTGACAGGTACTCTTTATTCGCGGGGGGGGGGCAATCTGGACACTGTAACTGTAACTCACTGTTTCTGATATCTCCTTCTCACACAGGATCGCTGTGTGAGGAGGAGAGCCCAGAGACAGCGGTTACAGGGCTGTTTGTTTACATTTGTGACCGGCTGTGATTGAACACAGCCGGTCACGTGGTAAAGAGCCAAATTTCATTGGCTCTTGACCCAGATCGGGACTAGGCTAATGTCCAGGGGCCTCGTGTCCGATCACCGCAATGCGTGCGCCCGATCGCCGCGCTGCATGCGCCCGGGGCCGCGCACGCCTGCTTCTTAGGAAAGTGACCGGCTATGATTGGAAACAGCCGGTCACGTGGTAAAAGACAATTTTATTGGCTCTTTACCACGATCGGGGACAGCTGTTTCAGAGGTACTCGCCGCGTCACCGATAGCCGCGTTGCGAGCTGCCAGGAGCCCGCAGTAGCGCCGAGAAGGGCTGGACGTCCACCCGGATCGGTGAGGGGTTCCTGCAGACGTCAATTCCCTATGGCCCGGTATGGAAGGGGTTAATGAATCCTTTTTTTCTCTCATCACTCAGTTTTAACCGCTTAGATTTGTGACCGCTTCACTTTAACAAGAGCACACTTAATCAAGGCCCTTGCATACCAAAGGACATATATTTCCCACAAAACCGCCTTGTAACCAAATGGACATGTCAAAATATATGCTGGCAATGCAGTGGAGAACTGTTGCTCACTTACACCTATGAGCCTTTTCCATGTTACCACATAAGAGGGATAGAGGAAACTAAAGATTTTAATAAAACATATTTTTTGGACCATGTTACATGGGCAGTTCTATTGCTGGCAACACTTCTCTAGAGAAAGAATTGCCGAAATTCTGCATTATCACTAGTGAAAGTTTTACCATCGGTGCTTAAAATGCTGCTCTAACATATCTATTAGAAAGGAAGAACCATGGGCTGGCATATGCTTTGGGCAGAAAATAGACCACTACATAGAATAATGCTTATAAAATGTTTTAGGTTGATCCTTAGGGCTTGTATAGATGCCCCCTCCCTGCCTGTCAGATATGTCCAGTCCACAATCCTCCCCTTCCGGTGCAATCAAATCTATACTATGATCATGCCACCCCCTCTGTTATACAACGCTATGTGCCCCTGTGTCTGTGCGGTAAAAAAAAAAAGATGCAGATACCATATATCAGAGCAGCGCCCGGCCCTCAGGTGACTCCTCTGATCTCTTTCCTGCCCAGTAGACAACATAGGCAATATAGCCTTCAGCCGAAGAGAGGAGAAATTCGAGAAAGTCACGTGAGCCACTCTGATACACGGTATAATGGGCATTTTTTTTATACAGCACAGGGGCACATAGAGTTATATAACCGAGGGTGCCACATCCTGGCTTCACACCCGGCATATAAGATTTCCCTGTCCTGAAATTAAAGCTCCTCGGAAGCCAGCTTCCTGGCGCTCAACTGTGTGGAGATAACAGGACCCAGACAGGAAGTGTCCAAGAAGCATCTACTGCCAGAATTACCATGTTGGTGTACCCATCCCAACTCCTGGATTCTTTGCAAAAGATATGGCAGTAGTTAAATCAGGGGAAAGGCGTAGATTATGGAAAACTGGTTCCTGAAATGTTACCAGTGCATCTACTCCTATTGCCAGTGGGGCTCTCATTCCGGACACAACAACTTGTTGTAGAACCTGGAATCCAGTAGATCCACTTGCAGAGTTCCCCAATGCTGGCAGATTACAAAAATGTTTTGGGATGCAGGGACCACTGTCCCGGTATTAGTCGCCGACAACTGGGAAAAAAACCCTGCCAGTTTTTTATACTTAGAATATGTATTGGCGACAGAGACGGCACATGCTGTTTTGCACCAGACAGAATGTGGTTTACCTTTCTGAGCAGCATGATTCCTGGTGCCACCCTGGAGGCTAATATATGTCACTGCAGTGGAATCGTCGGACTGAACACTGACCACAAACCTGTGCAACGGGTTCATCCAATATTACAGAACAAGGTGTACTGTATAAAGTTTCAACACATTGATGGGCAGTATACTCTCCTGTGGAAAACAAGTACCCTAAATTGTAGCTACCTGTAAACCAGCCCCCCCCCCTCCCAACTAGAGAGACTGGCATCAGTGGTTATCTTCCATATCACTAAAAGGAAAAATGTCCACTTCTCCAGATTTCAAACAATAAACCCCCAATTTGAGCTCTGCAATTCTCCGGGGACAGAGCCCTCCGACAATCCAACGCTTGGACCTTCATGTTCTAGACAATGAAAATTGTACTTTACAAAACACCTGGAGTAGAACTGCATGTAGGGAACCATCTTTAAACCTAAAACCGACTGCTCTTTGACTATAAGATCGTTGAGGTATCCTGCGGTTGATACCCTCTGCTTCCTCAGCAAGTCCAGCCTTGGGGCTAGGAGCTTTGTGAACCCCCAGGGACTGTAGCCAGCCTGAAGGACAGTGTCACAAAAAGGAAAATGGAATTTTTTTTTTACTGCAAAGTCACAGAAATCTTAAAAAAAATTGGGGAAAAGTTGCGCTGCTAGTGAACAGGTGTGTGAAATAGCTGCCAGCATCAACAATGTAACAATATTGCATAAAAAAATGGAAAAACAGAAAAATGCGGCGCTAAAAGGAATACAATAAACACTAAACAGCTGAGCTGCTGAAGTGTCAATCATGTGACTAGGTGCTTATACTCATATAAATGTGTAAAAACAAGCAAAGGTGCATGGAAAACAGACCATAGGTAATAAGTCCAAAATCATCACAGTGATATCATGGAAGGAATGAGTCCCAAATAGTTCAGTGATATAACAATGTTGAACATGTGAGGTGAGACATATCACTTTCTGGATTCTCAAATTCCAATGCAGTATCCACCGTATAATCCAAGGTACGTAATCAGAGAGATGAAATAACCTTACCAGATAGGGTGGACATACTGACCAGCGGTGGTAGGTCAATCAAGCATAAACGGGGATACCGGACTGATAATATCCATGGAAGGAACACTGAAGACATCCAATCATGAATCATCCAGCATGGGCGTCACAGGTATGTTGAAAAAATGGAGGCTCATGGATTGGAAATCACATGGAAGGATATGTAAAAAACAAAAGGAGGCTCCACATGGTGCATACTATTCCTAGTATTACTATCCATACTATTGAGAGGCCGTGAGTACATCAGGATTGATCGATTATTATATATATTATATACAGTACAGACCAAAAGTTTGGACACACCTTCTCATTCCAAGAGTTTTCTTTATTTTCATGACTATGAAAATTGTAGATTCACACTGAAGGCATCAAAACTATGAATTAACACATGTGGAATTATATACATAACAAAAAAGTGTAAAACAACTGAAAATATGTCATATACAGTGCCTGCCGCCGAGAATGTGTTTATAGCACGACAGCATCGCGCTGATTCTCGGCGACAGGCTGCCAACATCTCGCACTCGCTGGAATAGTAAAAGCACATTCCAGCGAGTGCGTCATAGAAGCGACGGGGATCCGTTTAATAAGGGGGCCCCCAGATACCGGCCCCCCACCCTAAGTGAATGAGTATGGGGTACATTGTACCCCTACCCATTCACCTGCAAGAAAAGTGTAAACACAAATAAACCACACAGTGTATTGAAATATTTTATTAGTTGGCCGCCGGGGAGGGGGTGTGTATGATCGCTTTTATAAAATCGCCCCCCTCCGGCGGGCTTCTGCGGGGGGGTGGGTGCCGCTGTTCTTCACCGCCGTCTGGTTCTCTTCCGCCGCCGGCGGGCTTCCTTCAACATCTTCGGCGGCGGGGGGGTCTTCTCCCACTCTCCGGGGTCTTCTCCCACTCTCCGGGGGTCTTCTCCCACTCTCCGGGGGTCTTCTTCTTCAGGACTCGCCGCCGCTATCTTCGTGTTCGCTCAATTACTAGCGGCGGCGTGTCCCCTCTTTTGTGACGTCTTCTTCTTCTTCTTCTCTTCTCCAGATGTTGACGCGACGCTTCCTTCCGCTGTTATGGCTGGCGCGCGGCTCGCAGCGAGTTATATAGGCCTGTCTTGTGACGTCGCAGTCCCATCATGCTCCGGTAGGTACCACGTGGTACCTACCGGAGCATCATGGGACTGCGACGTCACAAGACAGGCCTATATAACTCGCTGCGAGCCGCGCGCCAGCCATAACAGCGGAAGGAAGCGTTGCGTCAACATCTGGAGAAGAGAAGAAGAAGAAGACGTCACAGAAGAGGGGACACGCCGCCGCTAGTAATTGAGCTAACGCGAAGATAGCGGCGGCGAGTCCTGAAGAAGAAGAAGACCCCCGGAGAGCCGGAGAAGACCCCCGGGAGAGCCGGAGAAGACCCCGGAGAGTGGGAGAAGACCCCCCCGCCGCCGAAGATGTCGAAGGAAGCCCGCCGGGTGGTGGGCGCTTTTATCAAAGCGCCCCCCCCCCCCCCGGCGGCGGAAGAGAACCAGACGGCGGTGAAGAACAGCGGCACCCACCCCCCCGCAGAAGCCCGCCGGAGGGGGGCACTTTTATAAAAGCGATCATACACACACCCCCCCCCCCGTCGGCCAACTAATAATATATTTCAATACACTGTGTGGTTTATTTGTGTTTACACTTTTCTTGCAGGTGAATGGGTAGGGGTACAATGTACCCCATACTCATTCACTTAGGGTGGGGGGCCGGTATCTGGGGGCCCCCTTATTAAAGGGGGCTTCCAGATTCCGATAAGCCTCCCGCCCGCATACCCCGACAACCAACGGCCAGGGTTGTCGGGAAGGGGCCCTGTCCTCATCAACATGGGGACAGGGTGCTCTGGGGTGGGGGGCCGCAGTGCGCCCCCTGTCCCAGAGCACCTGACCTCCCCCCATGTTGAGGGCATGCTGCCCGGTACGGCTCAGGAGGGGGGGGGGGGGCGCTCGCTTGCCCCCCACTCCCCTCCTGACCGGCCGGCCGGCGTGCTTTGGATACGGGTCTGGTATGGATTGTGGGGGGACCCCCACGCCGTTTTTTCGGCGTAGAGGGGTCTCCTTACAACCCATACCAGGACACATGGGCCCGTTATGCTCCTCATGGGGGAACCCATGCCGGATTTTTATTTAAAATCCAGCGGGGACTTCCTTCTCAGGATTCATAACAAACTCCGCCCACGTGTAGAATTGGCGGGAATCCGTGTCGGATCCCCGTCGCTTCTATGACGGCTTTGTCTCCATCGCGGCAAGCCAGCTCGGCGCTGGCTCCCGCGATGGGGCTCGCAAGTGCTCAATCTCGCCGAGAAAGGGAGCGAGATTGACACAATATCGCGGTCAACCACTGTATTAGGTTCTTCAAAGTAGCCACCTTTTGCTTTGATAACTGCTTTGCACACTCTTGGCATTCTCTTGATGAGCTTCAAGAGGTAGTCACCTGAAATGGTCTTCCAACAGTCTTGAAGGAGTTCCCTGAGATGCTTAGCACTTGTTGGCCCTTTTGCCTTCACTGTGCGGTCCAGCTCACCCCAAACCATCTCGATTGGGTTCAGGTCCGGTGACTGTGGAGGCCAGGTCATCTGGCGCAGCACCCATCACTCTCCTTCTTGGTCAAATAGCCCTTACACAGCCTGGAGGTGTGTTTGGGGTCATTGTCCTGTTAAAAAATAAATGGCTGGTCCAACTAAACGCAAACCGGATGGAATAGCATTCAGCTGCAAGATGCTGTGGTAGCCATGCTGGTTCAGTATGCCTTAAATTTTGAATAAATCCCCAACAGTGTCACCAGCAAAGCACCCCCACACTATCACACCTCTTCCTCCATGCTTCACGGTGGGAACCCGGCATGTAGAGTCCATCCGTTCACCTTTTCTGCGTCGCACAAAGACACAGTGGTTGGAACCAAAGATCTCAAATTTGGACTCATCAGACCAAAGCACAGATTTCCATTGGTCTAATGTCCATTCCTTGTGTTCCTTAGCCCAAACAAGTCTCTTCTGCTTGTTGCCTTTCTTTAGCAGTGGTTTCCTAGCAGATATTCTACCATGAAGGCCTGATTCACACAGTCTCCTCTTAACAGTTGTTCTAGAGATGTGTCTGCTGCAAAAGGTGACTACTTTGAAGAACCTAGAATATGACATATTTTTAGTTGTTTCACACTTTTTTGTTATGTATATAATGCCACATGTGTTAATTCATAGTTTTGATGCCTTCAGTGTGACTACAATTTTCATAGTCATGAAAATAAAGAAAAACTCTTTGAATGAGAAGGTGTGTCCAAACTTTTGGTCTGTATTTATATATATATATATATATATACACATACATGCATACATACATACACACACATATACATATACATACCATCATTTGTGGACTAACTTTCCTACAGGCAAAATAATATACAATGATTTGGGTTATTTTCAAAGAAATGTAGCAGAATAAATAAATATTATTTATTTGTGTTATTTTTAAAATATTCAATCTTGGTGATTAACCATTAACCACTTCCATACCAGGCACTTACGCACCTTCCCGCCCAAGCCAATTTTCAGCTTTCAGCACTGTCGCAATTTGAATGACAATTGCGCGGTCATGCTACACTGCACCCAAACAAAATTGGCGTCCTTTTTTCCCCACAAATAGAGCTTTCTTTTGGTGGTATTTGATCACCTCTGCGGTTTTTTTTTTTTGTGCAACAACTAAAAATAGAGCGAAGATTTTGAAAAAAAAATAAAGTTTTTATTTTTTTCTGTTAATTTTTTTGTAAATGAGTATGTTTTCTCTTTCAATTATGGGCACTGATATGGTGGCACTGATGGGCACCGATGAGGTGGCACTGATGGGCACCGATGAGGTAGTTCTGATGGGCACCGATTAGGTAGCACTGATGGGCACTGATAGGCGGCGCTGGTATTGGGCACTGATGGGCACTCATGGGCGGCACTGATGGGCACTCATGGGCGGCACTGATGGGCACTCATAGGCAGCACTGGGCACTCATAGGCAGCACAGATGGGCACTCATAGGCGGCACAGGTGGGCACTCATAGGCGGCACAGGTGGGCACTGATAGGCGGCACAGGTGGGCACTGATAGGCGGCACAGGTGGGCACTGATAGGCGGCACAGGTGGGCACTGATAGGCGGCACAGGTGGGCACTGGTAGGTGGGCACTGGGCATGGATTGGCACTGTGGGGTGGCACTGACAGACACTGGGGTGGCACTGATGATCACTGAGGGGTGGCACTGATGGATCAATGTTGCCAATCAGTGCCCATGTGTGGGCACTGATTGGCATCATTTTTTTTTTACTGCCACCCCTTTTTTTTTTTTGTCTTTTTTTTTTTTTGTCATTTTTTTTTGTCATTTTTTTTTGTCTTTTATTTGTATTTTTTTTATTGTCCTGGTGGTCTAGTGTGGCGATCCGAGGGGGGGCTGCGCTGATAAACAATCAGCGCGAACCCCCCCTGTCAGGAGAGCCGCTGATCGGCTCTCCTCTACATGCGTCTGTCAGACGCGAGTGAGGAAGAGCCGTCGGCGGCTCTTCCTGTTTACATCGTGATCAGCCGTGATTGGACACGGCTGATCACGTGGTAACGAGGCTCCGCCGGAGACTCGTTACCGAGATCGGAGGTGCAGGGTGTCAGACTGACACCCCGCATCACCGATCGCCGCGCTGCGCGCCCGCACGGGCGCGTGCGGCATGAAATCGTGCTAGACGTTTGAGAACGTCTAGTCACGATTTCATAACCACTTCCCTGCCGTAAATCGGCTATTGGCCGGGCGGGAAGTGGTTAAGGACCACCTCCTGCACATATACGTCGGCAGAATGCCATGGCTGGGCACAAGCACATACCTGTACATCCTCTAAGTGCCCAGCCATGGGTCACGGGGCGCGACCCGGTCCGAAGCTCAGCGGCCATGGGACACGATCGCCGCCGGAGTCCCGCGATCGGTCCCCGGAGCTGAATAACGGAGAGAGCTGTGTGTAAACACAGCTTCCCCTTTCTTCACTGTGGCGCTGTCATTGATTGTCTGTTCCCTGATATAGGGAAAGGCGATCAATGACGTCACACGTCCAGCCTCGCCCCCCTACAGTTAGAAACACATATGAGGTCACACTTAACCCCTTCAGTGGTTAACTCCCAAATTGCAATTGTCATTTTCACAGTAAACAATGCATTTTCATAGCATTTTTTGCTGTGAAAATGACAATGGTCACAAAAATGTGTCAAAATTGTCCGACGTGTCCACCATAATGTTGCAGTCACGAAAAAAATTGCTGATCGCCACCATTAGTAGTAAAAAATAAATAAAAATGCAATAAAACTATCCCCTATTTTGTAAACAATATACATTTGATATACCAATTGATAAACGCTTATTGCAATTTTTTTTACCAAAAATAGGTAGAAGAATACGTATTGGCTTAAACTGAGGTAATAAAACGTTTTTTTATATATTTTTTAGGGATATTTATTATAGCAAAAAGTTAAAAATAGTTTTTTTTTTTCAAAATTGTCGCTCTATTTTTGTTTATAGCGCAAAAAAATTTAAACCGCAGAGGTGATCAAATACCACCAAAAGAAAGCTCTATTTGTGGAAAGAAAAGGACGCCAATTTTGTTTGTGAGCCACATCGCATGACCGCGCAATTGCCAGTTAAAGCAACGCAGTGCCGAATCACAAAACCTGGCCAGGTGCTTTACCTGCATAAAGGTCCGGGTCTTAAGTGGTTAATTAACACCAAAATAAAGCTCTATTTGCGTGGGAAAAAAATTATAAAAATTACTTATGGGTACAGTGTTGCATGACTGCGCAATTGTCATTCAAGTGTCACAGTGCTGAATGCACCTCAGGAGTATGCTCGCGTGTCCTGCAAACTTGATGTTGGATGCGATTGCGGTGAGGAGAGGCAGAACTGGGAGATGCCTATGTAAACAAGGCATTTCCCTGTCCTGCCTAGTGACATGACAGGAATCTACTGCTCCCTGTCATCGGGAGCAGTGATCGCTGTCATGTGAGTGGTAGCCCATCCCCCACAGTAAGAATCACTCCCTGGGACACACTTAACCCCTTCATTGCTCCCTAGTGTTTAACCCCTTCCCTGCCAGTGTCATTTTTACAGTAATCAGTGCATTTTTATAGCTCTGATCGCTGTATAAATGACAATGACCGCAAAATAGTATCAAAAGGGTCCGATGTATCTGCCATAATGTCACAGTCACATAAAAAAAAAAAAAAAAAAACGCAAATCGCTGCCATTACTAGTAAACATTAAAAATGCATTAAAAGGATGTTAATTTTGTTTGGGTGCAACGTCGCACGACCATGCACTTGTTAAAGTGGAGTTCCATCCAGGAAAAAAACATTTGGCTAAAAATTAAAAAAAAAAAAAAAAAAAGTGATTTTTTTTTTTTATACTCACCCGAAATACATGTTGCTATGCGGAAGTGCGTAATCTGCCTCTTCTGCAACCGCTGTCTGTTTTCTTCTTCTTCTTCTTCTTCTAGTGAATGGGGTGCGCTGCTTTCTGGGAACTGTGTGTTCTTAGAGAGCAGCGCGCCCATTCACAAGCCAGCACGAGACTCACGCAGTCGCAGTAGGAAATAGGCAGTGAAGCCGTAAGGCTTCACTGCCTGTTTCCTCTAGTGTGAATGGCAGTGCGGGACCTGCAACGATCGTGGGATCGGCATCGGGGGGGGGGGGCATCAGCGCGGGCAAGTAGGACAGGCAAGTGTCCTTATTAAAAGTCAGCAGCTACACTTAGTAGCTGCTGACTTTAAAAAAAAAAATCTGCGGGTGGAATCCCGCTTTAAAGCGGCGCAGTGCCATATCGCAAAAAATCCTCTGGTCAGGAAGGGAATAAATTCTTCCGAGGCTGAAGTGGTTAAAGTAGTTAAAGAGGTTGTAAAAGGTAAAAACAAAACGAAAAAAAAAAACTAAATAGCTTCCTTTACCTTAGTGCAGTCCTTCATCTACCTCATCCTTCGCTTTTGCTTTTAAATGTCCTTATTTCTTATGAGAAATCCTCACTTCCTGTTCTTCTGTCTGTAACTACACAAAGTAATGCAAGGCTTGTTGTGGAGAAAGCCTCTTGAGGGGGGAGGGGACGAGCAGGACCCCCCGAAAGTATTTACCCCCTTATTGACCAGGTAATTTTTTGTGATATGGCACTGCTGTACTTTGACAATTGCGCAGTCGTGCAATGTTGTAACCAAACAAAATCGATGTATTTTTCCCCCCACAAATAGAGCTTTATTTTTGTTGGTATCTGACCACCTGCATTTTTTATTGTTTGCGCTATAAAACAAAAAAAAACAACATTTTTGAAAACCAAAAAAACAATATTGTTTACTTTCTGCTTTCTGCTACATATCCAATAAAAATATGTAAAAAAAAACGAATTTCTTCAATTTAGGCCAATTTGTATTCTGCTACATATTTTTGGTAAAAACATTGTTGGAATCACAGATCTCTATTCCTGTCTGACAGAACGATGATCTGCCTTGTTTACATAGCCAGACCGCCTTTCAGTCATTCCCCCAAACGATCACGCGTGGCCAGTGGCCATCACGGCCGCCGGGCCTGCTGATTGGCTCCTGCTGTGTCAAATTACAATGGGAGTGGATCGCCAGCGGTAAGCGCGAGCAACCTAGACCAGGGAGCGCAAACAACATACAGGTACATTGTTTCGCACAGCCAGGTCGCCTTGCCGCAGTAAATGTGCAGTGGGCGGTCCATAAGAAGTTAAGAGGCCTGAATTCTTTCCTTAATGTATATAATATAACTGGATACTAACATTTATAGGTAAAGTTGATCCAGGGAATATCGTTGGGGATCAGAAAGAAATTGTTTCCCCTGCTAGAGCAAATTGGATAATACTTTGCTTTTTGTTTTGTTTTTTGAAATCTGTAGGGACAATTGGGGATAGGGGAAAAGACGCAAGGTGACCATAAATAAGATAGGTAGAGAGAAAACTACACTATCACAAATAGTATGCCCAGAAAATTGGGTTCTGTTGCCGTAACCTACTGATGTAGCTTAAAGAGTAGGGTGGGGGGAGGAGGGGAAGTTGGCCAAGAATAGGCCAAAGGGGTTACTATTGGCAACAATCATTTTAGATTGGTCAAATGATGTTCAAATACTTTTGAAATACAAAAATTAATTTATTAAATTATTAAATATTAGTATCAAAAACATTTATGGAACAGTACAGATATCAAAGATGAACTCATAAAAGGAGGAAGATAATCATGAACAGTGGTTTGATTATCAATATGGACAACGCACAATGTGGCCAACAGGACAAACAGTAACAACAAAACAAAACAAACAAGACTCAAGGCACAGGTCCGGACGTGTATGTATTCAGCTCCTATACTCCTGCAAAGTGGTCAAGTGATGGTTAATTTGGAGTAGAGGACAGGGAAGAGTTAATCATCATATCAATAGTTGATGAACCCTGTCAAGTAATTACCGAATCACTGCTGGTAAATAGGGGCTGAATACTATGCGAGAAATGGGGGAAGGGAGGAACGAAAACGGAATGACCTAGGGCAATAAATTAAAAGTGCCAAAATAAGGGGTCAAAAAGTTGTAGAAAAAATCATTCTCAATAAGCTGGTAAATATGAGGAAAAGAGGGGCCTATTGAAGGCAATTCCTGATTGTGGCAAATGAAGAAAATTGATGAGACCCACTGAACTTTTAGGTCCTGTAACAAGTAACTAGGCCAGCATTGACTGGTACTGGGATTACAGATCCAGGTTAATAGATTGACTGTTTAGGCTAGTAACACAGGAATAAATAATGCTGCATTAAGGTGTTACACATTGTATTGCAAAAGTTGGTTTGGCAATTGCGTATCGGATAGTATGTATAAGTCTCTCAATGATGTGCTGTTACTGGGTGTAAATCGGACCACAAATCAACTGATGTGAGTGGATAGCCTGATATGGTAACCGTATGGCTGGTGCCTGGAACACACGGATCGCTCAGGTCTGTGCGGCTTTCATATGCTGGATTGTATGTTCAGGAAGTCTGGTTTGATTTCATCGTTCCCATTTTGCATGGAGAACGTCATGTGACGTGGCCAAGCGGTGACGTCAAGGCGTTTCGCTTGGCAGATAGCGTAGCTTCTTCTTGGACGTTATACTGGCCCCCAGTGGTCGTGTGTATAAGTACACACTGGTCGGCCAATTAATTATTGTCACCTGAAAACGAAAATGAGTTGTTGGTCTGAAAAAGTTGGTTGGATCCTGTTGTAAAGGTAGCTTGAATGCTCCGTGGTGGGGGCACTTTTACCCTCCTTGAATAAGTTCATTATCGCTATAGATCCGTTTTTTTTGGCAAGGGGAGGAAATCCAGGATAAACAAAAAATAAATAATAATAAACAGGACAAAGAGACGAGAGTCTAAGGATAAGGATAAAAAGCAAAAGCTAGCAGTGAAAGAAACCACTGCATTTAAGACAAAAATCTGCTGTTATCAACAAAGCTGTTGAATTTGTTTATAACGCTGGTATTTTTATCCTTATCTTTATCATTCATTCCTAGGAGTTGGAAAAGTATAATGCATACTGATAATAAGGGGAAGGATCACACAAAAGTAAAGGACACCAGGGATGACAAGGGATAACACATATCTTGTAAATATTGGGAGCAACCTACGTGCAGTCAATAAATATTTGTACATTAATATAATAGTGGCCTGTAGGAGGTCCACGTGTTTAAAAGGATAGAAAAGTATGTTTGTGCGCCTGTGGCAATAGATGGTATGCTAAGCATGGCAGGCTGCCACCGATCAGTTGGTTAGTCGGAAGGGAATCATAGAGGCTTGAATAGTTGTATCAATCAATGCAGCCATCCCGAATGCCTATAACTAGTTTTTCCAATGAAGAATTAGGGATCAAGGAAGAACTGTAAATTAAGCCAGACCGCCTTTCAGTCATTCCCCCAAACGATCACGCATGGCCAGCGGCCATCACGGCCGCCGGGCCTGCTGATTGGCTCCTGCTGTGTCAAATTACAATGGGAGTGGATCGCCAGCGGTAAGCGCGAGCAACCTAGACCAGGGAGCGCAAACAACATACAGGTACATTGTTTCGCACAGCCAGGTCGCCTTGCCGCAGTAAATGTGCGGTGGGCGGTCCATAAGAAGTTAAAATAGGCCTGAATTATTTCCTTAATGTATATAATATAACTGGATACTAACATTTATAGGTAAAGTTGATCCAGGGAATATCGTTGGGGATCAGAAAGAAATAGTTTCCCCTGCTAGAGCAAATTGGATAATACTTTGCTTTTTGTTTTGTTTTTTGCCTTATTCTGGATCAGCTGTGGGTACAGGATTGTATCATTTCTTTTTTTCCCCTTTCCTTTATTGGTTTCAAGAAGACGAACTATGAACACTGACTACTTGGTACAATCAATAGACAATAATTTTAGCAATTTTACATACAGTCATTGAAGTTTTGCCCACAGATTATACATTTTACCATTTACCTATGGGCACTGCCATCAATACAAATCAGCTGCTGAATGTCACAAAAGGAGGAGGGGGGACAATGCAGTGGTGCTGTGTGCTTTCATTATTCCTTACTAACTTGTTCTGGTATAAAAGCCACTTAGAGCTGTACTTACTCCACACTACTGAATCAACAGCTTTCCAAAACCATTAAAACCTTGTAAATTTTATTTTCAGAAACAAACAGATAAGTGAGCCGCACTGCCTAATCCAGGAAGAAGTATTCCTGTTCTTTACAATCTACTTGTGCTAATCCTCAATCTCTGCCCTGTGCGTATGTCAATTAGGCCGATTCCCTCACCCAAACATTGGTATAAGCTGAGCTTCAAATAAAAATAACACTATTCTCAATTGCTCGTAATTTTACCATTGAAGAAATTGTAATCACACATTGTTTGTAAACTTAAATTTCCTTTTAGCAATTTATGAACAAATTCACCAAATAGTTTCCACGCCTACACATTTATTACATTTTTGTTAGTGGTTTATTTGGCACTAATGATGCCATTTCCAATTATGGATAATTAGCCAAGAGTGAGGCTATAAGAATACCCCACTTTTAAGTACACAATGTGACCACAGCATGTATGTAAAACAAAAATGTACTTAAAGTGTAGCAATACCCTTTTTTCACTTCTCAATGCATGTACTGCATTGCAATAGTCATTTACAGGCATAACTGATTACCTAGGCAAGCTGGTCTACACCAAAATCGGATAGCCTGGAAGCAGTGCCATGTTAAGATGACAAAGATTTTCTATAGACACCAATGTGTCCGTACTTGCGGGTGTACGTAAAGTGAGGGTGCGCAAAGTGCGCACAATGCTTGTATTGTGAGGGCTGTTGCATACAATAGCAAAGTTTTAACTGTATTTAAAAGTAGAACTAAAAGCAAAAGCATTTTACCCATTCTGGAGAGAGAAAAATTAGGGTTATAAAACACCTGTCAGTTCCCCCCCCCCCCCCCCCTCTGTTTAACTAGAGGCATTTCACTTTACTTCCTGTCCCATAGTCAAACCAGGAGGAGAGAGGAAATCCAAAGGGAGGGAATACTTTGTTGTTACCCGAAATTGTGTCTACATTGAAAGAATTCACGGTTCTGGAAGAACAACAACATTTTGGATTTTCTTTCCCTTTCATTTTTTGTGATAATGAAAAATCAGGACAAAAAGAGGGTGGATCTCCCTAAAGGATGCTCAGACAGCAATAACATTTTTAAAAGGTGTTCTAATCCCTCTCTAAAACAAAACAGAAGAAAAAAAATGAGGTACTTTACTTGCCTCTAACTTACAAATCTTGAAGAAGTACAGTACAGGACACAGGCTGAATATTTATAGACATCGGGTTACAGGTTGGTACCTTCATGTGATTGAAAACTGAAAGCTTTTACGGACATGCCCCCCGGGTGCCTTGCCTATAACCAAACCCCACTTCACAAGTCCTAAGTTTCGTAACAAACAAAGCAACCCATATTTATAAAGGGAGGGTGGACTATATGCATATGGAACCACGTTAAGGTTCCAAGGAAAGGGGGGCCTTATCCGGGATATACATTGAATAAAAGTTTTTTTCCAAGGGAGAGTGAAGCCAGAGGTTTTTGAAAAAGGGGGCCTCACATGCATTGTGAGGAAACAATTAAGACCCGCCCACAACATATTTTTTTAGATAGACTTTATCAGCAGAAGTAGGAATTAAAGCCGTTAAAGCTAGTGACTGAACAGGATTAGGAGAAGAAGGGACTGAGACAGCAGGTCTGGTTTGTTAGGGAGAAGCCAAGGGTCGTCTCCTAATAGTCTGAGAATGTCCATGTATCAGGTTCTTCTGTGCTAGTTTAGTGCAATGAGAATCACTGTCTTTTTTTGTTTTTTTTTTGTGGTGCACACAAGGTAAATTCGTACTGGAGGGAAGGCATAGATTAGCCTGAAGTGAGATCAGTTGATTATCAAGGCATCCAATGCTAGTATCAGAGGATTCTTGGTCCTGGCCCCATACAGAGGTAACTTGTCAAATCTGGAGGCCAGGATATTTATGTCCAGGGTTCTCATTCCTGATATTATAGGCTAAAGATGTTGAAGGGCCCATTCAGTTGCTGCAGGTGGTGACATCTGAGGTAATCCCAAAATTTAGACAGCAGAGATTCCTGGACAATGCTGCATGCCCCTGTGCCCCTTGGTTGTTAAAGTAGGCTAAAGCTGTGGCATTGTCTGCTTGCACACTGATCAGTTAGTCTTTCAGAAGGGAGGTCCATGACCCAGACCCATGTTGTACAGCAATAATTTTGAGCTCCAGGATGTGATGGGGAGCTTGGCTTTCACCGATGACTATGTCACCATGACTGTAAGGGACTGGAAAACTCCTCCCCAAAAGACTGACATCTGTTATCACTTTCCCGTGATGAGAAAAGATTTTCAATGTGTTTGGGAAGTTCTTGCTTTGCTGAACAACAGCATGGGCAGGTCAAGAGAAGAAATAAGTTTGTTCCATGTACACAAGAAATTGTCCTGGAGAGGCCTCAAATGAAATTGGGTGAATAGAACAACCTTGAAGGAAGTTGATCACCCAACTGAAAGCCTGGAGTATCTGAATAGGCCTGTGGATATTTGCAGATAGCTTGATAAGAGAGGAGTCCTTCAGAAAAAGGTAACCTGTGACCTGGATGCCCCGAGTACTCATAAGGGCAAAAAGAGGTGCTAGGACCTTTGTGAATACTCTGGCCTATCCGCTACTCCCAAAAGATAGATAAAAGTGAATATTCAAGTAGAGGCATCTTGGATGCCTACAGATACTAAGTATTCCCTTTGTCTCATCAGAGAGACAATAACTTACCTTGGAAATTTGCTTTACAACTTGAGGGTAGACACTACCTTCAGTCCGTTTTCATTGTTTTTGACCGATCGTGTGTACGCGGCCATAGTTACATAGTATGCGAGGTGGAAAAAATACCAACTTTGTCCGATTTTATGCCAGTATTACATTGTATATCCCTGTTGTGGTTGTGCAGGTGCCTATCTAATCGTTTTTTGAAATGATCAATGCTCCCCAATTACTGGAACCATGTCCTGTGGTCTGATGAGACCAAGATAAACTTATTTGGTTCAGATGGTGTCAAGCGCGTGTGGCGGCAACCAGGTGAGGAGTACAAAGAAAAGTGTGTCTTGGCTACAGTCAAGCATGATGGTGGGAGTGTCATGGTCTGGGGCTGCATGAGTGCTTCCGGCACTGGGGAGCTACAGTTCATTGAGGGAACCATGAATGCCAACATGTACCGTGACATACTGAAGCACAGCATGATCCCTTCCCATCGGAGACTGGGCCGCAGGGCAGTATTCCAACCCCAAACACACCTCCAAGCTGACCACTGCCTTGCTAAAGAAGCTGAGAGTAAAGGTGATGGACTGGCCAAGTATGTCTTTAGACCTAAGCCATATTGAGCATCGGTGGGGCATCCTCAAAATGGAAGGTGGAGAGCGCAAGGTCTATAACATCCACCAGCTCTGTGATGTCATCATGGAGGAGGGCTCCAGTGGCATCCTTTGAAGCTCTAGTGAACTCCATGCCCAATAGGGTTAAGGCAGTGCTGGAAAATAATGGTAACCACACAAAATATTGACACTTTGACATTTGGGTGTACTCACTTTTATTAGAGTTATTGTGAGGAGACAGCAAATGTACACTGTTATACAAGCTGTACACCCACTTTACATTGTAGCAAAGCATAATTTCTTCAGTGTCACATGAAAAGATATAATAAAATATTTACAAAAATGTGAGATACTGTAGTTGGCCAATCAGAATAGAAAGAGTCTTTGATGTATTATGGTGGGAGCAGTTTATACAAGATTATGGACCAGTTGTGTAATGATGGCGGTTGGAGACAAGACCAAACATGGTTAAAGGACAGTCAGATAAAGGCAGGAAAAGGACTTAATCCTAAAAAGGCAACCATTTCTATGCCTGGCCTGTTAAAAGCATTTTTACAGAGGAACACCTTACACCTTTTTCAGCTGCCCTCACTAAAAGGGATACTAAAGGTGGAAGGACATCCTGAATCAGCCTTAGACAGTAAAAAAACAAATATCAATCTGGAGAGTTAGCTATGTCAGTTTGTACATAGAAAAATACAGTGCCCCCTCAAGCAACAAAACCAATGTTGATAGATCTGCTAGAAAGATATGATTATGAGCAAGGCAGAGCTGCTTTGTTGAGCGAAAAGGGCTTAAAGCGGAGTTCCACCCAAAAATGGAACTTCCGCTTAATCCACTCCACACCCCCTTACATGCCACATTTGGCATGTAATTTTTTTTTGGGGGGGGGGTGCGGGCTTCAGGAGGAGTGGGACTTCCTGTCCCACTTCCTCCTTCCGCTGAGGGGCAGGTTAGGCGATTAAGCTTAATCGCCTACAGCAGCCCCTCCCTGTAGGCGACTGCCTAGGACACTGACAGGTCCTAGACGATCGCCTGTCCAATCAGCGTTGGGCCACGCCGCTCGCGCATGCGCAGTGGGTGCCCTGCCATGAAGCCGAAGGCTGTCACGACCGGGTGCCCACAGTTAGAATGAAGACGCCGGCTGGGGAGGGGGGGAGAGGAGCGGAGTCCCGGCCGGCGCGTCGCTGGAACGCTAGAGCAGGTAAGTGAATGTTTATTAAAAGCCAGCAGCTACACTTTTTGTAGCTGCTGACTTTTAATAAACATAACATTTGGCTGGAACACCCCTTTAAGAGATGTGTGTATAGAAAAGAAAACTGGATGCCACAGAACGAAGGGAGGAGTTAGTTACTAGGTTATGGCAAGCACAGGACAGGGAAGATGTAGAATGCCCACAGCTGGAGGAGACCAATGAACAGGTTAGTAGTTCCAAGACTTACCCAGTTAGAGTAAAAAAATAAATACAATTATAATATATTATAGACACGCACACTAATATATATATATATATATATATATATATATATATATATATATATACACACACACACACACATATATATATATATATATATATATATATATATATATATATATATATATATATATATATATATATATATATATATATATATATATATATATATATATATATATATATATATATAATATAATACACACACACACAGAGTGGGGCAAAAAAGTATTTAGTCAGCCACCAATTGTGCAAGTTCTCCCACTTAAAAAGATGAGAGTCCTGTAATTGTCATCATAGGTATACCTCAACTATGAGAGACAAAATGTGGAAAGAAATCCAGACAATCACATCGTCTGATTTGGAAAAAATGTATTTGCAAATTATGGTGGAAAATAAGTATTTGGTCAATATCAAAAGTACTGTGTTATATATCCTTTGTTGGAGGTTCACGGGGTGGATCATTACTGATCCACCCCGTGTGAAAGAGCCCTTACAGTTTGTTCCCCATTACTAACCTCTGTGTCACCTGTGGTGCTCTGAGAGGAGGAGGGGAGAGGAGGAGACGCTGAAGCCAGGCTCTGCAGCAGGGAAATCGAGCTTAGCTGACATAATAGACGTGGTGAGTTTCTTTACTCTTTACTCCCCCCGGTGGCAGCATTAGAGAAGACACTTCACTTAAATATAGGAGAGGTCCTTAACCACTTCAATACCGGGCTTTAAAACCCACCTCCTCCCCGGGCCTATTCTGGCACTTCTTTCCTACATGTACAAATCATCATTCTTTTGCTAGAAAATTACTCAGAAACCACAAACATTATGTGTTTTTAGCAGACACCCTAGGGAATAAAATGGCGGTCATTGCAACTTTTTATCTTGCACGGTATTTGCGCAATAATTTTTCAAACGGCTTTTTTTTGTAAAAAAAATGGTTTCATAACGTTAGCCCAATTTTTTGGTAAAATATGAAAGATGAGGTTACGCCAAGTAAATAGATACCCAACATGTCATGCTTTAAAATAAATTGCATACACTCATGGAATGGCGCCAAACTTTGTTACTTAAAAATCTCCATAGGCGACACTTTAACATTTTTACAGGTTACCAGTTTAGAGTTACAGAGGAGGTCTAGTGCTAGAATTGTTGCACATGCTCTAACGCACGCGGCGACACCTCACATGTGTGGTTTGAACGACATTTACATACGTGGACGGGACTTGCGTGTGCGTACGCTTCTGAGCGTGAGCTACCGGGGACATTTTTTTATTAATATTATTTATTTTTTCTTATTTATTTATTTTTTACACTTTTTTTTTTACATTTTTTTTTTATTTCAAATCGCTTTTATTCCTATTACAAGGAATGTAAACATCCCTTGAAATAGGAAATGTGTGTGATAGGTCCTCTTTAAGGAGAGATGTGGGGTCAATAAGACCCCACATCTCTCCTCCAGGCTGGAAAGAATAAGATTGTGATTTTTTTTTTACAGATCTCATTCAAACTAGCCGCAATTGCGGTTTGTTTACTTATGGGGACCCGGGCGTGATGTCATCACATCGCGCCCGGGCCTCCGACGGTCATAGAGATGACTGGTGACCATCTGGTCACCAGTCATCTCTATTGCAAACATCTGGCGGACGGCGATCATCTCTCCGGGCCCCCGATGGGACGGGAGAGCCCAGAGAAGCACCGGATGGCGGCAGGAGGGGGGGTGTCCCCATCCCGCCGCCTGTAAGAACGATCTAGCGGCGGAACCACCGCTGTGATCATTCTTACGGTGCGCAGGATCGCCGCCGCTAAAAAATGATATCTCAATAATGCCTCTGGGTGCAGACATCATTGAGATATCCCCTCGCAAAGCCCATATGACGTCCACCCGGGATAACAGGTCCCCGTTTTGAACATCATATGACGGCGTGCAGGTATTAAGTGGTTAAAAATAATTTTTTAGGACTCTGACCTCTTACCTTATCCACGCCACAGGTTTTCTGCTGAGATCAGACAGTACCAATCTTCGCCCCTCACAGCGGGCATTGTGTGCCAACCTTCAGAGATGGGGGTTCCTATTTAAAGGATACCTCTCCCCTGGGCCTTGTAAAAGACTCTGACCAAAACTTTTAGCGAAGTAGCGAAAGTGCTGGACCTTAGAGCCCAGTCCTCTAGAGACATTACAGGCAATGCCTTGTGCATGAGGCCCGGATCCCATCCAGTTTTGACCTACTTTAGGCGTATTGGGTGGGTCTGGAAGCATAGCTCTTTTACCCTCAAATGGTCTCTTTGGCAGAGCTTTCCTTCAAGCATCCTATCGCGTCCAACACCTTTAGACACTGGCGAAAAAACTGAGGTGCTTCCCTGATGGGAGGGGTTATATGGAGGGGAACAGACTTCAATTGGTTGTGCCAGTGTCCAATCACCGCTTGTGACCCTTACCAATTATGTAATGAATGGCTCTGTGTCCCGTGGTGTACGATAAAGAAAAGTGTCCAAGTGCAAATCAGCAAGGTAGGATGTGATGATAGCCTGTACATAACTTTCAACATCCACACCCAGTGTGATCTAGCCTCTCACCTCAGGAATAGACACAAATTGGTCTAGTTATGCATCAAGATAGTGGATCGTGGCAAACTGCCATCTTCCTCTTTATTGAAGATATCCCAGCAGGATAAGGAACAACTGCAGCCATAGGTGATAGATAGATATTTTTCAATGCGGTCCACGTTCCTAGGTATTACATAAAGGATATAAAAGCCTCCATAGTGTAGCAGTTTAAAAATCGTTGTGATGCAACACCCCAGGAGGAGTCGGGTGACATCACGGCTTAAACCGGAAGTCCCTGTGTTTGACACGTTTTTTCATGTATGCTGCTGGCTTTGCCATTTTTTAGATGTTACTTTGCCCATTTTAACCACTTGCTGATGGCCGTACGAGTTTGTACGGCCGCAGCGCGGCTCTACATCTCTGAGTGAACGAGTTTTCTCGTCCGCCCCTTTTGGCGTTCCCAGCGCGCGCAGCGGGGAACTCCTGTGCTGGCCGTGTCCCTCGGACACAGCCAAACACAGATCGCGGTAAATAGCCAATCACAGCGGCTATTTACAGCGCGATCTGTGCGGCCAATGAGAGATGATCTCATATGTAAACATATGAGATCATCTCTCATTGCCGACTCTCCCTCCTCACACAGACAGCGCGTGTGAGGAGGGAGAGCGAACGGAGCTGCAGCGCTGTGGGGGGGGGGGGGAATGTAAAGAATCTGTGCCCCCCAGTACCATCTGTGCCCCCCAGTACCATCTGTGCCCCCCAGTACCATCTGTGCCCCCAGTACCATCTGTGTACCACAGTGCCCCCCAGTACCATCTGTCCCCCCCGGACCGCAGTGCCCCCAGGACCACCTGTGCCCCCCCAGTACCACCGTGTGCCCCCCAGTACCACCGTGTGCCCCCCAGTACCACCGTGTGCCCACCAGTAGCACCGTGCCCACCTGTGCCACCGTGCGCCCACCAGTACCACCGTGCACCCACCAGTACCACCGTGCCCATCAGTGCCCGCCTGTGCCACCAGTACCACCTGTGCCCAGTGCCCATCTGCAATCAGTGCCCACCTGTGCCACCTCATCAGTGCCCACCTGTGCCACCTCATCAGTGCCCACCTGTGCCACCTCATCAGTGCCCACCTCATCAGTGCCCACCTGTGCCGCAGTCAATCAGTACCCATCTCATCAGTACCCATCTCAGTGCCGCCTCATTAGTGCCACCTGTGCCGCCTCATTAGTGCCATCTGTGACGCCTCATTAGTGCCACAGTACCCACCTCAGTGCCATCTGTGTGGCCTCAGTGCCATCTGTGCCACCTCAGTGCTGCCTCAGTGCCATCTGTGGGGATTTGTACTTTCCTGGCTTGTTAGGGTCTCAAGAAATGTGAGAGGCCTTCAGTACATCAGGTGTGATCAGATGTGATCATTTTTTATGATTTGCACTATAGCTTGTAGACTCTAAAACTTTCACACAGACCAAAAAATTTCCAAAAACTTTGGGTTATTTTTATCAAAGACATGTAGAAGTATAAATTGTGGCCAAATTTTATGAAGAAACATTAATAATTTGCAAAATTGTATCACAGAAACTAAGAAAAAAAACATTTTTTTTCCCAAATTTTCGGTCTTTTTTCATTAATAGCGCAAAAAATAAAAACCGCAGAGGTGATCAAATACCACCAAAAGAAAGCTCTATTTGTGGGAAAAAAAGGACAAAAAAATCATTTGGGTATAGTGTTGCATGACTAAGTAATTGTCATTCAAAGTGTGAGAGCGCTGAAAGCTGAAAATTGGTCTGGTCAGGAAGGTGTTTAAGTGCCCAGTATGGAAGTGGTTAAATAAAATATGATTTTTAAACTACTACACTATAGAGGCTCTTAGTTTACATGGTAATGATTACCTGAGAAATTCCCACATAAATATTAAAAATTAAACAAGAATGTAAATAAATCAATTAAGACGTGCTAAATATATGTAAAATGCCCAGGCTGGTAGCAATAATCCATATGAAATGCAACTAGCAAAAAAATCCAAAAAGAAGTGAATCCCAAAAAAGAACAAATGTCCAAAAACCAAATCAAATCCAGAAGTAGTGAAGGGAGTAGAGGGATGTAGTCCACCACCGATTCAGAGAAGATGATTAAGGAAAGTAGACCTCCAGGATCACACCAAAGAGGAGAATAGATGGGTACTCTTACCGGATACGCTGGACCCACTGCCAGATGGGGTCAAACTGGCACGTAAAGAGGGGGCGTGGTCTGACTATGGAGGAGTGAGGACGCTCTGTGCCTGAGCTCCGTCCGGTCCGCAGCTTGATCAGCAGCCACGGGGGTGATTTCTCCCCGTTTTTCCTTCAGGGCATGTCCTACAGACGGCGGGCATCGTCACAGCCCAAGACCGCACACTTGCAGGGCCAGGGATCACTGGATTCCTTCTTCGCCGACGGATGGCGGCGGCCGCACAGCAGCACCACGAGGCTCAGCCTAAGCCGACAGCACTGTCTCCTATCCCATCTCCTAGGGTGGTGAGTGACTCCATCCCCCCTGCCTCCCCCCGCTCCACCTCATCACAGGATCAGGATGCAGGGTTAGCTGAACTGGCAGGCGATAGGGACAACAGGCAGCACCTATGGTCTCTCCCCACTAAGGAGGACCTGGAGCGTTTTACCAGCCGGATTGAAAGAGCTTTTAAGCAGGACATTGCACAATTGAAAACGGACACTACTGAGTTGGGACACAGAGTAGAGACTTTGGAGCAGAAGTTTGATGACACTGTGCCTGCCATCTCTCAACTCAGGGGCCAGTCCTCTGCCCACGGCCATCAAATTGAGGCCCTCCTATGCCAATTAGATGACATGGAAAACCGCAGCAGGCGAGCGAACATTTGCATACGTGGACTACCCGAAGCCACTGGGCCCAAGGACATCATACCTACGCTGCAGGGGGTGTTCCGTGATATCCTGAACCTGCCGTCCTCAGCCCCGATTGAGATAGACAGGGCCCACAGGGCACTCCAGCCCCTGTCAGATGACCCAGAGAACCCCAGGGATATCTGCAAGCTCCACAAATATACGCTGAAAGAACGCATCATGCAAAAAATGCGCAACAGACCGGTCTTTGACTTTGATGGAGCCCAGCTGTCCTACCAGGACCTCTCCAAACGCACCTTAATGCAGCGACGGGCCTTGCGCCCACTCCTAGCTGAAATCCAAGCTGCGGGCCTCACGTATCGCTGGGGCTTTCCCTTTAGCCTCCAGGCGTCCAAAAATGGCAGATGGGCTGTGCTGCGCACCAAAGATGATCTTCCCCGCTTCCTGCACACCCTGGAACTTAACCAGGTTGACTTCCCAGATTGGCGCAATGTTCCTGATATTCCGCTTCCCCAAATTCCTCAACCATGGATCCCGGCGACTGGAGGACGTCGATCCCGTGGCCGCAAACGACAGACCGAGGATCCTGCGCCAGGCTCCTCCGCTACTAGAGACTGACCGTATAGCGAATGCCCGCATCTACAGCCCCATGTAGGGACTAAACCCACCCTCTTCTCTTTGATGGCTCCCTGACCTGGGTACGGGAGCTCATGGACGCAATGCTGCAGTTGCTGACCCACACCATGCATGACACTGATTCCTGGACCCCTGGGGTGCTCCCCAGGGTTTATCTACACATGCGGCTCCGTGTGGGACTGGAGGATCTTGCATGCAACCCAGCGTTTGGATGCCATGTATTTTTATTTATTTTTTAAGTTGGGGGGTGTTGGTCCTGGACTGGGTTTTTTTTTTTTTTTGTTCGGTTTTGTTGTTTTTTGCCACTTCTTAGGGGTGCATGTTTAAGTACTCCTTATTCACCACCCTGTATGTTTGCTTTCATGGACTGGACGGGGCGCCTGGCCCCGCGTACCCCTGGTGGTTGCCCACGACCCCACTTAGGCCCCACCTAACTAGGTTACTGTCCCTAGCAGGACAACAAGTTCAAGCCCAGGTGGTGTTTGGGTTCGTTACCCCCCCGGGCGGACTTTGTAGTGCACTATTGTATGGTGCGCCAGACCTCCTAGCTAAGGTCTGGCCCTTATCTTTCTTTTGTGCCTTATCCCCCCCTCCTCCTCTTCTGATACCCCACCCCTCCCCTTTTCTTTTCCACTTTTCCTGTATTTCTATCAGTGTCCCCTTTGCTATCTCTGGTAGCTAACCAATTGTTTTCTCAGCCCTCAGGTTGTGTTCTTACCTACTACCGCCCACGAGGGACTTACTCGCAGACGGACCAACTCTCACCGGCTTCAGGTATGCCATCGCTAAAAAGTACTGTCTTATAATGTTAGGGGGCTCTGCTCTCCACACAAGCGCAACAAACTATGGCTCGAGCTGAAGCGCCTGGGGGCCCAAGTAGTTTTCCTCCAGGAAACTCACTTCAGGCAGCAGTCCCTCCCTAAGATTCCCACGCATCTTTATACCCAATGGTTTTTTAGCAACTCCCCGGTAGCTAAATCACGCGGTACAGTCATTGCTTTTCACAAATCCTGCCCGTTCCAACCTTAAGAAAGCCATGTAGACCCGCATGGACGCTTTGTCTTCGTGAAGGGGGTCTTGGCCAACACAAAACTCACATTTGCGACTCTCTACGCACCCATCAACTCTCCTTTATAGACTCGGTGTTAGACAAGCTGACCGATTTCAGGGAGGGCCTTCTAATCCTTGGAGGGGACTTTAATGTTAGTCCCGACCCACTCCTAGACACATCCCGTGGCCGCCCAACGCACTCCCAGGCTTTCCTTAAGCACTTTCGGAAATCGCTGCAAAATAGTTTTCTGGTCGACGCGTGGAGAGCTCTGCAGGCGTCGGACAGGGATTATAGCTACCATTCAGGGGTGCGTGACGTCTATACGCGCATAGACCTCAAGTGTGTAGATCATGATACTCTAGAACTGCTGCAGTCAGCGGAAATAGGGAATATCACCATGTCTGACCACGCCCCCGTTTTCGCTACGATCAGGGTCCCGGATGGGTCCCCGAGGGCATGGTCTTGGAGACTCAACGAGAGTCTCCTGGATGATGCCTCAGTGGTGGCTAAGGTTTCAGAAACTACAGGGAGTGCAGAATTATTAGGCAAATGAGTATTTTGACCACATCATCCTCTTTATGCATGTTGTCTTACTCCAAGCTGTATAGGCTCGAAAGCCTACTACCAATTAAGCATAGTAGGTGATGTGCATCTCTGTAATGAGAACGGGTGTGGTCTAATGACATCAACACCCTATATCAGGTGTGCATAATTATTGGTCAACTTCCTTTCCTTTGGCAAAATGGGTCAAAAGAAGGACTTGACAGGCTCAGAAAAGTCAAAAATAGTGAGATATCTTGCAGAGGGATGCAGCACTCTTAAAATTGCAAAGCTTCTGAAGCGTGATCATCGAACAATCAAGCGTTTCATTCAAAATAGTCAACAGGGTCGCAAGAAGCGTGTGGAAAAACCAAGGCGCAAAATAACTGTCCATGAACTGAGAAAAGTCAAGCGTGCAGCTGCCAAGATGCCACCAGTTTGGCCATATTTCAGAGCTGCAACATCACTGGAGTGCCCAAAAGCACAAGGTGTGCAATACTCAGAGACATTGCCAAGGTAAGAAAGGCTGAAAGACGACCACCACTGAACAAGACACACAAGCTGAAACGTCAAGACTGGGCCAAGAAATATCTCAAGACTGATTTTTCCAAGGTTTTATGGACTGATGAAAGGAGAGAGTCTTGATGGGCCAGATGGATGGGCCCGTGGCTGGATTGGTAAATGGCAGAGAGCTCCAGTCCGACTCAGACACCAGCAAGGTGGAGGTGGAGTACTGGTTTGGGCTGGTATCAAAGATGAGCTTGTGGGGCCTTTTCGGGTTGAGGATGGAGTCAAGTTCAACTCCCAGTCCTACTGCCAGTTTCTGGAAGACACCTTCTTCAAGCAGTGGTACAGGAAGAAGTCTGCATCCTTCAAGAAAAACATTATTTTCATGCAGGACAATGCTCCATCACACGCGTCCAAGTACTCCACAGCGTGGCTGGCAAGAAAGGGTATAAAAGAAGAAAAACTAATGACATGGCCTCCTTGTTCACCTGATCTGAACCCCATTGAGAACCTGTGGTCCATCATCAAATGTGAGATTTACAAGGAGGGAAAACAGTACACCTCTCTGAACAGTGTCTGGGAGGCTGTGGTTGCTGCTGCACGCAATGTTGATGGTGAACAGATCAAAACACTGACAGAATCCATGGATGGCAGGCTTTTGAGTGTCCTTGCAAAGAAAGGTGGCTATATTGGTCACTGATTTGTTTTCGTTTTTGAATGTCAGAAATGTACATTTGTGAATGTTGAGATGTTATATTGGTTTCACTGGTAAAAATAAATAATTTAAATGGGTATATATTTGTTTTTTGTTAAGTTGCCTAATAATTATGCACAGTAATAGTCACCTGCACACACAGATATCCCCCTAAAATAGCTAAAACTAAAAACAAACTAAAAACTACTTCCAAAAATGATTTTTTTGGGTTCATTGAGAACATGGTTGTTGTTCAATAATAAAATTAATCCTCAAAAATACAACTTGCCTAATAATTCTGCACTCCCTGTATAACCCACTTTTTTGCAGAGAATGTGTCTGAGGAATTGCCGGAGGGAGTCGTGTGGGAGAGTCATAAAGCGGTTCTCCGGGGCGAACTGATCTCCCTGGGTTCTAGACTCAAGAAGGAGAGACAGATAGACTTTCAGAGAGTGCTGTCAGCTCTACAACAAGAAGAACTGACTGACTGAACCGAGGGAGCTGCTCTCACGCCTACTTGACCGATGCGCGCATAGGCAACTACGTTATCTCTCCCATAAATTTTACAAACACGGGAATAAGTGCGGCAGAATGCTGGCCAGAGCACTACGAAAGTGTCGAATAACTTCTCATGTGCACTCCCTTAGGTCCCCCAGTGGTATGGCAATCCTGCACTCTTCTGGAATTGCTTCTGTATTCCGAAATTACTATGCAGACTTATACCACTTGGACAAAGATATTCCCCACGTGGAACGGGCGGCTAAACTGCGCGTAATTGGCGACTACCTTGCATCGGCCGGGCTCCCGTCTCTGACGCCAGAGCAACGACTAGACCTTGAGTCACCCATTTCCCCTCAGGAGATTATTGGGACGGTGAAAGCTCTGCCGAATGGAAAGAGCCCTGGCCCGGATGGATACACCAAGGCGTATTACGTTAAATTCCTTCCCCTACTCCAAAACCACTTGTGCAGGTATTTCAACTCCTTTGCTAAAGGCCACACAATCCCGCCCGAAGCCTTGTTGGCCCATATCACGGTGCTCCCAAAAGAAGGCAAGGACCCCAACCTCCCGCAAAGCTATCGACCAATATCGTTACTTAATGTCGACATAAAATTTTTAGCAAAAATTATGGCGAACCGACTGAAACATATTATACCATCTATCATTTACCCTGATCAGACAGGATTTATATTGGGTAGAGAGGCCAGAGATAATTCCATCCGGGCCATGCAGCTCATTCAGTGGGCCCGCTCCCATCGTGACTACATTCCTTACCTCATTCTGTCCACGGACGCCGAAAAGGCCTTCGACAGAATAGACTGGTCGTACCTCAGGGTGGTTTTAGAAACCCTGGGGTTGGGTCCTCGAATGCTTCAATGGATCATGGCCCTCTACACGTCCCCTAGTGCAAAGGTTAAGGTTAATGGCCATTTGTCCTTTGGTTTCCCCATACGGAATGGCACGAGGCAGGGGTGCCCCCTCTCTCCCCTCCTGTTCGCCCTAGTTCTGGAGCCTCTTCTTAGAACGGTACGGGCAAGCAATGATATCAGAGGAGTGACAGTGGGGTCTACGGAACACAAACTCTCAGCTTATGCCGACGATGTGCTATTTCACCTGACTAACCCCCTTGTCTCGCTGCCAAACCTTATGAGAGAACTTAACATTTTCGGACAAGTCTCAAATTTTAAGATTAACTACACCAAATCTGTGGTGCTGCCCATTACTATACCCGAACCATTGGCCGTCAACTTACAGAAAGCTTTCCCATTTCGTTGGGCCAAATCTTCTATTAACTATTTAGGAATCCAACTTACAGACCAGTTTGACACGCTATACACAGCCAATTTTCCTACTCTTCTTAGCACGGTGCGTAGAGACCTGCAGAACTGGACCAAGACCTCTTTCACGTGGCTGGGCAAGGTTAACATACTTAAAATGAATGTCCTTCCTAGGGTCCTTTTCCTTCTACAGATGCTGCCTATCCCCCTCCCTAAAAGATTTTTCACACAGCTTCAAAGTCTAATGAGTGGTTTTATATGGCAGCATAAAAAACCTAGGCTGGCCGTGTCCCTATTGCAGAGACTTAGGTGGGTGGCCTAGGCCTCTCAGACTTCCGCCGCTACTATCGAGCCATAGCTCTTCAACACATCTTAAACTGGTGCCACCATACCAGCTCTAAAATGTGGGTCTCCCTCGAGAAAAGCCTGGCAGGCCGCAACCTATCGTACGCACCTTGGCTGCCCCGTGAATACAGGGGGCTCTCTCAGACAGCCTCCCCACTGACCACACATGCCCTCTGTGTCTGGGACCGCATTAATGCTCTTTTTGCCCTAGCACCCCCCGGTTCCCCGCTGGCACCATTGGGAGGTTTCATGTGGTTCCCACCTGGGGAACAGGTAGCCTTCTTTGGGTCCTGGGTCAAGGATGGCAAATACAGCTGCGGTAAATTTTTGAATAGGGGTAAGCTGATACCCCTAGACACCTTGAGGGACAGGCATGGTGGATTCCCAATGGACTGGTGGAGACATAAACAGCTCCAGCACTTCATTCTCTGGGAGGGTTAGACACTCTTACCCCCCTTGAACGGCTGTTCGTAGAGGAAGAACCCACTCCCCATCTGATCTCAGAACTGTTATGCCCTAACGCCTTTGTCGAGAGCCATAATGAGGCACGGGCCCAATGTTGAGGTCACCGACATGACATTGCAATGGAATGTGTCTCCCACTCCCCATTCCCTTTCCCATGCTTTTCCAGTTATGCTGGGGAGTTTTGTTCTTCTACTCAAATGATGTGATTTTTCATGTTTTACTGCAAAATATAAAAAATAAAAATAAAGATTATATAAAAAAACTGGCACGTAAAGCCTCCCGATAAAACGGTGAGAGATCCTCAGCTCATAACCGGTCCTCACCTCGTCGATGGGGTAGCCAAAGACACTCAGAGCGGTTCACCACTACCTCAAATCACGTGAAAATCACGTTGGGTATCACAGAGGGGGGGCAGAAATAAAAAAGCTTGAGATGGTGAAGTACCGCAAAGGCTGAGCTTAAAAAAATTGTGTACAATATATACTAGGAACATTTTTTAATTTAAAATAGCTGGCAGGGTACAAATAAAAACTAACAAACACAAGACACGAACACCCGTGGTTCCGGGGTCACGTTAGCGCAGTGACATCAGTGCGTGGCCCCGCCTTGACATGTTTCGTCATGCGTGACGTTATCAAAAGGGCACGTGATTCGAGGTAGGGGTGAACCGCTCGGAGTGTCTTTGGCTACCCCATCGGTGAGGTGAGGACCGGTTGTGAGCCGAGGATCTCTCACCGTTTGATCGGGAGGCTTTACGTGTCAGTTTGACCCCATCTGACAGGGGGTCCAGCGTATCCGGTAAGAGTACCCCTCTATTCTCCTCTTTGGTGTGATCCTGGTGGCCTACTTTCCTTAATCATCTTGTCTGAATCGGTGGTGGACTACATCCCTCTACTCCATTCACTACTTCTGGATTTGATTGTCTTTTGGACATTTGTTCTTTTTTTTGGGGATTCACTTCTTTTTGGATTTTTTTGCTGATTGCATTTCATATGGATTATTGCTACCAGCATGAGCACTTTACATATATTTAGCACGTCTTGATTTATTTACATTCTTGTTTAATGTTTAATATTTATGTGGCAATTTCTCAGGTAATCATTACCATTTGAATATATATTTATACATATATTTACTCTACACACGTTCTACTCAGGTTGTGTTGAGTCCTCTAGCGCAATCCATATTTTATTACCTACATTGTTAGGTGTATATCACATGTTTTTCAGGTGTTGCTGCTGGAATTATTAATTTAAATCTATTCATATTTTTTCACTTATCAGTTTCTATTTTCACCATTTCCTTAGCGCAATTTAATTTCCCTTGGTAGTCTTAGTTTACATACCCTGGCAGGATTGATGATTTCTTGGCCATTTTTCAGATAACATGAATGATAACACAAAAAAAATGTCACTCATGGTTAGTGTTTCGTTGGGATTATTGGGGTTAAAAGGATATATATTCGCCTTTAATATTATGTGTATAATTTTCATGTATGCTATGAACAATACCAAAGCCATTTTGTCTTTCATTGAAAAAAAATTAAAAAAAAGTTGAAAATCAAGTTTAAAGCTCATGAATAGACATTGTTACAAGAAGTCTAAGGCCGCGTACACACGATCAAATTTATCTGCTGAAACCGCTCCGACGGACCGTTTCAGCAGACAAATCTGACTGTGTGTACGGGCGAGCAGACAGGTTTTTCCAGCAGACAAGTTTTAAAGCATGCTTTAAAACTTGTCTGCTGGAAACCCGTCCGTCCGACATGTCCGCTGGTTAGTGCGCCTAACCAGCGGACAAAAATCTAACGCATGCGTCGAATGGATTCGACGCATGCGTGGAAGTATTTTACTTCCTGGAGTGGTGACATGGCAGCGTTAACGTCACCGCCACGTCACTGCGCTGTCTGTCCACTGGGATTTTGGTTTGACCGCGTGTACACTGATCAAACCAAAATAGCCCAGCAGACATATCAGATGAAAACGGTCTGTCTGACCGTTTTCATCGGATTTGTTTAGTCGTGTGTATGCGGCCTCACAAGGAGACTAAGTCTGTCTGTACCATCTGCCCAGGTTATAATTCAAAGCTTTGAACACTTAATAAAATAAACACGATAAGAAAATAGTAAGAAGCTCTTGTTTCACATGAGCTCACAAAAGTTGTCTTTGCATGAATAAAACAAAGGGGCTTATTCAAATACGACCAAATGAAACGTATTATGATATTATTTAAGTACAAGTAATATATTAACCAGTTATGTAGTATTATTACATTGAAATACTTGTACATAATTAAGCGAATAAATGTCACTTATATTAGTTTTTGCATTTTAATAATATTTTTCTTTCATAATATGTTTATAATGTATCTGTTTCAATATTCATAAAAATATTTAATACATATATATTATAATAAGGGTTACAAATGTAGATCCTATGAAAAGTTTAAAAGTATTAGAAGCTGTATTGAAATGAAACGCAGAGTTAAATTCCAGTGATCTGAGTTTCAAAGAATTTAACAACCCCCGGCTAATTATGTGGGGTATATCTTCTCATATACATATATCTAAAGTAGACGCCAGGATGGCTAGGGAAATTGACACAATTGTCAACCTTAGTCAATTAATGGTTTTCTGTGAGGCCTAGGTCAAAGGATTGTCATAAAATTGTCTTGGACAAAAATAACATTAGAAGTAATTTCTTATACAACACTGCCCCTAGGAGGTGAAAATAGTAATTATTCAAGATGGCCACATACTTGGTTGTCATGAGAACATAGAAACACATTTATATCTTCCATCATCAATTACATAGTAGTGACACACACACCTACTTTTTGGGGTGGGATAAAAAGGAGTTACAGATAGCAGAGTATGCTAAAAATGCTGGAATGTGAGGAGATGCTAGGCTAAAAGGAAGATCTCGGAAGGTATTTGGATGGAGACTGGGAGATCTTGAAAGGCAGAGATGTACGACAGAATTCTTATGCCGCGTACACACAACTGTTATTCATGTCATGCAAAAAGTTTTTCTCAACGTGATTTGTCGTGATTGCTCTCAAGCCTGCCTTGCATACACACGTTCGTGGAAAAAAAATGCTCGAGCAAAGCACTTTGATGTACAACACGTACGACAACACTATGAAGGGGAAGTTCCATTCAAATGGCGCCACCCTTTGGACTGCTTTTGCTGATTTTGTGTTACCGTGTGTTAGTAAAAGTTTGGTGAGAGACGATTCGCGCTTTTCAGTCTTCATGCTTTAAAGATCGTTTTCTGGTGTTCAGTTTGTGCATGTGGGTTCGTATCTGTCTTTCAGTGATTGCAGTCAGTTCGTATCTATCAGTTCATATCTGTTTTTTTCAGTGCGTTCTCGTCCGCTCGTTCCTGTTTTTTCAGGTCATTCTTCATAGGCCTTGCTGTTCTTCAGTGCGTTCTTTTAGTTCGTTCTGACCAGCCGACCGTTTGCGAGCCATATTGCAGGTACATTCTTGTCGCCGAGATTGTGCTGTGCTTGGTGTTGGGATTGTTGCTTTATCCCAACTCCAGTCCATGAACAGGGTGAGGAGGATTTCATGGACCAAGAATTGGTTGCTCCAGCGGGACCAATTCTGTCACATGCCTTTGTTGCGGGAGATCAAGGAGAATAACCCTGATGACTTCAGGGATGTTCTCCGGATGACCAACCCCGTTTTTCAGCATCTGTTGGCTTTGGTGTCCCCATATATCACCAGGCAGGACACCGTTATGCGGGAAGCCATCACTGCTGAGCAGAGGCTAGTTGCCACGTTGCGCTACCTCAAGTTCTCGACAAGCATCTCCCCCCAGGCTCTTGGGATCATAATTCCAGAGACCTGTTCTGCCATAATACAAGTCCTGCAGGAGGACTATATTAAAGGTAAGTTTTCTCCTTTAACCTCACATTCTATGTATTTAATTCTTGCTAATGTATAGCATATTTGGGCAGTATAAATCCTATATCATCATCATCAGCATGCTCACCTGGGCCCAAACACACCTAGCCTAGTCACTTCCCAATGTATTTTGTCTGCTCCATTGTAGTGCATTTATTTTATTTTTCAAATTCAGACAGAGTGCTAGAGCCTCCATTTCTGAGGTCCCCAACTCATCTCGAATCCCCGCCCCCCATAAAATAATTGAAATGGGCCATCAGAGGGGGTTAGGAATCTGATTAGTGGTAATTGTTTTTGTCTTAAAATACTCCTTCAAATTAATGTTATACTGATGTTTTGGCAAGAATGTTTTGGGATAATCTGCTTACAATGTTTATGTATCAAAGTATTATTTTTTTTCTTGTTCAACTCCACAGTTCCCTTCTACGGCACAGGAATGGCAGAATGTGGCATCAGAGTTTGCCCAGCGTTGGGACTTTCCCAACTGTGGAGGGGCAAAATCGATGGCAAACAAGTCCGCATTGTGCCACCACCCCATTCGAGATCCTATTTTTATAACTACAAAGGGTTCCACAGTATAGGGCTGATGGCTGAAGATAGTGGTTTTTGCATGTGTGCGCTATAATCTGTTTTGTACTGATGGTGGTGGCATCGCCCAATTATGAGTTTATTTTAATGGACGTGGGGAGAAATGGGTGGATGTCTGATGGCGGAGTTTTTGCACAGACAGAGTTTGCCCAACGGCTACTATGTGATGGCCTGGCATTGCCACCTGCGGCAGAGAATGTTGGTGAACTACCTTTTGGTTTCATTGCGGATGAGGCATTTGCGCTCGGTCCACATCTTATTAGGCCATTTCCTCAAAGGATCCTCACCCTTGAGAGGAGGGTGTTTAATTACAGTCTGGCCAGAGCCAGAAGGGTGGTGGAAAATGCCTTTGGCATCATGACCAGCCAATTCTGCCTCTTTATGACCACTATCAATCTGGCGGAGTACAAGTGGAACCATGTTGTCATGTCATGTTGTGTTCTTCACAATGTTTTGAAAAAACATTCCCCTAACTATCTCTCTACTGTTGGGCCCGAGGCCACACTACATGAAGCAAATCAGGAAGCTGGCCGTACTGGCTTGGCCCCCCAAAGCGGCCGTGATGTGCGGCAACAATATCTTGAATATTTTATTGGTAGGGGGGCCATTGCTATGCCTGATGAACATTGATGTGATCTTTTAATAAACAAAATATTTTCTACTGAAAACATCTTGTTTTTTTGCTTGTGTTTCTTTTATCTTTCTCCTAGGTTCTCCAAGTGCACTTGTAGTGCCATGTGTATTTTTCCTTTAGTAAATACCCATCATTGTCAGTGTAAACACCAAATATATATATATATATTTTTCAGGCAACATTGATATAAGAAGCCACACATTGTTGAGTATAAAAGCTTTTTAATTGTTGCACATTTTAAATGTGGGTCTATTTTTTTTTAGCTAAAATGCAAAATGTATTATTTTTTTGGTAATTTTTCTTGCTAAAACGCATGAACAGCCATGGTTTAAAACATTATGAAATATGGAACTTGTAAGGTTCAACATGTACAATTTTTTTTTTTTTTTTTAACACTACTTACAAACAAAATTAAATATTAAATATTCTGTGTTAAAATAAACCCTCCCAAGCACATTTATGATGTTTTTGAGCCTTTGCTCCACCTGCTTGGTATTTTGCCTGATTTGTACCAAGTCTTCCTTTATTTTATCAAGGTCACGAAAGCAGACCATTAGTTCTTGTATCACGATCTGGGCACTGACTGGTGAATGTTTCTTGCTCCACAGGCAGAAAAGTGCCTAAAATTTAGAAACACACCATGTATTATAAATATGCAGGCCTACATCTATTACCCAAATCTGTGGACACTGACCTGTTGTGGTGCCAGTTTCCACTTTCTCCACAACCCGCGGTTGTGGGTCTTTTGTTGGAGGTATGGGGTTCCTAGGCTCACGTCTCAAACCTCTTTGAAGCCCTATGAAATTGAAACGAAAATATACTTGAGTAAAAATATATTTGAGGCCTGAAAGAGAAGTGTGGTACAATTGTCTGTTTTGTCAGAGTTCAAAGCTGAACACATGATTGTATCCATTACCAAAGCTGGTACATTTATCTATTTTGGTCAAGTTTCACACATTGAAAAACACCAAGTATCCACTGGATCACCTGTGTGTGACACGCTAAAAAGGTTGTTCTTGTGGCCCACATTTATGCTACCGAGTCCAAATGTGTAACCAGCTGCTGAGCATCCTCTTACTGTACACTGAATCCAGTTATATTATTTAAATATAGTTACCATCTATCTACACAACCATGTTCCAAAAATATTCTTACATAAATAGGCATGGTCAAAATTTAGTCAACACTGTATTAGACCAAAACATTATATTATTATTAGTGAGCGAATGAACGATGATTCCTACAACCGATTAATGTGCCCACGAGCATGAAACTTGACATCTTGAACTGTACCACATTAAAGAAAAAGCACATGCAGCACCATGCTAGTAATAATCTGAGTGACACAGGAAAATTACTTACTTTTCCAATAACGTTTTTAATTTTCTTGTATTGCTCCGGCTTTCTCAACTTAATGTCAGACCATCTTTTGCAGAGCTGTCCTTTAGATCTGCGCACCCCAATTTTTTTTTGCATCGTTTTAACAACTTTGTCCATTATTTTGGCCTTGACCCGATTAGGTTTTTTGTATAGGCCATGTTTTGCATCATAATCATCCCTTGTCAATATTGACACCATTTCAACCATCTCCTCAAACGACATGTTTGTCGCCTTGTATCTCCGGAATATGGTCTGTGGTTCCTCTCGACTTTACTCCTTGGTTGAGGTTGCCACCTGCAGAGTCTCCGCCATGTTGTCTTGCACTAAGACAAGCGAGAAGGGGCTGGAAAAGTACTATAACATCAGGGGCGGGGAAAGCGTGCAGAGCTTTACGCATGTGCAGTGTATATAAATTTAATCCGCATGTGTCAAAACAACGTTCAGTGAGTGGAAGGAGTAAGCAACAAACGTAGATTTCGAGGGTACGTAAAACATTTTTGACTTGACTCATCAGTGGATGAGATTGTGGCCTATAAATGGCTAATAAGATTAGTAGAGTCTTGACTGACATTATTTTTGTCTTGTTTTTGACTTGCAGAAATCATGGAGGTCTTCAAGGATCATGGTTTTATGGCTGAGTTCCTGTAAAGGTTCCTGTAAATCTTCCTATTTTATGGCAAACCAAAAGCAGAGCTAATAAAAATAAAGAAGCCAGGAAGGAAGCACTGGAGAGCATGCTTGAATTTGTGAAGACACAGATCCCCACAGCAACAACCAAGGATGTGAATACCAAAATTGGGACCATTAGGGGCACATATCGGACTAAGCGGAATAAGGTCCTGAAATCCATGAGGTCAGGAGCAGCTGCAGATCAAATTTATAAGCCAAGTCTGTGGTACTACAGTCAATTAAGCTTCCTTGATGACCATCTGGAAGCCAGAGAATCTTTCAACCTTTGCCGCCAGACGTAGCTCCAGCCTTCCCTGCAGCCAAGCTCAGCCTTCTTCGGAGGAACAACCTGAGTTCCTGGAGGAGCCCGATTTGACCATATGGAGCCATTTTGCTAAAGATTTCTTGTAATAAAAGTATAATGATGTAAAATAGATGTTACTATTGCTAACAATATATTGATTGAACAACAAGTGTTTTACATATGAAAAATGCAGGAGTCAGAATGATTGTCTAATATTTAGTAGCATTCAATTTGCAACGGTCATGAAGTGAAAGATTTGTGTGATAGATGAAGACAAAAATTTAACTATGTCCTTTTTAATACACAGGCAGAGCACAGCCAGATGAGGGGGGAGAAAATGAGAGCCAGGAGGAGGCAGGCCCCAGTGGCACACAGGAGGAGGCAGGCCCCAGTTGCATACAGGCCTAACAAGTTCCCAGATACCTCCCCTCCGCATTCCACAAAAAAGGCCCAGGAGGCTTAGGCAGATTGAGGAGGAAACCTGTGCCCTAATTAGGGAGGCTATTGCAGCCCTCAGAGAGCCCCCCACCGCTTCAGAGGGATTTGCTGCAATTATTGGAGAAAAACTACCAAGAATGGACATGGCCCAACATCTCCATAGTGAAACCCTCGTTTTGAAGTGAGTTTGTCATAACTCTGTGAGAATATTAGCAGCAAAAGAAGTTGGTTATTGTAGCATTATAAAGAAGAAAAGAATGCGCTGCATTAAACGATGCAATAATTTACAGCATGATGAATGTGCTATCTGCATTACAAACGCTAGTTTTACCAGAACGAGCGCTCCTGTCTCATAGCTTGCTTTTGAAAATGCAATTTTTTTTCCCCCCTTGTTAAAAACGAACACACGACCGTTTTTCACGACGTGAAGAACGATGTTAAAGACGCCAGGAAAAAATAGAGCAGGTTCTAAAAAATCATTGCACATTTTTTTTGTCGAGAAAAATGCTCTGGAGCATACAAACGACCGTTTTTTACAACCAATTTAAAAAATTGCGTTTTTCTTGTCATGAAAAATGGTCGTGTGTACCCGGCACTGAAGTAGTATTCTGTTTATTTTACCTTTTAAGGTAATTGAAGTTTGGTTGAGCATGTGCTTGACTAATCCAATCCATTGTTAGTTCAGTTTTTGAAATTATGTGAATTATAACTGCAGTATGAATTTGTTTTGCTTTTAAAAACAAGGGAGATACATATATTGTTATATCTCACAAAACTGACTTCAAAGTCTTATGCCGCGTACACAGGTTAATTTTTCGTCATAAAAAAAAAAAACGTTTAAAAAAAATTAATTTAAAAACTATTGTGTGTGGGCTTCGCATAATTTTTCGGGTTCTGAACATGCTGCATTTTTTAACGACGTTTTAAACAATGTAATTTTTCGGGTTGTAAAAAAAATGATCGTGTGTGGGCTAAAACAACGTTAAAAACCTGCGCGTGCTCAGATGCAAGTTATGAGATGGGAGCGCTCGTTCTGGTTAATATACCGTTCATAATGGAGTAAGCACATTCATCACGCTGTAACAGACAGAAAAGCGTGAATCGTCTTTTACAAACACGGAATCAGCTGAAGCAGCCCCAAGGGTGGCGCCATCTGCATGGAACTTCCCCTTCATAGTGCCGTTGTACGGCACTGTGCTTTGCTAGAGCATTTTTAAAAAACGCTGGTGTGGGCAATGTCGTTTTAATGATAAAGTTGGAAAATTTTTGTTTTTTCTACATGCCAAAAAACGTTTTTTGCCGAAAAATGATCATGTGTACGCGGCATTAGAATTTAATTGGTTATAGTATGTGTTAAACCATTGATTCATTCTAATATTAACATAAGTCTTGATCAAATTATCAAGCTGTGTACAATATGACATTTTGTCTGTGGAGGTTTAAAGTTTAAAGGTCACTAAAGGAAAACATTTTTTTTAGCTAAATAGCTTCCTTTACCCTAATGCAGTCCTAGTTTCATGTTATTGTTCATTTTTGCTGTAATCCTTCTCTGTTCTGCACACTTCCTGGTTGTCCGTTTCCTTATGAAAAAAGTACTGGGAGCTTCTTTCTGTGGTCTCTAATCAAGGAGGTGTGATTACTGTGTGTCTAAACCCCCCTCAGAACCAATCAGTTTCATTTTAAAAACAAACACTGCCCTGTATTGGCTCTGTGTCTCTGTACTTCACACAAGCATTAAACTAGGTGAAAAACTAAACTGAAACTGTAGGCACATTATATGATTGATTTTTATCTATTTTTAATCACTTTTAAAAGGAATCGGTTAACTATTATATCTATATACCCTGTAAACAATCATTTCAGCAAAAAAAAATAAAAAAATTCCTTTACAACTCCTTTAAGTGAGAAGATCTGTTTGTTTTTAGAAGGAAACACAGTCATTAAAGTAAACATCAATTGTTTACACAAGTCTGTGGAGTCAAGGAAAGATATTCATTAAGATAGTCTAATTTTAACAAGTATCATTTTTAACAAGTATCATTTAAGTACTGAAATGGTATTTTGTAATAAGAGCATGTGTAGAAATGTGTATATAGTCTGCATCATCATTTACCTTTGACATGTAGAAGTATATCCATTTATTTGTATTATCACAAAATATACCCGATATTAATTTGCACTGTATTTTTAGTTAATAAATATATAATTTAAGCATATCATTTGTGTCACTTGTCTTCAAAAAATAGCATGGATAAACAAATTAAAACGTCTTGTTGTTATTTATGGAAAAATAGTAAATCTCCCAAAACCAAAATTTGCATAATTTCATAAAAACAACACTGTTTTATTATTTTAGTATAAACATTCTGACATAATGATTATAAATGGCTTCAGCCAATCATTTGTGTTTACTCTTTTTAAATCATAATCACAACAGAAACTAGTCAAGTGACCCTGATCAAAGATTTACATATCCCAGTTCTTAATATCATGAATTGCCCCCTTTAACATCAATAACAGCTTCAAGTCTTTTGTGGTATTTGTGGATGAGGCTCTTTATCTCCTCAGATGGTAAAGCTGCCCATTCCTCTTGGCAAAAACCATTCAGTTCCTGTAAATACTTGGGCTGTCTTGTATGAACTGCATGTTTGAGATCTCCCCAGATTGGCTCAATGATATTGAGGTCAGGAGACTGAAATGGCCACTCCAGAACCTTCACTTTATTCTGCTGTAGCCAATGACAGGTTGACTTGGCCTTGTGTTTTGGATCATTATCATGTTGGAATGTCTAAGTACGTCCCATGCGCAGCTTCCTGGCTGATGAATGCAAATGTTCCTCCAGTATTTTTTGATAACTTGATTACTGCATTCATCTTGCCATCAATTTTATTCACATTTCCTGTGCCTTTGTAGCTTACACATCCCCAAAACATCAGCAATCCACCTCTGTGTTTCACAGTAGGAATGGTGTACCTTTCATCATAAGCCTTGTTGACTCCTCTATAAAAAAAAAAAATGAAGGGCCAGATTCACAAAGCACTTACTCCGGAGTATCACGAGTTAGGCACGCGCAAGTCTAAAAATACACACGCTTATCTATGCACCGTATCCCCAAAACGATATACGCCCGAAATCCACATTTTTTTAGATCGACGTAATTTGGATAGACCGGCGCAGCAGGCGTGCAAAACTGCACTAGATCCACAAAAGTAAGTTTGTGCGGTGCAGTCTACACGATGTGCTTATCAGCTGCACGGCCGGTCTAAAATTAGACCAAATAAAAGCAGGTTTAAAATTAGACAATCCGTCTACATGTCAGCAAAAGCAACACCATTAGGGCCGAGTTGAGCAGCCACACTTGCAGGACATTAATCTGTATGCCAACATGCCAGGGGCATCCTTGCTCATAGCTATACTACTGACTTTAGATGAGCGCAGAAGGAGGAGGGCACGGAGGAGGGCACAGGAGAGGATCTTTGTCAGGTATATCCGTGGGGTGAGCCCAATGGTAATAGGCCCCCCTTTTGGCTGGAATTAGGGTACAATTGGAGAGATACCCTGTGTTAATGGGAGGGTAGATGTTGGTTCCTCAGTTTCCACTAATTTCAGTGAAATTGAGTAAAGGTGGATTAATTAGGTCAGGAGTCTGTGCAGGCCAGCAGGCCCAAAGATTGCTAAAGTAAAATGATCCTATGCTGCTATAAGGATGCCAGTTGTGACCGATGCACCCTAAACCATATAAAACAAAGAAAAAATGTGTCTCTAGAGTCTAATAGGTAGGAATCCCTACTAGTGTGGTTGATTACACTAGTAACCACACTAGTAGGGATTCCTACCTATTTTTGTTTTATATGGTTTAGGGTGCATCGGTCACAACTGGCATCCTTATAGCAGCATAGGATCATTTTACTTTAGCAATCTTTGGGCCTGCTGGCCTGCACAGGCTCCTGACCTAATTAATCCACCTTTACTCAATTTCACTGAAATTAGTGGAAGCCGAGGAACCAACATCTACCCTCCTATTAACACAGGGTATCTCTCCAATTGCACCCTAATTCCAGCCAAAAGGGGGGCCTATTACCATTGGGCTCACCCCACGGATATACCCGACAAAGGTATTAATTTAGCAGCGCCATTTCCCTTTCTACTATCCATATTTATATTAGCTCCCCACATAGGGATCCTACTGGGAGGCAACAGCTACTTTATTCACCATAGCGCGGACTCCCATGTTCTTACACGGGAGAGGATCTGCCGACCGCCACTGGGCAAAGTACTGGCAACACAACATTTCCTTGCCAGTGGCTCTTTTCACCCTAATGGCTAAATATATATTTTATATACATTTTGTTCTGTTTAGTATATATTTTATAATAAATAAAATTATATATATATAATTTTAACGAATATAAATTTACTAATTTTAATATTATAATTATCTTATTTAATATATATATATATATATATATATATATATATATATATATATATACACATACACACAGTATATATATATATATATATATATATATATATACACAGTATATATATACACATATATATATACACACATATATATATATATATTATATATATATATACATGCATATATATATATATATATATATATATATATATATATATATATATATATATATACACATACACACATACACACACACACACATAAATATATACATATATACACACCGACAGCACAAACCTCCAAACAGCAACAGACAACGGAATAAAAGCACCTTGCTTCAGGAAGGGAAAAAAATTGGATGTACTTTTGCAATGGAAGGGCATTTCTCTCGGCCTATTTAAGCACTGTGCATAGCTCACCAAGTCTGACGGGCCTAGTTCTTATCTAACTGATTGTGCCGTGCCGAGTTCTGAGCATGCTCAGAGAGGTGCTGACCAAAGTCTGCTTCATGTGCACATGCCCAGTCTGGCCGGCCCTTCATTTGCATGGGGTCACGGCTCATTTCAATGGAACACGCCCACGTCCTTCCCACTTTGAATTACACCGCCTTACGCCTCAGAATTTACATTGCACCGGTGCAAATTTGGCCGAAAATACTATGAGGATATGGTACTTGCGCCTCGAAATTAAGCCGGTCTAACTTAAAGGAGTTGCACTACGCCGGTCCAAAAATGCGCCGATGTACGTGAATCTGGCCCGAAGAGTTTATTGTTGTGGACAAAAAGTTGAATTTTGGTCTCAGCAAAATTACTTTGTGTTAGAAGGTTTGAAGCTGATCTCTGTGCCGTTTGGTGTATTGTAAGTGGGATGCTTTGTGGTATTTGCATAGTCTTTGCATCCCAAACAATTTTCCTGGCAGTTGTGGCTGAAATTTTAGCTGGTCTACTTGACCGTGGTTTGGTTTCAACAAAACCCCTAATTTTACACTTCTTGATAAGAGTTTGAATACTGGCGATTGGCATTCTCAATTCCTTGGATATCTTTTTATATCCCTTTCCTGTTTTATACAGTTCAATTACCCTTTCCTGCAGATCTTTTGACAATGTTTTGCTTTCCCCATGACTGGAAAGATGCAAGGGTCTGTCAGGAGTCCAGAAACCCAATGACCTTTTATACACATACACACACACACACACACACACACACACACTACAAGCAAACAGGTCACAGGTCAGGATAGTTACCTTTAATAGCCATTAAAACCCCTTTGTGTCAACTTGTGTGCATGTTATCAGGTCAAAATCACCTGGGAATGTAAACTTTTGATCAGTCATTTGGGTAGTTTCTGTTGTCATTATGATTTAAAAAGAGTAAACACAGTTGATTGATAATAAATGGCATCAGCCAAACACTAACCACAAGTGAAATAAATAAATTGTGTTATCAGTCAAAGAAATCATAAATTCTGCCATGGTACGTAAACTTATGAGCACAACTGTATATCTTTTATGCACTACCCCGGATCAGGAGGAATATTGGAAAAGGTTGTTGTTGAATGTGGACCACATGGGAAAAGATCCATCTATCCCCTAAGGCCTCGTACACATGAGGGAATAGATCCAAAGGGAACGGTCCGACGGACCGTTCCCATCGGATCTGTCCACCGGATTGCTTTGATCCGATGGCTGTACACACCATCGGATCAAATTCCCCGCCGGCGGACAGCGCGGTGACGTTGACGCCGCCACGTGACCGCCACGTCACCGCACCAGGAAGTAAACACTTCCGCGCGCATGCGTCGGATCCATTCACAGGATACGACGCATGTGCGGGCAGATATGTCCGCTGGTTTGCCGTACTAACCAGCGGACATATCTGACGGACAGCTCTCCGGAGGAAAAATTCCAAAGCATGCTTTGGAAATTTTCCGCCGGAGGAATCCGGCCAGAACAGTCTGTTTGCCCCTACACACGAGCGGATTTTTCGGCTGAAATGGTCCGTCGGACCATGTTCAGCGGATTTATTCACTCGTGTGTACAAGGCCTAAGGCTGCAGTTGTTCCTTATCCTGCCGGGATATCTTCAATAAAGAGGAAGACAGCTCAGTTTGCCACGATCCAATATCTTGATGCATGACTAGACCCATTTGGGTCTATTCCTGAGGTGAGAGGCTAGAACACACTGGGTGTGGATGTTGGAAGGTTCTGGGACCGATGAATAAGTCTGCGTTTTACACTATTACACTATTTGGAACACTTTTTATTTACAGGTGGAGAGATCCTATTTATATGCTTGCCTCTGGAGATCAGCTAATGGCACGTACACACGATCGGTTCATCCGATGAAAATGGACCGATGGATTTTTTATCAGATATCCGATGAAGCTGACTTTCATCAGTCTTGCCTACACACCATCAGTTAAAAATACGATCGTGTCCAACGCAGTGACGTAAAACACAACGACGTGCAGAAAAAAATGAAGTTCACTGCTCTCGAACATGCGTCGACTTGATTCTGAGCTTGTGTCGATTTTTGACCGATGGATTTCCCCACAGACGATGTTTTTTTTTCTATCGTTTTTTTAACCATCAGGACATTTTAAAGAAGGTACTATTTTTTTTTTCACAGATGGGAAAAAAAACGATGGGGCCCACACACGATCGGTTTGTCTGATAAACCGATCGTGTGTACAGGGCATTAACCTATCTGTGTGGTTTAATTTTTGCCAAGCACGAGAGTGTAAGGCATAAATATCTGGTGAGTGTGTTATCCAAAAAGGAGCGGTATCACTGGCACTTAGTGGTGTGGTGAAAAAGCAGAAAAGTTTACACTGGACCAACTCTTTTTTGGATGAGTTTCATTATGCTTATGAACTTTTTATTGAATGTAGTAGGATTTCACGTGTCACAGGGTGATATTGTTACACTGATAATTTGAATTATCACATTGTCATCTTTATAGCGATACTTTAACCACTTAAGGACCCGCTCATGTACATATACGTGGGTATTTTAAAGCTGGATATCTCGGTAACGGCAAACGAGTTATCCATCTTTAGCATGAGCGGTCCTGTAAATGATAACGGTGGTCTCCACGGCGGATTCGCCGCAAGATCACTGTTATCGGCAGCGGGAGAGGGCCCCCCTCCCGCGCTCTCTGCCGCTTACCGGAGCAGTTGGAGGCGATCGGGTCCTGCTGCCTGCTGTGTGGGCATGCGAGTGAGGGCAAGATGGCCCCCACCCATCCCCATAGCATAGCAGGGCAGAAATGACGTTAAAACATCAGTCCCGCCCATGCGTCTTAAAGTCACATTTTTTTTGTTTCATGTTTTCAAATGACAACATTTCCATTTTTTTTATTTTTTTGCATTTAAGTCCAAATATGAGATCTGAGGTATTTTTGACCCCAGATCTCAAATTTAAGAGGACCTGTCATGCTTTTTTCTATCACAAGGGATGTTTACATTCCTTGTAATAGGAATAAAAGTGATCATTATTTTCAGTGTAAAAAATGATAAAAAATAAATAAATAAAAAAAAAAAAAAAAAATGTTTTAAAGTGCCCCGTCCCCGGACATGTTGGGCATCATTTTACTCGGTGTAACATTATCTTTCACAATATATAAAAAAATTGGGCCAAATTTATTGTGGTCTTTTTTTTTTTAAATGCGCGCTTGTACGACCGCTGCGCAAATACGGTGTGACAAAAAGTATTGCAATGACCGCCAATCACTACGCAGACAGCATAAATAGACAGACACAAATGCACTTCCTTTGCAAAAGTACATCCCTTTGTATCCCTTCCTATACAGCAAGGTGCTTTTGTTTGTTTGTGACGTGTCTTTGAGATATTTGGGGACTGTTTTGCAGAGTGATTTTTGTCTTTTATGTGTTTTCTTTGTTGTTATTTTGTTTAAATTATATTTTTGCTGGGCATTTTTTTTTTTTGCTCGTCATTTATTTAATTTTTTTGGTTCTGTTTGTGTATGATTTTGGAATGTGGGGGTGATATTCCTGCGGGAAAAGGGGTGTCACCCTCATTTGTGGTGGAGAAGTGATCCCCAGGTCTGTGTGAATGGTGTATGAATGTACAGTGACATAATTGGAGCCGTGGCGTGGCGTTGCAGCTCACAAGTCCTGCATGGTGGACTGGTGCCAATCCAATGTGATGACGATGTGGTGTGTGTGTGCTAGGGACCACAGTGGTGTGCATGCATGCATTCTCATTGTGCCATGATTAATATGTGTGTTTAACGTGCAAAGATGCATAATGTGAGCTGGCATGAGATGGGGTCATGAGATGGGGTACCAGTGCATATGCAGAGTCACCTTGAAGGGAAAAGACAGGAGGATGTTAGTCATGCATGTGCCACTTGTGAGGTGTGCATCACGGGAGGGGATAGTCATGCCTGCCACCCATGTCACTCACCAACCAGCCAGCTGTCCCCATACATGTTCTGTTCGAAATCTGTGGGGATGGGGCTCTGATTGTATATGTAGCTGTCATGGGTGTCATGGGTGGTGCCATGTGTTGGGCTGCTGATGTCCTCCTGCAAGGTTGTGGTAATTCCAGGATGGCATGAGGGGCGAATCTGAAGATGCGAGACACCTCAGAATCACTCATGCCAAAGATGTCTATGCGTGTGTGATATATCAAGTGAAGAGTGAGGGGCTTGTATCAGATAAGAATATTGTATTAGATTAGATTAAATTGTAAATTTTATATAAGCAAATAAAAATAAATAAAAAAACATCTCCCGTGCCCTCCTTAGTGCCATCCTCCGTGCCCTCCTCCTTTGTTCATCTAAAGTCAGTAGTATAGCTATGTGCGACGATGCCCCTGGCATGTTGGCATACAGATTGTTGAGCAACACGTGTGACTGCTGAACTCCTCACTAACAGTGTTGCTTTATCTGACAAGTAGACTTTTTTTCTTTTTTTATACCAGCTTTTATCAGCTCTAATTTTAGACAGGACATTTTGCTGTTGCACACACTGCGTCGCCTGCGCTGCCCCAACGTTGTTTTGTGGATCCCCGTAAGTCCCTCATTAGCATATTTAACTAGCAAATCAATGGTGTGTCTATCGCACTTTTGCGCGGACGGATGCGCCAGTCTAACGAAATTACGCGGGACAAAAAAAAGACGATTTTTTGCGTATCTCGTTCTGGGGATGCCGCGCAACGAAACGCACACGCACATTTAGACTTACGCACGCGCATCTCCTGTTGCGCAGGCGTAATCGCTCTGTGAATCTGGGCTATAATGTTTGGGGGTTTTAAGTAATTTTCTAGCAAAAAAAAAATGTTTTAGTCTTTTAAACACCAAATCTGAAAAAACACCCAAGGTCCTCAAATGGTTAAATTGTATCGCGTATGAAGGTGTCTTTATTTTATTTTTGGTTTATCTTTGCACTGTATTGAAGTTTTATACACATGAGTGTAATTTAGTGCAACTTATTTTTTCACCATTAAGTTTGGATAGAGGTAAAAAATACAATCACGTTTCTACATCATTAAAGTGTCAGCAGGCTAGTCAGGTGTTTTTCCTTAAGGCGCAGTGATGGTACGAGACTTGATGACCATCAGCCATAAATATCATCACATCCTACCTTGCCGATTTGCACTTGGACAGCTTTTCTCCTCTCTCCCTTTTCTCCCCCCGCCCCCTTTTGCACTTATTTACACAATTGAAGAGACTTTCAATCATTGTAATATTTAATGCACATTTTTTCTACGGTCAACCGACAATTTTTCATTATACGATTATATGATTGCACTTTGACACAGGATTTGTTTATTGCATGTGCACTTTATTTTTGTATTTGTATTTAGTACTTTATACTGGTTTTGCATTTTCATTGGTTATAGTTGTATGGTGCTGCTTCAGAAACAGAAACAGACAACCAGAAAGTGTGGAGATCAGAGAAGAATTACAGCAACTTGAGAGCATAAAAAGAACAAAGCATTAAAGTAAAGGAAGCTATTAAGATAAAAAAAAAAAAAAACCTTTACAAACCCGTTAACCCTTTCAAAAAGGGTCATCTGTGGACTTTAAACAAAAACATATAAATAGTGCTGTAGATAGAGGCTCCTGCGCTACCAAGGGGGGTGGTGGCGTGGGATGGGGTCACTGCTGCAAACACCTGACACTCTGTCCTGGGCAGAGAGAAGTAGCAAATGGAAAAACAAGGGGGGTGGTGTCTGTGAAAAGTGGGTGAAATCCAAGGGTGGTACGGGAATAAATCCCTGGGCTGGTGAACGTGGGGGGAGGGGGGAAGGGGTGGTGTTTTTAGAACAGAGTGATAGCGTACATAAGTTTAGTGTCAATACGTAAACCGTCAAAATGTAGCACAAAAGATAATATTGAATACTAAACAATGGCAAGTGACAAAGAAGGAGTACAAATTTACAAGCAGTAAAATGTACACAATGTGCTGGTCCAGGTAATGTGAAATCAGGGAGAACTACCGCTAGGGGCGCCCCTGAATGTGTAACACAGTGAACAATACAAATAATAATATATAAATCCGTGAAGACATGCAAAAAAGTCCCTGAAAGTGTTTCCCAAATGTCCCAGAAGACAGGTTCCAAAGATGTCCCAGAAGACAGTTTCTAAAAGATGAAAGAAATGGTGCCGGGAAAGGACGTGGTACAGTGAACACCTCAGGTGGTCCCTAGCCCCTCACCTCACGGCTATGGCACGGATAGCCAAATAAAACCACCTCTGGCAGGGGGGAGGAGGAATACACTTCAATGGACAGAAACGACATCAGCACTCAGCAGTAAGGCATGGAGAAGATACAAAGCAAGTAGGATATGGTGTTATGGAAGTGTCTAAACAGGCAACATCATTCACTCATACATCCACTCACATGGAGGTGATGGATGGTGGGCCTATCTCCCACGATCCCCTAAGGAAGTCATGTGACATGACGAGACGCGTAGGGATCGAGGAGCATCAGAGTCCACACGCCTGACGCAGCAAGACCCCCCTGCCGTCCGTTTGGTTTCTGTGCCCAGTTTTTATCATCCAAATGTGAGTGCACCTATATGTTTTAATAAACCTGTTCCATTTTTGCAGGGCTGTACTATGGTCTTTCTTTCTCCCATCCTATATGCTGTGTGAGGGTCCCCTCTATCTGCTCCAAGTGTCCACCCAGCTCAGACACAGAAGAAGAGGAGCCAGGTGTGCATCCAGGACTTAGGACGAACTCGGTGTTTGTGGGAGATAGGCCCACCATCCATCACCTCCATGTGAGTGGATGTATGAGTGAATGATGTTGCCTGTTTAGACACTTCCATAACACCATATCCTACTTGCTTTGTATCTTCTCCATGCCTTACTGCTGAGTGCTGATGTTGTTTCTGTCCATTATAGTGTATTCCTCCTCCCCCCTGCCAGAGGTGGTTTTATTTGGCTATCCGTGCCATAGCCGTGAGGTGAGGGGCTAGGGACCACCTGAGGTGTTCACTGTACCACGTCCTTTCCCGGCACCATTTCTTCCATCTTTTAGAAACTGTCTTCTGGGACATCTTTGGAACCTGTCTTCTGGGACATTTGGGAAACACTTTCAGAGACTTTTTTGCATGTCTTCACGGATTTATATATTATTATTTGTATTGTTCACTGTGTTACACATTCAGGGGCGCCCCTAGCGGTAGTTCTCCCTGATTTCACATTACTTGGACCAGCACATTGTGTACATTTTACTGCTTGTGAATTTGTACTCCTTCTTTGTCACTTGCCATTGTTTAGTATTCAATATTATCTTTTGTGCTACATTTTGACGGTTTACGCATTGACACTAAACTTATGTACGCTATCACTCTGTTCTAAAAACACCACCCCTCCCCCCCCCTCCCCCCACGTTCACCAGCCCAGGGATTTATTCCCATACCACCCTTGGATTTCACCCACTTTTCACAGCGCAGACACCCCCCCCCCCCCTTGTTTTTCCATATAAATAGTGCTGTTGTGTGATTACTATTAATGACTGAAAACATACAAGTTCAGAGCATTCATGGAGTATTCAGACCCCCCCTCCATTTTATTAATTGTGTTATGCTGCAACCTGATAATACAGTTGTTTAAATTCATTTTTTTTCTAATAAAAATCTAAGCTCAGTGCCCCATAATGACAAAGTGAATTTTTTGTTTAGAAATGTCAAAATGTATTTAAATTTTTTTTTTTAAATATCACATGTATTTAAGTATTCAGAGCCTTTACGCAGTACTTTGTCAAAGCACCTTTGGCAGCAATTACAGCCTGAAGTCTTTTTGGGAATGACACAAGCTTAGCACACGTGGATTGGGGTATTTTCTGCCATTCTTATTTTCAAATCCTCACAAGCTCAGACAGGTAAATGGGAACAGTGGGTGGACAGCCATTTTCAAGATGTTAAATAGGGTTCAAGTCGGGGTTCTGGCTGTGCCACTAGAGGACATTCACAGAGTTGCCCCTAAGCAACTACACCCGAGTTGCTGTGTATCCCTCTTCAGACATGATCTCCCCCCCCCCCCCCCAAAAAAAAATACAACAAAAACAAGCAGCGCTCTATGAGTTAAAGTAATAAAAACGTTATAGTTGAAAAAGTAAAAAATGGACATCAAACAAATGTACACAAGTTAATATGCCGTGGTGGACAATTTGGGTACATAAAATAGCTACCAAATGCATAGCATTGAAAGGAGTCCTGTGATGGAGTGGTAAAAATCAGAAACTGATAACAATCACTTGGGCTGCTGTATGGGTGTCAGTTCATCAGACTTAGTGACCCATGCATAAGGACACAGTACCTCAGATGGTAAAAAGGCATACTGCTGTGGTGGGGATGGAAGATCGCTCAGGTGGACTGATGTACTCACCTCACCGTGTGTGGCTGCACATGCGGTGTAGACCTGTAGGAATCCGTATCACCGACCGTCGGGGAGACAGTCGTGATGGCGCCAGAGAGCAGGAGGATACAGATGACACTGGATCAGGATGGCAAACAGCAGCGGCTGTGTCACAGCAAGCACCAGACCGGTGGTCAGTGAGTGGTATGTAACAGCGCTGACACGTGAAGGGGGTTGTGAACAAAGACACAGGACCCGACGGTGTAGAGATTCATGCGCCCTCTGGAGGTGGAGGGATGTCCAGAACGAATGTGCACACACAGACAGGCTGGCAAGGTGCCGTATCCCACAGTACAAAAACTGACAGCAGCTATCATACACAAGTGTGTATGGGGGACTCCAAACCAATGCTAGTCAAAGGGGTATAGAGAACTTTTTTAAAAAGGGGGGGGGGGATAGAAACCCTGACTGACATGTTTCGTGTTGTCAAAGTCACGAGAAGGAACACACAGGTAATAAAGGTGCAGTGACCGTGTGATTGGGCAGTGCAAGTGTGTGGGCGGGGAGACAAAAAATGGGCTCAATGTTAACCCTTCCATCACTTATACAATAGAGTCACATGATGATTGAATATTTTTGGCTGGAACAGAACATACAAAAAAATACAAAAAAATACATATGATGCAGACTAGAATACTGCAATCACTGAGCAGCAAATGACATCACCTGTGATGCATTTCAGTTATCTTGCAAACCTGACCTGTTAGTGGGCCCTGCAGGACAGGGTTGATGACCATTGACTTCTACAATAGAGTCACATGATGATTGAATATTTCTGACTGGAACAAAACATACAAAAAAATACAAAAAAATACGAAAAATACACAAAGTACAAAAATACACACCTTAACCTACAACATGAATACAAAATGCAAACTGAAAATATGTGCAACAATTAAATAATAAAATGGAAATAAACATGAAAATAAAAAGATATAATGATCCAAATGCACACGGAATAAAAGTTACAAATATAAATATCCCGATAATAAAATATATTATTCCATTCCTCAAATAGAATAAAATAATAAACATTGAATATTAACTGACCTATTTGGCCTACTAATATACATTTACATAAATTACATACATTGATTAAAATGATGATTAGGTACAAAAATGAGTTAGCTAGTAATACTTAAAATATCCAATTCCTCATTTAAACCACCAGCCATAGCTGTAGCAATAGCCATAACTTCTAGGCCCCTGAAATCTTTTCCATGTGCTAAAAGAAAATGTTGTGGGACACGGTGTTCATCGCAGCCTTCATTGATAAGGCGTCGATGTTCACCTACCCTAATACGCAAAGTACGAATAGTCCTACCAACATAAAACAGTTTGCTAGGACATCATAAGACATAGATGATGTAGTCTGTCAAACACGTGAGGAATCGTTTGATATGAAAGGTATTGCTTTTAGTTTTTATGACATTGGTACCACCCTCAGCAATGAATTGGCACATGAGACACCTTTTCTTCCCACACTTAAAGATACCAGTCCTATTGTCAAAAAAGTTCTGATATCAAGAGGACGTCTCCTATTTGGATTGACCAATTCACTGGGAGCAATGATATTCTGTATCGTATGAGCCCTTCTGAAGGTGACCTGGGGTTTAGGGGGAAGTAAAGGTGCAAGGAGATGATCCAGTTTAAGAATATTAAAATGTTTGTTGAGGATGCTAGAAATACCTTTATATTTTGTATTGAAGTTGGAAGTGAATCTGACACAATTTACCATAGATCCCCTATTATCTTTAATACTTTTAGTCTTTGTCTGTTTATTCAGATTGAAGGCTTTATCGACTAGATCAGAGGGATATCCTTTTTCTTCAAATTGTGTTTTCATAATAAGACCTTGCGTGATATAGTCTTGTGTATCAGTACAGTTCCTTCGTAATCTAGTGTATTGTCCGTTGGGAATGTTGGTTTTCCAAGATGGATGGTGGCAACTGTTGAAATGTAAGTATGAGTTGCCTCCAGTGGGTTTTGTATGGTTACTCGTTGTAATCACATTAGCATCATGAGCAAGTACTAGATCCAAAAATATTAACTTATTATGATCAAACAATTGCATAAAGGTTATTGGGAACACCATCAGATTTGAAATAATAACCCTTTTTTGGAACATTTGGTCTTCTATGGGCGTTACATCGACGACTTTGTTCTTATTTGATGGTGGTGGTATTGACAAATTTTCTGCCTTTGTTGACCATTGCAATGCCAACACATGGCTCCCAGTTAATGGTGCTGGCAATAAAACATGCTCACAATAAAACACTCCCCTTGATTAGCAGAGAAAAAAAAATTACCTGTTCACCTGATCACAATTAAACACTCCCCTTAGCAGAGAGAAATAAACACCTGTTTAAATAGTGTCAGAAACAATTGACACTTGCAAGCAGAAACAGTTAAAAGCAAACTCCTCTTGGGAGCCCAACTGGGGCCCAACGAGACCCCAACGGGGCAGAGAGACTCCCCCTATGAGGGAGTTGAAAACAGAAGTTAAGACAGGAGTCTTCTAAATGTGATTTTCTAAACAGAAGTGTGATTTTTAAACAAAAGTGGGAAGAGTTAAAAAACAGGAGTTTGCTTTTAACTGTTTCTGCTTGCAAGTGTCAATTGTTTCTGACACTATTTAAACAGGTGTTTATTTCTCTCTGCTAAGGGGAGTGTTTAATTGTGATCAGGTGAACAGGTAATTTTTTTTTCTCTGCTAATCAAGGGGAGTGTTTTATTGTGAGCAGGTGAGTATAAAATCTCTGTCAAGCTCCCATAAGGAGCTGGCTCCCAGTTAATGGTGCTGGCATACATGTGATTTTCTAAACAGAAGTGGGAAGAGTTAAAAAACAGGGAGTTGAAAACAGAAGTTAAGACAGGAGTCTTCTAAACTGTAAGTAACATCTTAAACTTCCTTATATTGTAACTGGGAAATGTGTGCTAGCAGCGTTGAAGGTTTTGCTCAGTGCACAGTGTGTCACATGTATGCAAAATTGGTGCAACAGCTCCAGGATGGATACCGCTGTGACAGATGTGAGCAGGTTGCCCTTCTGGAAGCTCGCATTAGAGATCTGGAGGAGCAAGTTGCAACACTGGGCAGAAAGGACAACCTTGAAAGGGGTCCTCTGCTTGCTGAGCAGGTGGTCAGTAGGGTTGATGTGGAGGGTGGAGGGGCAAGTCAGGATTATCAGATAGGAAGATGGGTTAATGTAGTTAGAGGGAGTGGAAGGGGCTTGCAGACAAGGAAGGCCAATCCTGTATTTGTGCATCAAAACAAATTTGCCAAGTTGGGTGAAGATGTGGAGGTGGCTAACACAGAGGTGGCAGCACTAGATGTTACTGCTACCCCTAACAGCCAGGAGAGCAACCCATCTAGTAGAAGTGGTGAGGGGAGTGCAGGTAGGCCTAGACAGTTGGTGGTAATAGGGGATTCTATAATCAGAAGGACTGATAGAATAATTTGTCGCCAGGATCGCCTCAACCGAATGGTTTGCTGTCTCCCTGGTGCCAGGGTTCGGCATGTGGTGGACCGGGTGGATAAATTACTGGGAGGGGCTGGGCATGACCCAGCTGTCTTGGTCCATGTTGGAACCAATGACAGTATACATGGAAGGTGGAGGCTCCTTAAGAATCAATTTAAAGAACTAGGCTGCAAGATGAAGGGAAGGACCTCCAAGGTGATATTCTCTGAAATATTGCCTGTGCCATGCGCAACACAGGAAAGGCAGGGGGAGATTAGAGAGCTGAATGCATGGCTAAAGACCTGGTGTAGGAAGGAGGGATTTGGGTTTCTAGAGCACTGGGATGACTTTTCATTGGGGTGCAACCTATATGCTAAAGATGGTTTGCACTTGAATGGAAGGGGGTCTGCTGTGCTGGGGAAGAGGTTTAGGGGAATGCTGGAGGAGTATTTAAACTATACTTTAGGGGGGAGGGTGAACTAGAATTACATCGGGCACACAGGTCAGTTAGGGGTCAGACATTAATGGAGAGTGGAATGGGGATAGATGGAGGTGGGGTTATGGCAGGTGACAAGAAAGTTCCCATGTTGCAAACAGCCATTGGAAATTATAGTGCCATTTGCACTACTAAAAATTATATGAAAAACACCAGCGAAAAATGTAACAATACATTTAAGTGTTTGTTCACCAATGCCAGAAGCCTTCCAAGCAAAACAGGTGAGTTGGAAGCTCTGGTGCATGAGGAGAGCTATGATGTAATCTGTATTGCTGAAACTTGGCTTCAATCCTCACATGACTGGGCTATTAATATTCCTGGCTATGCTCTCTTTCGGAAAGACAGGGTAAAAAGGAAAGGTGGAGGTGTCATGTACCTGGTACAGAGCAGAGCCTGACGTGCGGGAGTGGCCACTCTTGCTCCTCTGACTCCGGAACCCCTGGTAGTATGGACAGGAAGCGCTGGAGTTCAGAGTCGCACTAGCGCCTGGCGGGGATGCTGTGCAGGAACTGCGGAGGTCTCCTGTAGTCTCAGGAAGATGTCAGAGGAGCTGGAACAGCAGGTCCGTAGACAGCGGGAGCTGGATACAGGTGACCAGGATCAGCAGGTAGACTGAGTTCAGGCGCTTGGTGCAGCTGGCTGGAACAGGCGGCAGGTGTTCTGTAGTGCTGGGCGCTGATCGCTGGAGTAGTTAGCCAGAGGAAGGTGTGCTGTAGTTCTGGTGCTGACAGATAACAGGAGCTAGTGCGGATGACTGGAGCCGTTGGCAGGAGGGAGGTGTACTGTAGTACGGATGCAGGTAGGGTCAGGCAGGCCGGGTCGGATTCAGTCAGACCGATCAGGTTCGTGGATAGAGCAATAGCGGAGTCGTAGTCCAGGCCGGGTCGGCAGCAGGCGGGCAACAATCAGTTAAAGGGTAAGGCAGAGGCAGCGTCAGACAGGCCGGAGGTCAGGGCAGGCGGAGATCAGAAGGGTCAGAGATGAGCCGGGATCACGGGAACAGACGTCAACAGGTAACAGGTCTCAGGTGGGCAACAGCCACGATAACGATCGGGCAGCAAGAGGCTGTAGGATGAGCCCCATTAAATAGCCTGGACTGGCGCCAGAATGGCGTCAGCACGTGCCCGCGCGCCGCTCCCGCGATTGCACGTGCACGCACGCGCCGATTTGCCGCGAATTCGGGCTCCCGGCACCCCTGTGCGCGCCGTAGTGCCGCTAGCGCCACCTGGTGGTCGACCACGTTCATGACAGGAGGTGTCTGTCTCTATGTGAAAAGTGACCTCAAAGCAAGCATGAAAAAGGACCTGGTTGATGGAGAGTGTGATGAAGTTGAAGCATTATGGGTGGAACTGCATACAGATGTGCGTAGTTCAAAGGTAATCATTGGAGTTTGTTATAGACCACCCAATGTTAATGAGGAGGTGGAGACTCGGCTCCTTGCACAGATGGAAAGGGCTGCAAGGGCTGGGACGGTGATAATAATGGGGGATTTTAACTACCCAGAAATTGACTGGAATAATGGAATTTCTGGGACAGTTAAAGGACAAAAATTTAAAAACCTATTGCAGGACAATTTTATGGTTCAGTTTATTGAGGCCCCAACTAGGAATGATGCTCTGTTGGACTTGGTAATCTCAAACCATGCAGAGCTTATTACTAATGTTCAGATAAAGGAACACCTGGGTAGCAGTGATCATAACATGATTTCATTTAATATTAACTATAAGCAAGAAATACATACAGGAAAGATAAAAACACTTAATTTCAAGAGAGCAAATTTTCACAGCATGAGGACTGCTCTCCAGGGCTTGGACTGGGAGGGAATATTGGCACAGATGAACACAGAACAGAAATGGGAATTCTTCAAAAAGACTCTTTGGAACCTCACTGCAAAGTATATTCCCATGGGCAATAAGTTTAAAAGGCTAAAGATAAAACCTATGTGGCTCACGGTCAAAGTTAAAAAAAGCTATAAACAATAAGAAAATAGCTTTTAAAAAATATAAAAATGTCGTTTAAATGTTACAAAGAATATAATAGAATATGTAAAAAGGAAATCAAGGATGCAAAAATTCAAAATGAACGACAGATTGCAAAAGATAGTAGGACAAACCCCAAAAAATTATTTAAATATATTAATAGTAAAAAGGTCAAGTCTGAGCATGTAGGCCCTTTACAAAATAATCTAGAGTGGGTGACTGAGGACATAGAGAAGGCAAATTTATTAAATGCTTTCTTCAGCTCTGTGTATACAATGGAGTATGGGGGAGCTCATGTCCATAATGGGGGTGGGAGTGACACAGCCCCAAATCCACAATGGCTCAAAAGTGATATGGTCCGGAAATATTTAGACAGAATAAAGGTGGATAAAGCACCTGGACCAGATGGCATCCACCCACGGATCCTAAAAGAATTGAGCTCTGAAATTTCAAAGCCACTGTATCTAATATTTAGGGACTCATTAATGACAGGAATAGTACCACTGGATTGGCGTAGAGCCAATGTGGTGCCTATATTTAAAAAGGGAACAAAGTCTTTACCAAGTAACTATAGACCTGTTAGTTTAACTTCTATAGTTGGGAAGATACTGGAACGTTTAATAAAAGACCACGTGGATGAGTTTTTGCTGGAAACAAACTATTTAAGCAGCAGACAGCATGGATTCATGAAAGACAGAAGTTGTCAGACAAACCTGATTTCTTTTTATGAAGAGGTAAGTAAAACCCTGGACAGAGGTGTAGCAGTGGACGTGGTATACTTGGATTTTGCAAAAGCGTTCGATACAGTTCCCCACACACGGCTCATGTGTAAGGGAAGGTCTACAGGATTAGATATATCAGTTTGTAAATGGATAGAAAACTGGCTGAAAGACAGGATTCAGAGAGTTGTGGTTAATGATTCTTACTCTGAATGGTTCAAGGTTATCAGTGGTGTACCCCAAGGTTCAGTGTTGGGTCCCTTACTTTTCAATATATTTATAAATGGGTCTGAGATTCAAAGTAACATTTCTGTTTTTGCAGATGACACCAAGCTATGCAGCGGAATAATGTCCTTACAGGATGTCTCCAATTTACAAGCCGACCTCAATGCTCTGTCTAATTGGGCGACTATGTGGCAGATGAGGTTTAATGTTGATAAATGTAAAGTTATGCACTTGGGGGCTAAGAATATGCATGCATCATACATGCTAGGGGGAGTTCAACTGGGGGGATCTGTAGTGGAGAAGGATCTGGGGGTTTTAGTTGATCATAAGCTCAATAATGGCATGCAATGCCAAGCTGCGGTTTCCAAAGCAAGCAAAGTCCTTTCTTGTATTAAGAGAGGTATGGACTCCAGAGAGAGAGATATAATTTTGCCCCTGTACAAATCATTAGTAAGACCTCATCTGGAATATGCAGTCCAGTTTTGGGCACCAGTTCTCAAAAAGGATATCGGAGAACTGGAGAAAGTGCAGAGAAGGGCAACTAAACTGATAAGAGGCATGGAGGAACTCAGCTATGAGGAAAGATTAGAAAAACTGAATTTATTCACTCTTGAGAAGAGGAGAATAAGGGGGGATATGATCAACATGTACAAATATATAAGAGGTCCATATAGTGAACTTGGTGTTGAGTTATTCACTTTAAGGTCAACGCTGAGGACAAGGGGGCACTCTTTACGTCTGGAGGAAAAGAGATTTCACCTACAAATACGGAAAGGTTTCTTCACAGTAAGAGCTGTGAAAATGTGGAACAGACTCCCTCCAGAGGTGGTTCTGGCCAGCTCAGTAGATTGCTTTAAGAAGGGCCTGGATTCTTTCCTAAATACACATAATATAACCGAGTACTAAGTTCTGTAGGTAAAGTTGATCCGGGGTAAATCCGATTGCCTCTTGGGGGATCAGGAAGGAATTTTTTCCCCTCCGGTAGCAAATTGGATCATCGCTCTGCTGGGGTTTTTTGCCTTCCTCTGGATCAACTGTGGGTATGGAGTTGGGTGTATGGGATGTACTGTGTTTTATTTTGTTTGTTTATTTTTATTTTTTTATGGTTGAACTGGATGGACTTGTGTCTTTTTTCAACCTGACTAACTATGTAACTATGTAACCTTTACGCAAGTGTTTGATCATAATAAGTTAATATTTTTGGATCTAGTACATGCTCATGATGCTAATGTAAATAACCACGAGTAACCATACAAAACCCACTGGAGGCAACTCATACTTACATTTCAACAGTTGCCACCATCCATCTTGGAAAACCAACATTCCCAACGGACAATTCACTAGATTACGAAGGAACTGTACTGACACACAAGACTATAATAAACAGACAAAGACTAAAAGTATTTAAGATATTAGGGGATCTATGGTAAATTGTGTCAGATTCACTTCCACCTTCAATACAAAATATAAAGGTATTTCTAGCATCCTCAACAAACATTTTAACATTCTTAAACTGGATCATCTCCTTGCACCTTTACTTTCCCCTAAACCCCAGGTCACCTTCAGAAGGGCTCATACGATACAGAATATCATTGCTCCCAGTGAATTGGTCAATCCAAATAGGAGACGTCCTCTTGATATCAGAACCTTTTTGACAATAGGACTGGTATCTTTAGGTGTGGGAAAAAAAGGTGTCTCACGTGCCAATTCATTGCTAAGGGTGGTACCAATGTCATAAAAACTAAAAGCAATACCTTTCATATCAAACAATTCCTCACGTGTTCGACAGACTACATTCTATGTCTTACGATGTCCTTGCAAACTGTTTTATGTTGGTAGGACTATTCGTACTTTGCGTATTAGGATAGGTGAACATCGACACCTTATCAAAGAAGGCTGCGATGAACACAGTGTCCCACAACATTTTCTTTTAGCACATGGAAAAGATTTCAGGAGCCTAGAAGTTCTGGCTATTGAAGCCATACCGAAAGGCACCCTCACTGATAATGAAAGATTCTCTCTGCTCTGTAGGAGAGAAACCTTCTGGATATACCATTTCGGTTCCCTTGCGCCTGGTGGTTTAAATGATTTATTTCCATTTTATTATTTAATTGTTGCACATATTTTCAGTTTGCATTTTTTATTCATGTTGTAGGTTAAGGTGTGTATTTTTGTACTTTGTGTATTTTTCTTATTTTTTTTGTATGTTTTGTTCCAGTCAGAAATATTCAATCATCATGTGACTCTATTGTATAAGTCAGTGGTCATCAACCCTGTCCTGCAGGGACCACTAACAGGCCAGGTTTGCAAGATAACTGAAATGCATCACAGGTGATGTCATTTGCTGCTCAGTGATTGCAGTATTCTAGTCTGCATCTACCCAAGGTAATACATAAAACCTGGCCGGTTAGTGGGCCCTGCAGGACAGGGTTGATGACCACTGGTATAAGTGATGGAAGGGTTAACATCGACCCCATTTTTTGTCTCCCCGCCCACACACTTGCACTGCCCAATCACACGGTCACTGCACCTTTTATACCTGTGTGTTTGTTCCTTCTCGTGACTTTGATAAAGCGTTGAACAACGCAAAACATGTCAGTCACGGTTTCTATCCCCCCCTTTTTAAAAAGTTCTCCATACCCCTTTGACTAGCATTGGTTTGGAGTCCCCCATACACACTTGTGTATGAACACTGCTGTCAGTTTTTGTACTGTGGGTTACGGCACCTCGCCAGCCTGTCTGTGTGTGCACATTCATTCTGGACATCCCTCCACCTCCAGAGGGCGCATGAATTTCTACACCGTCAGGTCCTATGTCTTTGTTCACGCCCCATTCACGTGTCAGCGCTGTTACGTACCACTTACTGTCCGCCGGTCTGGTGCTCGCTGTGACACAGCTGCTGCTGTTTGCCATCCAGATCCAGTGTCATCTGTATCCTCCTGCTCTCTGGCGCCATCAGGACTGTCTCCCCGACGGTCGGTGACACAGATTCTTACAGGTCTACACCGTATGTGCAGCCACCCACGGTGAGGTGAGTACATCAATCCACCTGAGCGATCTTCCATCCCCACCACAGCAGTATCCCTTTTTACCATCTGAGGTACTGTGTCATTATGCATGGGTCACTAAGTCTGATGAACTGACACCCATACAGCAGCCCAAATGATTGTTATCAGTTTCTGATTTGTACCACTCCATCACAGGACTCACCCAAATTGTCCACCACGGCATATTAACTTGTAAAGTTTTTATTACTTTAACTCAGAGCGCTGCTTGTTTTTGTTGTATATTTTTGTGCCCATCTTCCTATGGTTGGCAGCTGCACTGAGTCAAGTATAGATTTCTATTAAGGTATTACTGTGTTCTGCCTTATATTGTTGTAGCGCTATCGAGGACTTTGTGTTTTGTAGACATGATTACACCCCGTTTCTCCACCCTGCACCATGAGTACCACACAGAGCAATACCCTAACTGATAGCAATGGTAAAAAAACAGGTCCAAGATAACTGAAGCAAGATAAACATTTGCTCTGCTGGTGGCCAACAAAGCACTCAAACCCCTCAGAGTGACGCTGCTTCCCTTGCACTGGAGCAGGAAGCTATTTTAACACCATTATCTGTATCCAAATCTACCTCTGAGGCATGCAACATGCTGCACATATGACCAGGGCAAATTTCTCCAGTTATCTGAGAATATCTGACATAGTTGTAAACAGTCTTTCTTCAGCCATCACTGTCCAGAGCCCAAAAGTGCCAGGCTTCTTCTCTACCTCCATCTTCTCGGGCTGAGTCAGCAGTGTAAAACTTCTTATAGAAGGAGATAGACATGAAAAGCTTTGTAGAAGATGCAAAGGCAGTGTTAGAGGAGGCTGCAGAAGATTTCTCACCCCTAGTTTCTCATATACTTACAGCTATGGCTTCACACAATATGCTTGCCAATGTATATACTACTAATTTCTGCTGTGCGCAAAAGCCTTGGCATAGTCGCACTTGGCCCCTATGGGTACTAAAAGACCCGCAAAAGTAAAAAACTATTCAAGGGCCAAAAAGGTCAAATCTATATCTATATTATTATTTTATATCAATAAATCACTTTTCGGAATTATGCTATGGTGCTGCTATCTGTTTTTATTAGACCACAGTATCATCTTTGGGATCTCTGAGTGAGGACGATCACGCAGGGGATAACACAGACAAAACGATCAGCAGGACGAGCCAATCATTCCCTGATGTCCTGACACACCTAACCCATAATCATCCAGAAGCGTTACTAACAGCCTACGAGGAGAATTGATGAGACCATCCATCCAGGCTCTTTACTTGCCAAGGTCCGGTAAGTGTACACTTCATAGGGAGAGGGATTCGTTAATAGAGTGAGAGCGGGTGTCAGAGCTTACTGCACAGCGGAGCACCATTCTTTGGAACCCTCCTGTGGAACTGTTTTATCTACTTATTTACCACCAGCACTGCATTTATCTGCAAGTTACATCAACTAGGAAGATGTAGTAGCACTGTCCGTTTCTGTCACACACATTGTTTGATGATCTTTGCAAGAAGGTTTTTTTTTAAACAGCTGCCCACAGACTGGTTATATTTGTATTATTATATATTTATTTAATTGGTGGTTAACCCCTTTCCATACAGGGCATTTTCACCCCCTTCCTGCCCAGACCAATTTTTAGTTTTCAGCGCTGTTGCAGTTTGAATGACAATTGCGTAGTAATGCAACACTGTAACCAAATTAAATCTTTATGTTTTCCCCCCCCCCCTCCCACAAATAGAGCTTTCGTTTGGTGGTATTTGATCATCTCTGCGGTTTTTATTTTTTGCGCTATAAACAATAGAAGAGCGACAATTTAAAAAAAAATTTATTTTACTTTTTTATTTAATAAATATCACAATTTTCTTAAAAAATCCTGTCCCCGCGCCATCCATTCCCCCTGATCCTGTCCCCGCGCCATCCATTCCCCCTGATCCTGTCCCCGCGCCATCCATTCCCCCCTGATCCTGTCCCCGCGCCATCCATTCCCCCTGATCCTGTCCCCGCGCCATCCATCCCCCCTGATCCTGTCCCCGCGCCATCCATCCCCCCTGATCCTGTCCCCGCGCCATCCATCCCCCCTGATCCTGTCCCCGCGCCATCCATCCCCCCTGATCCTGTCCCCGCGCCATCCATCGCCCCTGATCCTATCCCCACGCCATCCATCGCCCCTGATCGTATCCCCGCGCCATCCATCGCCCCTGATCCTATCCCCGCGCCATCCATCGCCCCTGATCCTATCCCCGCGCCATCCATCGCCCCTGATCCTATCCCCGCTCCATCCATCGCCCCTGATCCTATCCCCGCTCCATCCATCGCCCCTGATCCTATCCCCGCCTCCATCCATCGCCCCTGATCCTATCCCCGCTCCATCCACCCCCCCTGATCCTATCCCCGCTCCATCCACCCCCCCCCCCGATCCTATCCCCGCTCCATCCACTCCCCTGATCCTATCCCCGATCCATCCACTCCCCTGATCCTATCCCCGCTCCATCCATCACCCCTGATCCTATCCCCGCTCCATCCATCCCCCCTGATCCTATTCCCTGTGCCATCCATCCCCGCTGATCCTATTCCCCAATCCAATCCCCGCTCTATCCATCCTCCGATCCCATCCCTATGCCATCCATTCCCCTGATCCCATTCCAGCTCTATCCACCACCCCAATCCAATCCCGACTCCATCCATCCACCCAATTCCATCCCAGCTCCATCTATTGTGGTAGGTTAAGGGGGAAAGCCGCACCGACGCACTAGCCTGCTTAGTGCCAGGGGGTGGGGGTGTCACCAAGTATTACCGCACCAGGTGACACCAACCCTAGTGATGCCACTTGTAAATGTGACTGGCAGGGAGGGGTTGACGCTAGGGGGCACTGAGGTTAAAATGTTCCCTAAAGTGAGTTCTAACTGTAGAGGGAGGGGACTCACAAGGGGAGGAGACCAATGTGTGTTCCTCTGTACTGGGAACACATATCGGTCTCCTCACCTCCGACAGATCACACCCAGATCCACACTCCTGCCGTGATCACCGGCCCCTGATCCTATCTCCGCTCCATCCATCGCCCCTGATCCTATCTCCGCTCCATCCATCGCCCCTGATCCTATCCCCGCTCCATCCATCGCCCCTGATCCTATCCCTGCTCCATCCATCGCCCCTGATCCTATCCCCGCTCCATCCATCGCCCCTGATCCTATCTCCGCTCCATCCATCGCCCCTGATCCTATCCCCGCTCCATCCATCGCCCCTGATCCTATCCCTGCTCCATCCATCGCCCCTGATCCTATCCCCGCTCCATCCATCGCCCCTGATCCTATTCCCGTGCCATCTATTCCCCCTGATCCTATCCCTGCGCCAACCATCGCCCCCGATCCTTTCCCCGCTCCATCCATCCCCCCTGATGCTATTCCTGTGCCATCCATCGCCCCTGATCCTATCCCCGCTGATCCTATCCCCAATCCCATCCCCACTCTATACATCCCCCGATCCCATCCCTACGCCATCCATTCCCCTGATCCCATTCCAGCTCTATCCACCACCCCAATCTAATCCCGGGTCCATCCATCCACCCAATCTCATCCCAGCTCCATCCATTGTGGTAGGTAAAGGGGGAGAGCCGAACCGAGGCACTAGCCTGCTTAGTGCCAGGGGGTGGGGGTGTCACCAAGTATTACCGCACCAGGTGACACCAACCCTAGTGACGCCACTTGTAAATGTGACTGGCAGGGAGGGCTTAATGCTAGGGGGGACTGAAGAGGTTAAAATGTTCCCTAAAGTGAGTTCTAATTGTAGAGGGAGGGGGACTCAAGGGGAGGAGACCTCTGTACTGGGAACACACATCGGTCTCCTACCCTCTGACAGATCACACCCAGATCCACACTCCTGCCGTGATCACCGCCAAGCGTGGGTGCCCGGCGGCAATCTGGAACAAAGGACGTCATATGACGGCCACCCGGATCGAGGGAGGGTTCCTGCCGGCGTCATTTTACAATGGCCCGGTCGGGAAGAGGTTAAAAACGTTTTTTCAACTGAGTCCTTAAGCGCTTGGTGGTGTGGGCGCACATTTAATAGGATTTAAACAGCTTACCTGTAAAAATCCTTTTCTTGGAGTACACCAGGGGACACAGAGCCAATCATTACATAATGTGTTAAGGGTCACCAGCGGTGACTGGACACTGTCACAACCAATTGAAGACAGTTCCCCTCCATATAACCCCTCCCATCAGGAAAGAACCTCAGTTTTGTAACAAGCAATAATGTTCCCATAAGAAGGGGGGGTCTCTATGTCCAGTGGTGTACTCCAAGAAAAGGATTTTACAGTTAAGCCGTTATACAAATCCTATTTTCTTTATTGTACACCACGGGACACAGAGCCAGTCATTACATAATGGGACGTCCCAGAGCAAAGGCGGAATCCGCTTGCGCAAAGGCGGAATCCTCATGTTCTTTCACATCTATTTGATAGAATTTGAATAATGTGTGGACTGAAGACCAATTTGCAGCATTACAGATCTGAGCCATCGAAGCCTGGTGATGCACTGCCCATGAAGCACTTATCTACCTGGTAGAGTGCGCCTTAACAGAAAAAGGAGGAGTCTGGTTCTTTAAGCTTGAATAATTACTTGTCAAATCCACCTAGAGATGGTGGATTTTAATGCCGCTTGGCCCTTCTTGGGCCCATCTGCCAAAATAAACAAAACATCTTTTTTTTTACGGATCTGAGCGGTTGGCCGCAGATGCACCTATACTGTTCTCAATAGATCTAGAGAGAGTGCAATCATTTTTCCTCCTCCATCTGCAGATCCAGAAATTGATTTAAAATGCCGACACCACCTTAGGTAAAAAAAGCAGGATGGGGTCTAAAAGAAGAGATAGCAATCAAAAAGGCCAATTTCATGCTTAAAAGAATCAGCAAAAATATGGTGAATATGGATTGATCGACAGTGCCCCCCGAATAAACACCCGAACTAGGGAATGAGATGCCAGTGGTCTTTGAAAGAAGACTGCTAGAGCCGATATTTGACCCTTGATGGTACTAAGCGCTAAGTGGCAAAAAGCAAGAATTCTGCTTATTTCATATTTTTGAGAATTCCATCCTCTGGCTTCACACTAGGAAACATATGCTATCCAGACTCTATAGTAGATCAGTCTGGAGGCTGGCTTTTTATTATTTTTTTTTATTTTTTTTAGTGTATTTTTGTGCGTGAACTCGAGAGAGAGGAGCCGGACTGCAGGAGTTGGGAGTAGGCAATCGCCATACTTCTCCATGCCACCGGTGTGAGGGGGGGCCTCCCACTCACCCTGCCCTACCTGCTCCACTTGGGAGCCCAACTGGGGCCCAACGGGACCCCAAGGGGGCAGAGGGACTCCCCCTATGAGGGAGTGAGGGGGTCTAGCCCACCCAGCCAGCTCCGTAGGTCCTTCGCCTCTCTTTATTTAGGAGACCGCATGGCCAAAGTGCGTGCGTATTAAACCAATTTCGTGTGGTGGTTTTTGTGGGGGGGGGTGGGAGTACTAAGCACAGGCGTACCTTGCATAGCATACCCACCGGGAGCCGGGCTAAGACCACCAAACTCAATTCACATGTAGCCGAGACCGGGATCCGAACCCTTGGCTGCAGAGGTGAACGGCTTGTCAGCACAGTGCCAATCACGTTGAGCCACCACAGCTCCCTTTTTATTATTAATGAGCGTAGAAAGAGATGGACCAGAGACCCCTCGTTTTTTCAAAATGTGAATCTCAGTAGCCAGACCATCAAATTTTGCTTTTGTAAGGATGGATGGACCTTGCGACAGCAGGTCGTGTCGAAGCGGAAGCAATTACGCCATCTTTGCAATTTTGGCGTACCAAGGCCTCCTGGGCCAATTTGGGGCTACTGGTATTCCCTCCTTTTTGATCCTGCAAAGTAGTCTTTGTAAGAGAGGGATCGGAGGGAATGCATAGATCAGTAAGAACTGATTCCACTGAATTATTAGAGCATCCGTTCCTTAGGCTAGAGGATCTCTCATCCTGGACACAAAGTTGTCCAGCTTCTTGTTGAACCTGGAAGCTAGCAGGGCTACATCTGGGGTCCCCCATCTCTGGCATATGGCCTGAAAGACATCGGGGTGGAGAGACCACACTTGACATTTTTCTACCCCTGGAAAGAAGGTTGCAGAAAAACAAGGAACATGATCTGCCCATGCCAAAATTAGATTTACATCTTTCTGAACTGCGGGTGCCTCCTTGGTGATTAATGTAAGCTACTGCAGTAGCATTGTCGGATTAAATCTGGACAGGGTGGCCCTGTAACCTGTGTGTCCAGGTTCTGAGGGCTAGATATATTGCCCGAATCTCCAGTATGTTGATGGGCAGACTCCCTTCGGTCTTGGCCCAGGTTACCTGGGCTGAAGCTTCTTCAAACACTGCTCCCCAGCCCGTTAGGCTGGCATCCGTAGACACCACCTTCCAGGTGACTGGGAAAAAGGATCTTCCTTTCTGCTAGTTTTTGGTCTTTAGCCACCAGTTGAAGCTTTGGCGCACTTGTGGAGACAGGCGCATGGGTAAATCCAGAGCTTGGATTATTTTGTTCCAAGCAGCTAGGATACTGCTTTGAAAAAGTCTTGAATAAAACTGGGCTTAAGGGACAGCCTCGAACGAGGCCACCATCTTTCCTAATAGCCTCATGCAAAGGCAAATAGACGGCCCCTTCTTTGCCCTGACCTTGTGGATCAGGTCTTTCAGACCTAGCTCTGGCTGGAATACCCCGCTTTGGGCTACCCTACTGTAGTTCCCATTAGGCCGTGATGTAGCAAGAATGAATGGGCACTGCAAACCAGGAAGTCGGTGAGAATAACAATTCAGGAGTGAAGGAGGTGAATAAAACCTACTTTCAAACATCCAACTTACAAACGACTCCTACTTGTAAATGGAAGGAGACAACAGGAAATGAGAGGAAATCTACCCCTAGGAAGAGAAATTCTCTCCTGTAAGAGTTAATATGGGAAAAAGGTGTCTGCTCTCCACTGATGCTTTATCCTTGTTTCACTAAAAACCCAACATTTTCAAAAAACATTTGTAATGGGGACAGAAAGTGAGGTAAAATATTTTGAACAGGTGCACAGACAGCAAAACAAATGTTACAGGGGTGATAACCCTTCCCTGTGTTTTCCAAAAAGCTTAAAAATAGATTTTTTGGCTGGAGCTAAACTTTGAAAATGTAACAGTTCAAAATTAAAAACAGATTCTACTTAACAACAAATCTACAGTCTGTCTTGTTTGCACCACCTGTATACTGCTGTTCAAAGGGGCTTGTAATTAACTGGGGGGAGGGAGGTGGGGAAACCCATGCAATTTTTCTCAGTGATTTTCATTCATATTGCAGGGACCAGACATTACATTAACCACTTCAGGCCCGCGCTACCGTCGGATGACGGTAACAGTGCGGGCCTGAATATCCAACATGCCGTCATTTGACGGCATGTCATTCTGGCGTTCCCAGCGCGCGCTGTAGTGCTCGCTGCGGGGAAGCCCTGTGTTGTCCGTGTCCCTTGGACACGGCCAATCACAGATCGCGGCAAACGGCCAATCAGAGTGGCCGTTTGCGATGCGATCTGTGGGCGAATGAGAGATGATCTCTCATAGATCATCTCTCATTGCCGTGTTACACAGAGACAGCGTCCTGTCTCTGGAGGGGAGGAGCCCGATCTGTGTTCCTTCCTACATAGGGACACAGATCGGTCACATCCCCCCCCCCCTCCCCCCACAGTTAGAACACACCTAGCATACACATTTAACCCCTTCCTCACCCCCTAGTGTTAACCCCTTCAATGCCAGTCACATTTATACTGTAATTAGTGCATATTTATAGCACTGATCGCAGTATAAATGTGAATGGCGCCAAAAATTTGTCAAAAGTGTCCGATGTGTCCGCCATAACGTTGCAGTACCAATAAAAATCGCAGATCGCCGCCATTTCTAGTAAAAAATAAAATAAAATAAATAATAATTCTCTCCCCTATTTTGTAAGCGCTATAACTTTTGCGCAAACCAGTCGCTTATTGCGATTTTTTTTTTTTTTTTTACCAAAAATATGTAGAAGAATACGTATCGCCCTAAGCTGAGAAAAAAAAATGTGTTTTTTTTTTTAATTGGGATATTTATTATAGCAACAAGTAAAAAATATTGTATTTTTCTTCAAAATTGTCGCTCTTTTTTGTTTATAGCGCAAAAAATAAAAATCGCACAGGTGATCAATTACCACCAAAAGAAAGCTCTACTTGTGGGGAAAAAAGGACGTCAATTTTGTTTGGGAGCCACGTCGCACGACGCAGTGCCGGAAGCTGAAATTTTACCTGGGCAGGAGGGGGGTGTAAGTGCCCAGTATGCAAGTGGTTAAAGCCGCAAGTAGGTTTAACCACTTAAAGACCCCCGCACGCACATATACGGCCACAACATGGCTCGTACAGGCACAAGGGCGTAAATTTACGTCCCCGCCTGAGTGCGGTTCGGGGGTCCCATCGGGACCCCCTCCGCGGCGTGCGGGGGTCTCCCTACCTCTGGGAGCGATCCGGGATCTGCGGGCGGATGTCCGTGTTTTCCGCCCCCCCCCCCCCGCGATCGCTCCCAGCCAATGGGAGCGCGCTCCCAGCCTGTCACTTCCTCCTCCTGTGTTTACACAGGAAGGAGGAAATGATGTAATCTCTCATCGCAGCGCTGTTTCCCAGCGCTGCTGATGAGAGAAGACATCACAAGTAAGTGTGCACCAACACAACACTGACACACACTCACATAGGCATATTAACCCCTTGTGATCGCCCCCCCCACCCCCCTGTCACAGTGTTACTGAATGCAGTGATTTAATCACTGCATTTAGTGTCAGTGTGACAGGCACTGTAAAAAACAGTTGAACCCCCTGATCACCGCCCTAGTTAACCCTTTCACTCCCTATTGCCAGCGTCACTAAGCGATCATTTTTCTGATCGCTGTATTAGTGTCGCTGTTCCCGCTAGGTAGCTATTTTTTTTTTTTATTGCTATTTTTTTTTTTTTACTAAAGACATGTGGCTAAATAAATTTTGGCCTAAATGTTGGACTAAAATTTAGTTTGATTTTTTTTTAACAAAAAGTAAAAAATAGTGGTTTTTTTTCAAAAATGTCGCTCTATTTTTGTATATAGCGCAAAAAATTAAAATCGCAGAGGTGATCAAATACCACCAAAAGAAAGCTCTATTTGTGGGAAGAAAAGGACGCAAATTTTGTTTGGGAGCCACGTCGCACGACCGCGCAATTGTCTGTTAAAGCGACGCAGTGCCGAATCGCAAAAACACCTTGGGTCATTTACCAGCGTATTGGTCCGGGTCTTAAGTGGTTAAATTACCTTTTTCTCATAGTAATCTCATTTTTTGCATGGACAGTTCTAAACACGTGCTACTACTATAAACACCCAGCAGGTACGATTTTTTTTTTTACAACTTAATTCTTTATTTTAATTTCATATAAATTTTAAATAGTTCATTTAAAAACCAAAGAATAACTGTTCCTTATAAATATATCATACTTTTGGTACCGATATACAAGATAATAGATGTTACATTGTTATACTGGGAGACCGATAATCTCTTTTTTTTGGGGGGGTTAAGAAGACACCCGAGCTGGTGGTTCAATTTGATGTTATCATTTATACTCTTTGTCCACCCTCCAGTTGGTTATTCCCTTCCCCAGCTATCATTCTTACCCTTTAGAGATAGACACCCTTTTTCTCCAACCATGGTTTCCACATTTCCTCAAACTCCTTAAGATTTCCTCTCTTTATATAGACTGCTTTCTCTTTACAGATTGACTACTTTATTGCCCTAATCCATTCACTTACTGCCGGTGGTGTTATTGCCTGCCATCTCATAGCTATTCATTTTCTAGCTTGAAATAGACATCTCAATATTACAACTGTAGTATTTTTCTCCTTCCGTTCCTTCCTATAGCCCAGTATACATAGTGTGGCCTCCATCTCCAACTGTATTCCAAATGTATCTCTCAAAGTATTGAGCACACCCTCCCAATAACGAACCATCTTTGGGCAACGCCACACCATGTGCACTATATCTCCATGCCCTTGACATCTAGGACATTTATCGTCTGGTCTTTTACCAAACTTGAATAGGCGCTTAGGCGTGTAATAAGCTATTTATCAGCATCAGGTGGGAAATTTTTTGAGGAAATGAAACTGAAACCTTTGATCCCATCTCTAGTATTCTCTTCCACTCTTCCTGTGTTATTTCCCCTATATCGTCTTCCCATCTCGCTCTTACTTTAAGGAGATATGTCCCTGTATTGATCTTTTTGGTTATCTGTGTATATATTTCCGATATGAGACTTTAGTTGGGTCACCTATAGCTAAGTTTGAAGTAGGGGCATTTTATTCCATACTAGGGTTTGTGTCCTAAACTGGGCTTCAAGAGCATGTCCTACCTGGAGATAAGTAAAGAATGAGTCTTGCGGGATATTAAATTCCTCCCTTGAATCCTGGAATTTCCTATAGGTATCTCCCTTATACAGTTGTCTCAGCCTTTTAATACCACACCTCTCCCATTCCCCCACCTTTCCTATCTGGAGTATTTCCTGTAGCTTAGAGTTATTCCACAAATGGTTATACTCAGTGAATCCCATCAATTTATCCATATTTTAATCATCATTTTGATTGTTACATAGTTAGTCAGGTTAAAAAAAGACCATCCAGTTCAACCATAAAAAAAATAAACAAAAAAAATAAAACACAGTACATCCCATACACCCAACTCCATACCCACAGTTGATCCAGAGGAAGGCAAAAAACCCCAGCAGAGCATGATCCATTTTGCTACCGGAGGGGAAACAATTCCTTCCTGATCCCCTGAGAGACAATCGGATTTACCATAGATCAACTTTACCTACAAAACTTAGTACTCAGTTATATTATGTGCATTTAGGAAATAATCCAGGCCCTTCTTAAAGCAATCTACTGAGCTGGCCAGAACCACCTCTGGAGGGAGTCTGTTCCACATTTTCACAGCTCTTACTGTGAAGAAACCTTTCCGTATTTGGAGGTAAAATCTCTTTTCCTCCAGACGTAAAGAGTGCCCCCTTGTCCTCAGTGTTGACCTTAAAGTGAATAACTCAACACCAAGTTCACTATATGGACCTCATATATTTGTACATGTTGATCATATCCCCCCTTATTCTCCTCTTCTCAAGAGTGAATAAATTCAGTTTTTCTAATCTTTCCTCATAGCTGAGCTCCTCCGTGCCTCTTATCAGTTTAGTTGCCCTTCTCTGCACTTTCTCCAGTTCTCCGATATCCTTTTTGAGAACTGGTGCCCGAAACTGGACTGCATATTCCAGATGAGGTCTTACTAATGATTTGTACAGGGGCAAAATTATATCTCTCTCTCTGGAGTCCATACCTCTCTTAATACAAGAAAGAACTTTGCTCGCTTTGGAAACCGCAGCTTGGCATTGCATGCCATTATTGAGCTTATGATTAACTAAAACCCCCAGATCCTTCTCCACTACAGATTCCCCCAGTTGAACTCCCCCTAGCATGTATGATGCATGCATATTCTTAGCCCCCAAGTGCATAACTTTACATTTATCAACATTAAACCTCATCTGCCACATAGTCGCCCAATTAGACAGAGCATTGAGGTCGACCTGTAAATTGGAGACATCCTGCAAGGACGTTATTCCACTGCATAGCTTGGTGTCATCTGCAAAGACAGAAATGTTACTTTGGATCTCAGACCCAATATCATTTATAAATTTATTGAAAAGTAAGGGACCCAACACCGAACCTTGGGGTACACCGCTGATAACCTTGGACCATGGACCATTCAGAGTAAGAATCATTAACCACAACTCTCTGAATCCTGTCTTTCAGCCAGTTTTCTATCCATTTACAAACTGATATATCTAATCCCGTAGACCTTACCTTACACATGAGCCGTGTGTGGGGAACTGTATCGAACGCTTTTGCAAAATCCAAGTATACCATATCCACTGCCACGCCTCTGTCCAGGGTTTTACTTACCTCTTCATAAAAGGAAATCAGGTTTGTCTGACAACTTCTGTCTTTCATGAATCCATGTAGTCTGCTGCTTAAATAGTTTGTTTCCAGCAAGAACTCATCCATGTGGTCTTTTATTAAACGTTCCAGTATCTTCCCAACTATAGAAGTTAAACTAACAGGTCTATAGTTACTTAGTAAAGACTTTGTTGCCTTTTTAAATATAGGCACCACATTGGCTCTACGCCAATTCCTGTCATTAATGAGTCCCTAAATATTAGATACAGTGGCTTTGAAATTTCAGAGCTCAATTCTTTTAGGATCCGTGGGTGGATGCCATCTGGTCCAGGTGCTTTATCCACCTTTGTTCTGTCTAAATATTTCTGGACCATATCACTTTTGAGCCATTGTGGATTTGGGGCTGTGTCACTCCCACCCCCATTATGGACCCAAGCTCCCCCATTCTCCATTGTATACACAGAGCTGAAGAAAGCATTTAATAAATGTGCCTTCTCTATGTCCTCAGTCACCCACTCTAGATTATTTTGTAAAGGGCCTACATGCTCAGACTTGACCTTTTTACTATTAATATATTTAAATAATTTTTTGGGGTTTGTCCCATCTTTTGCAATCTGTCGTTCATTTTAAATTTTTGCCTCCTTGATTTCCTTTTTACATATTCTATTATATTCTTTGTAACATTTAAACGACACTAGGGTTCCTTCATTTTTATATTTTTTAAAAGCTATTTTCTTATTGTTCATAGCTTTTTTAACTTTGACCGTGAGCCACATAGGTTTTATCTTTAGCCTTTTAAACTTATTGCCCATGGGAATATACTTTGCAGTGAGGTTCCAAAGAGTCTTTTTGAAGAAATCCCATTTCTGTTCTGTGTTCATCGGTGCCAATATTCCCTCCCAGTCCAAGCCCTGGAGAGCAGTCCTCATGCTTTGAAAATTTGCTCTCTTGAAATTAAGTGTTTTTATCTTTCCTGTATGTATTTCTTGCTTATAGTTAATATTAAATGAAATCATGTTATGATCACTGCTACCCAGGTGTTCCTTTATCTGAACATTAGTAATAAGCTCTGCATGGTTTGAGATTACCAGGTCCAACAGAGCATCATTCCTAGTTGGGACCTCAATAAACTGGACCATAAAATTGTCCTGCAATAGGTTTTTAAATTTTTGTCCTTTAACTGTCCCAGAAATTCCATTATTACAGTCAATTTCTGGGTAGTTAAAATCCCCCATTATTATCAACGTCCCAGCCCTTGCAGCCATTTCCATCTGTGCAAGGAGCCGAGTCTCCACCTCCTCATTAACATTGGGTGGTCTATAACAAACTCCAATGATTAACTTTGAACTACGCACATCTGTATGCAGTTCCACCCATAATGCTTCAACTTCATCACACTCTCCATTAACTAGGTCCTCTTTCACGCTTGCTATGAGGTCACTTCTCACATAGAGACAGACCCCTCCACCTTTCCTTTTTACCCTGACTTTCCGAAAGAGCATAGCCAGGAATAATAATAGCCCAGTCATGTGAGGATTTAGACCAAGTTTCAGCAATACCGATTACATCATAGCTCTCCTCATGCACCAGAGCTTCCAACTCACCTGTTTTGCTTGGAAGGCTTCTGGCATTGGTGAACAAACACTTAAATGTATTGTTACATTTTTCGCTGGTGTTTTTCATACGATTCATATCATTTTTAGTAGTGCAAATGCCACTATAATTTCCAATGGCTGTTTGCAACAGGGAAACTTTCTTGTCACCTGCCATAACCCCACCTCCATCTATCCCCATTCCACTCTCCATTAATGTCTGACCCCTAACTGACCTGTGTGCCCGATGTAATTCTAATTCACCCTCCCCCTCAAGTCTAGTTTAAATACTCCTCCAGCATTCCCCTAAACCTCTCCCCCAGCACAGCAGACCCCCTTCCATTTAAGTGCAAACCATCTTTAGCATATAGGTTGCACCCCAATTAAAAGTCATCCCAGTGCTCTAGAAACCCAAATCCCTCTTTCCTACACCAGGTCTTTAGCCATGCATTCAGCTCTCTAATCTCCCCCTGCCTTTCCTGTGTTGCGCATGGCACAGGCAATATTTCAGAGAATCATCTTGGGGTCCTATATCTAAAAGAGTCTAGATAGTAGCTCTCAGGGTGGGGAACAGCCAGTCCCCCTTCCATTACCGGGAGGTGCAGTGTACGTAGTCGAATCCTGGGTTGTCCCCCTTTCCATATTAATTCTCTGAAGAGCGTTTTGATTTTATTAAACCATTTTCTACAAATCCAGATTGGGCAGTTATGCATTATATACAGCAACTGTGGCTGCCAGATCATCTTAAGCTCCATCTGTCAGCCACTGATAACGGGAGCCGTTTCCAAATACTGATTTTTGGTTTAAATTTAGCCAGTAGGGGGGATTAGATTTTTATCTATGTATTGTTCAGAGTCTTACGTTACCCGTATCCCCAAATATTTCAATGTGTCCACCACCTTCAATTGTGGTATTCCCAATACCCCAGCTTCTCCAAATTGGGTCCACCGGTTGTAACTCTGATTTTTCCCAATTTATCTCTAAACTACCAAATTCCTCTACTATGTTCATTGCTCTTACCAGAGAATGTTCCGTATCACCCAAATAAAGGAGAATATCATCGGCATAAAGCGCCATTCTTTCGTCTCCCATCTTCCTTTGGAATCCGATTATCTCAGTGCTTCACCTTATGGCTATCGCCAATGGTTCCATCGCAAGGGCGAAAAGCAGGGGTGACAAAAGGGCACCCCTGTCTCGTCCCCCTCTCTAAAGGGATCTTTTTTTAAAATTCATTATTAATTCTAATTTTGGCACTAGGATTATCGTAAGGCATTTTTATCCAGCCCGTGAATTTCGGGCCAAATCCAAACTTTCCCAGCACCCTCCAAATATACCCCCATTCTACACTGTCAAATGCTTTTGTCACATCTAGTGACAGTACGGCTCTCGTTCCCTCTGACTCCGTCGGGGTTTGTAAGTTTAAAAAGGTCCTTCTTATATTCATGCTGGTAGATCTATTAGCTATGAATCCCATCTGGTCTGAATGAATCAATTTGAAATAACTCTATTAAGCCTCGCTGCCAAGACTTTAGCCACCATCTTGGCATCCGAACACAGGAGGGAAATTGGTCTATATACAGCCGGATCTAAAGGGTCCTTGCCTTCTTTTGGAATAACTATAATGGTTGCCTCCAACATTGACACTGGGAGTCTCCCCTCAATAGCCGCTCCGTTTAATGCTTTTATGAGCTCAGGGAGTAATATTTGATTTTAATAATTTAATTATTAATAATGTTTGTAAATTTCCATCGGGAGTCCGTCTGGACTTGGCGACTTTTGATTTGCCATGTCTGTTACCGCTTGCTGGATTTCTACGAGTGAAATTGATATTTCTAACTCATGTCTTTCCTCTTGTGTAATAGACGGAATCTCTAACTTCCCCCAAGAAATCCTCCATTTCTACTTCCATCCCCACCTTTTGTGCGGTGTATAGATTTTCATAATACCCATGGAAGGTCTGCACTATCTCTGAGGTGTCTGATGTTATTGCCCCTCCTGCGGCTCTGATGGCCCGGATATCTGAGGGTAGGGAGTTTGAATTCACTAGTTGAGCCAGCATCCTTGCTAAACTTTCACCCTTTGCAAAGGAAGACTGTTGCAAAAAGAGTCGTCTAATCTCCACCCCCCGCATAATTACCATCCTATACGCTAGTTGTTTCTCTAGCCATATTTCTTTCTTCTCCAACGTTGGGTCTATTACATAGTTATTTTCTGCCACCAGTACTTCTCTACGGGTATTTTGTTCTCCTTCTCTCGCTTTTTTATTAAATTTGGCCACTTGCTGTATCAGGATACCTCTCAGGTATGCATTCAAGCATCCCATAATATTCCCGTCCCTGTAGAGCCTTCATTCAGTTCCACAAATTTCCTCAGTTTGGGCGGAATCCCGTCTGATTCTTTTATTAGCTCGAACCAATAAATGTTAAATTTCCACTCCGAATTTTTTGTCCTTTTAGGTTTACTGTTCGAACCATTGGAGAATGGTCCGACACTCCTCTTGGCAGGTATTCTATCTTTCCCATAATTTTTAGTGCTCTCTCATTCCCCAAGACCATATCTATCCTAGAGAGTGTGGAGTGCGTGCTTGAATAGCAAGAATATTGCTGAACGCCCGGACTCCTCACTCTCCACATATCAGATAGACCAACTTCTTCTATGAATTGACTCAATCGGCTTTTCCCTGTAGAATCTGAATACGACGGTCCCGGAAACCTATCGAACCCTGGGTCTAAGACCTCATTGAAATCTCCTACTACCACTACCGGTATATCTCCCTTACCTTGTACAAATTAATTTAATCTTAACATTATATCCATTTTAAAAGGTGGAGGAATGTAAATGTTTGCTATTACATACATTCTATTATCAATTGTACAATGCAGAAATACATATCGACCATTCTCATCTATACTGGTCTGTCTGCAGGAGAACCCCACCCCAGCTCTCACCATAACTCCCACCCCTCTCGAATATGACGAGTGTACTTAGTGGAACTGAATTGGATATTTTTTACTCTGGAGCTGTTGGATTGTATCCTTGGTTAAGTGTGTTTCCTGCAGGCAGATCAGCTCTACCCCATATCTTTCCATTGTAGAGAGCACTGCTGCTCTTTTAGCTACTGTCCCCAGACCTCTGACATTCCATGAGCCTATATTTAATAACTTATTCTGCATTAAGAGGTGTGGTGTATATCATAACAAATCAAAATACTGACCCGAGAGAAAAAACAAAACAAAAGCAAAAAAAAGCAAATACACAGCACATCACTACCCATATTTCCTTATTTTGACCAACAATCCCGTGCCTACTACTCATTAACCGTGCCCCTTTTTTAAAGTTGTGGCCCAGCCGCCTGGAATGGTGTATATATACCGTCAAAAATTATTTCTATGCATGTTTTTCAACTCTATTTTTGTGCAGCAGTCCCATTGTGTATTATCGTGCAACCTTCCAATGTAATTCCTTGTTTGCGCAATAACATTGACAGTGCGCAAAAACAGCAAACAGTGGGGTAACAAAAGCGGACGCGTTTCACATCGACAACCGATGCTTAGTCATAGCTATGCTATGACTAAGCATCGGTTGTCGATGTGAAACGCGTCAGCTTTTGTTACCCCACTGTTTGCTGTTTTAGTTTTTTGACTGGAATAAACAGGCACTATTTTTAAGTCTTTTCATCCATTGGAGTGCGGCTGTCCATGTTTCTTTCCTTATATTGCACCACGCATTGCCTGCCCCCATTTGGGTTTTTGAACTTTACTCACCACTGAAGAGTGTCGTCTGGAGCGGCGGTTTTCCCTTTATCTCGAGGTACGATATTTAAAGGAATTTTTCATATTTTTTTTTTTACTTTAAGCATCATTAAAATCGTTGCTCCAGAAAAAAACTTTTTTTAAACTTTTTTCCATTGATACATGTTCCCTGGGGCAAGACCCAGGTTCTCAAAGACGTTTTCCGACAATAACTTGCATATGGGGCATTAAAAAGGGGATTTTTATTAACAGCTTACCTGTAAAATCCTTTTCTTGGAGTACATCACGGGACACAGAGCGGCATAGTAATTACTATGTGGGTTATAGAGCCTACCTTCAGGTGATGGACACTGGCCCTCTCAGACAGGAAGTCCCTCCCTATATAACCCCCTCCCCTACCGGGAGTACCTCAGTTTTGTAGCAAGCAAAATCATTCCCAATATTCCCCAAAAAAGAGGGGCCGGGGCTCTGTGTCCAGTGATGTACTGTAAAGGATTTCCAAAAGCAATGCCAAATGAGGGGAGGGAGATCTTCAAGAAGGACCAACAGGTGCCACCGGACGCAGGGATCTTAAATGGCGGCCTGCAGGACTGCTTGCCCAAAGGCCAGGTCCGCGCGCCTCCTAACGTTCAACTGATAAAATGTTGTAAACGTGTGAACTGATGACCAGGGTGCCGCCCTACAGCCCTTGGGCCATGGAGACCTGGTGCTGTACTGCCCAAGAAGCCCCCAAGGCTCTAGTAGAATGTAAAAAGCTTGAGCGATTACCTGTCAAATCCACCTAGCTATAGTGGCCTTCAATGCTGCCTGACCCTTTTTGGGCCCATCTGGCAGAATGAACAAGGTGTCAGTTTTCCTAACCTGGGCCGTGGCCTTCAGATAGACTCTAATGGCCCCTACTAAATCCAAAGAATGTAGCAACTTCTCCTTTCCAGAACCTGGGTTAGGGAAGAAAGACGGGAGAACCAAATCCTGGTTCAAGTGAAAACTCGAGACCACCTTAGGCAAAAAGGTAGACAGAGGACGTAAAACGACCCTGTCTTTATGAAAAATCAGCTACGGCTCCCTACAAGAAAGAGCTGCCAACTCTGAAACCCTTCTTTTTTTTTTTTAAGTGTATTTTGTGCGTGTATTCGAGAGAGGAGCTGGACTGCAGGAGTTGGGAGTAGGCAGACCTCCCCCAGAGGCAATCTGCCATCTTTCTCCATGCCCCCGGGTGGCAATGGCGGGTGTGAGGGGGTCCTCCCACACAGCCCACCCTACCTGCTCCGCTTTGAAGCCCAACGGGGGAGAGGGACTCCCCTATGAGGGAGTGAGAGGATCTAGCCCGCTCAGCCAGCCATGTTAGTCCTTCGCCTCTCTTTTTTAGAGACCGCGTGGCCAAAGTGCGTGCATGTTAACCCAATTTCGAGTGCGTGTAAGTGTGGTGGTTTTTGTGGGAGGGGGGTGGGCGTACTAAGCGCAGGCTTACCTCGCATAGCACACCCACCGGGAGCCGGGCTGAGACCACCAAACTCAATTCACATGCAGCCGAGACCTGGATCCGAACCCTTAGCTGCAGAGGTGAAACCCTTCTGGCTGAAGCCATAGCAACCAGAAATACTAATTTTCTAGATAGTAGGATCAAGGGAATCTGATCCAAGGGTTCAAAGGGCTGCTTTATAAGGGGGGGCAACAGGACCAAATTCAGGTCCCAGGGACACAACGGGAGTCTGACAGGGGGAATAATCCGCAAGGCTCCTTGCAAAAAGGACTTGACCAGAGACCGAGTGGCTAATGGTCTCTGGAATAAAACCAATAAAGCCGAGACCTGGCCCTTAATGGTGCTGACAGCTATTCATGTCTACACCTTGCTGTAGGAATTCCAGAATTCTACCAATGACAAATTTACGGGGATGCCACCCCTCGGCCTTACACCAAGTGATATAAGCCATATTTATCAAGTGATATAAGCCTTCCATACTCTGTAATATATGTGCCTAGAAACTGGCTTTCTGGCATTGATTACAGTTGAGAGCACAGGATTCAAGAGCCCTCTTTTCCTTAGAATATAGGATTCAGTCGCCAAGCCGTCAAACTTGGCGACCGTAAGACAGGATGGAATATCGGTCCTTGGGAGAGTAGGTCTGGACGAAGCGGTAGAGGCCAGGGATCTCCGACTGACATCTTGACAAATCAGTGAGTACCATGACCTTCGGAGCCAAGCCGGAGCTACTAGGATTATGGGCTTGCCCACCATCCTGATCTGACGAAGGAGTCAGGGTAATAGCTGTAAAGGCGGGAAGGCGTATATCGGAGAAAACTGGTGCCATGGGCATACCAGAGCGTCCGTTCCACAGGCCCACGGATCCCTTGTCCGGGACACAAACCTGGACAGCTTTGTGTTTAACCTTGATGCAATGAGGTCCACATCCGGCGTCCCCCACCTCTGAGATGTCCTGGAAGACCTCGGGGTGGAGAGACCACTCCCCCGGAAACAATTGTCGGCGGCTGAGATAATCTGCCAATTTTCTATCCCGGGAATAAACACTGCCGATATGCATGGTATATGGGGCTCCGCCCAAATGAATATTTGAGCCACCTATTTCTGGGCAGACCGACTCTTCGTGCCTCCCTGGTGGTTTATATATGCCACAGCTGTGGCATTGTCGGACGGCATTCTGACAGGATTACCCTGCAATCTGGTTGTCCACGTCCTTAGAGCTAGCCAAACTGTTCTGATCTCCAAGAGATTGATAGGTAGAAGCGTCTCTGAGCTTGACCATCTCCCTTGCTGGGACAAGTCCCCCAGGATTGCCCCCCAACCCATTAGGCTGGCATCCGTTGTGACTATTTTCCAAGATACCAGACTGAAGGATCTTCCTTTTTTCAGATTCCGGGGTGCCAACCACCAGCAGAGACTCCCCCAGACTAACGGGGATAGAGTCATGGGTAAATCCAAGGCCTGAATCTTTTTGTTCCAGTTCGACAGGATGGCACCCTGCAACTTTCTCGAGTGGAACTGAGCGTAGGGTACTGCCTCGAACGTTGCCACCATCTTTCCTAATAGTTGCATGCAGAGTCGAATAGTTGGCTTCTCTCTGCCTAGTACTGACTGGATAACAACCCTTAAGGAGACGATCTTTGCCTGTGGTAAAAAGATCTTCTGATGGTTTGTATCGAGGAGCATACCCAGGTATTCCAGGCTTCTGGTTGGTTGCAAGACAGACTTGTCCTTGTTTATTAACCATTCTAATGCCTCGAGATACCGAACGGTGGTAAGAATGGCCCGTTTCAGGCTGGGGGCTGACCGATCTATCAGCAAAAGGTCGTCCAAATATGCCAGAACTAGGATTCCGTGAGTTCTTAGATCGGCCAGCAAAGGTGCCAGGATTTTCGTAAAGACCATGGGAGCCGTGGCCAATCTGAAAGGAAGGGCCACGAACTGAAAATGGTGCTGGCCTATTGCAAACAGCAGGAACCTGCGGTGACCTTGAAATAAAGGGACATGGAGATACGCATCCTTGATATCTATAGACCCTAGGAAGTCTTCCCCCATGTAAGGAGGCGGCTACCGAAACTAATGGACTCCATCCCAAAGGTCCGAACGATCAGGAACTTGTTTAGGCCCTTTAGGTCTAAAATCGCCCTGACATCGCCGCTTGGCTTTGGGATTATAAAAAGATTTGAATAGAATCCTAGACTCTATTCTTGAACAGGCACCTCCACAATTACCCCCTGGGCCAAGAGGCAATCTAGGGATGCCAAGAGAGACGCCCTTTTTTCGGGTCGCTTGGCACGCTTGACTCCAGAAAACGAGGGAATATCCCGAAACTCCAGCCGGTAAGCAAGAGTGACCGTGGAGAGGACCCACTTTTACGGGACCCTCTCCTCCCAGATCCCTGAGAAGAACTGGAGTCTCCCCCCCCACCCAAGAGGATGGGGGGGGGGCCCTTCACAAGGATGACTCTGGGGCGGGTTTACCCAGCTTACGGACCCAGGGTCTTTTATACCCTGGAACCTGGCCCTGTGATTTGTTACCATTGCCAGGTCGGCCTGGCGGCCGTCGATATTGCCTGAGGGTTGAGGGCCCCAGCGCTGGTGAGGCTGGACGTTAAATCGTGGGGCCTCTGAACCTTTTTTTCACGGGCAAAAGAGTTCTTTTCCCACTTGAGATCTTCTGTATGTATTTGTCCAGATCTTCACCGAACAACCTTTCACCATGGAAGGGAAAACCTGTCAGGAGCCTTTTGCAAGGAGTTTAGCCACAGGAGTCTGCGCATATGCACTATAAACATCGAGACACAAGATGCCTGTTGGATAGAATCCTTGATTGCATCCACTGCAAAGTACAGAGCTCTAGGTAGGTCTGCTAAATCCCATGCCTGTTGGGCTGGAATATCCCTTAGGACCTGCTTGGTCTGGTCCTTTAAAGCCTGGCATAACCTATGGCCGCTATAGCCGGCTTCACCACTGCCCCTGCTGTGGCAAAGGAAGACTTCAATAAAGTTTCCAGCAGCTTGTCGACTGGGTCCTTAAACATTTGGACATTGTCGACAGGGCAAGTTAAAGTCTTATTCACGCATGATATAGCAGCATCTACAGCCGGGACAGACCATTTTTTAGAAAACTTTTCCTCCATCAGGTACAGCACTGAGAATCTTTTAGGGGGGACAAAGATTCCATTTGGTCACGCCCATTCCTTGTACATTAGGTCTTCTAATAGAGGATGGACAGGAAAGAAGGAATTAGTCTGTGGAGCCTACAATGATCCAATAAGGACACCGCACTTACCGGTGGTTCCGGCCAGGGTAATTTAAGGGCTGAGCGGACCATGTCTGCTAAGGACTGGATCCACAGCTTTTCAGCTTGGGAAGCTGAGAAAGGCTCCTCAATGGTAGATTCTTCCGAATCTGATCCTTCCAACTCCTCACCATGATCCACTAGGAATTCCATCTCATCAGAAGAGTTATCCAAACTTGGGGACTGCAACTTAGGAGAGAGGGACCTAGTCCGTTTCCTCTCAGGTAAGAAAGCAGCAATTAATGCTGCTAATCTATTTTCCAACCCCCCAGGGTGGAAGCCAGTACCTCCTCTGTCACAAAGACAGGTGCTGGCTGGCTAGGGCCTGCCGCAGTCACCCAGTAACTCCAATGGCTCACCCTGGACACCCAACTCTGATCTCTCAGGGGAGGGCGGCACTGCTGAGGCCTGGCCCAGATGCTCTGGGCCTGATGGGGATCTCTTTGGCTTCTTTGCACCCTTTGCAATTTTGGCAGAGCCTGCCCCCTTAGGAGCCATAGTACATCTAGGAGGTACCCCCAACTGCTCTTGCTGACAAAGACAGACCTAGGATCTAAGGCCAATAAAAAAGGTCCTTTTTAGGCAGTAATAAAAAAAAACTACTAGGACCATCGCTGGAGCTGCCTTCAGGCTGATGCTACCGCAACACTGGAACTAGTGTTGAGCCTGTTTGGGGGAAAAGGAGGCTAAAGGAGGCACTTGCTGCTGAGCAGCGTGTTCAGATTTGGGCTGTCAGCCCCTGAACTGGTGTACGCTAGAGTGCTTGGGTCCACCAAACCTGTAACTCCTGCGGGAGTGGAAGTCAGTATCTAGCCGACAGCGCTCTGTGTCTCCCTCGCTTTCAACTCCTCGCCGCCCGCACTAACCGGCTTTTACGCCGCTGCTTCCGACGTGAGGAGCGCAGACAGGCTGCCCCGCTCCCCGCCGACAGTTACTTCCTGGACACGTGCACGCGCATGCATGCGTGGACGCCGCGGCCGGCAGCGGGATTACGGAGGGGAAGCCGAATGTAGTAAGGAGACAGCCGCGCTAACAGGGGGGACACCAAGCTGCACTCAGGCCGACCAAGAGTGGCCACAGGCCGGTAAGCCTTCTTTTATGCTTTGTAGAAAGATACACCATATACCTGATAGCCCTGACACCAGAACCAGCCAGGGGAGGTGTATGGGTGCAGAAACCATCCTGTCTCAACAGACCTAGTGGTGGGATTGCCCATGCATCGCAGCATAATACAGGCTAGACCCATAGTCCCCTTAATGGAGGACCTGCTGACGGACCAAGTCCCACAGGCCCTTCCGCTTACATGTAGCTGCAGGGTATTGCAAAAGCAAAAGGCCCAGCCTTCACCCCTCACCGTGGGCTTTGTCACTGAGCTTTAGGGACTGGGGTTCATAGCAGGTCGACTCTCCCCTGGACCTATATAGCACCCTGGCAACAGAAAAACATTTGGTCTTTGGAATCAACCAATGTACTGGAACCCAGGATCCAGCTCTTCAGAGAAGCATTATAGGCAAAACCCCGTTCTTTAACCCGTCCACTTTGGCTATGAAGCACCTTGGACGGATCCGGTAAACAGCTTAGCCTGGCCACAAAGGACCTAAAGCACAGCTTCACAATGTGACCAACACCTAAGACACTGGCAAAAAAAACTGAGGTACTCCCGGTAGGGGAGGGGGTTATATAAGGAGGGACTTCCTGTCAGAGTGCCAGTGTCCATCACCTGAAGGTAGGCTCTATAACCCACATTGTAATTACTATGCCGCTCTGTGTACCGTGATGTACTATAAAGAAAAGAGCACTTTTGAATTTGAACGTTCGAGTTGATGTCAATGGGGTTCTAAAAGTTTGTGCGGTCGGTCCGTTCGCAGGTTCTGGTGCAAACCAAACGCGGGCGTGTTCGGTTCATCCCTAGCCTCCATTTTGAAAAGGAAGAGAGGAAACCCCCCCTATGAATACCTCCCCCCTCCCTCTCATATCAATCCCTCCCCCCTCTATGCCCCTAAGGGAAAAACACCCCTGACTGGACCCTTCTCCAGTAACCTCCGTGGGTGTACACCTAACTGGGGGGGGGGGTGACTAAGATAGGCCAAGTAGCTCCCTCTCAGCATCCATCTTCCCCCTTCCCCAACTATATTCTTCCAATTTCCAATCTTTTCCAGCATCTTCACATTTTCTCCTATTTTCTGTTTCTTTGACAACCTCCTCATTCTCCACATAAAATATAACATAAATATGGGATAAATTGTTATCTTTTATTTCTAGAGAAAAAAAAAAGGAATTCTGTTTACATATACCACAGCCCAAATCTATATATATAAAACTCAACATGTGTGTGTGTGTGTATGTGTGTGTATGTATGTTCCAGCATCACGTCCAAACGGCTAAAGATATTAACATGAAACTTGGCACACATGTTACTTATATGTCAGCAACAAACATAGGATAGGTGGTTTAACCCTTACCCACCCCCATTTGCCATGGTCAGGCTTTTTCCTTAAAGTCCCATTCAACTCTATGGGAAATACATGTTACTTGATAACTTCCAAACGGCGGTTTTTGTTTCAAGTCCCATGCAAGTATATGGGACTGTGGTCTCTTCATCACAGCTCAGCCACAGCTACTGATGTCATCACAGGTCCTTCAACCACAATCTCTTCATCACAGCTCAGACACACCTACCGATTTCATCACAGGTCCTTTTACCACAATCTCTTCATCACAGTTTAGCCACACCTACTGATGTCATCACAGGTCTTTTTACCACAATCTCTTCATCACAGCTTAGCCACACCTATCTCTTCACACAGCTACTAATGTCATCACAGGTCCTTTAACCACAGTTTTTTTTTTATCACAGCTCAGCTACACCTTACTCCACAAGCTCTGCACTGCATCTTCAGGTCAGTATGTGGGCTGGCTTGCAAACCATGCTCATGCCACTAACCATGCCCTCTCCACGCCCCTCCCACAAGCCACACCCCTTCTAATTGCTGCCCTTTTTTATGAGGGCTACCTCAGTAACTTTTTCAATTTTATGTTGAAAAATGTGATACAGTACATTTCAATTGTGACTTGCAAGTTTATTAACATTTTTGTTTGTGGATTATTTTAAAGTGTGAAAATGCCTCAATTAAACATTGTGTTATTTATTATTTATTTATTTATATAACTATTTTCCTCCCCAAAAGGTTAAGATAGGAAGGCCGGGCAACGCCGGGTATTCAGCTAGTTACTTTATACTTTTTAAAAAGAAAGAGAAAAAGTGAGCAGGAGGAGAACCATCCCCGATCTTTACTTCTTTCCGTGTCCGGTTTTCTCCCCTCTCCCTCCATCTCAAGGAGGACCCCTACGCCACCTCCTCCCATCTCCACATCCAACTTATCCCCATGTCAACCCTCCCCCTCTCTTCCCTCCATCCACTCATCCTTATAGCATGGGCTTCTCAAGGTCTACCCTATAGCGGTAGATATCTCTGTCCACCCTCTACTCCGTACCCTAGGTTTTACCAGCCCTCCTCTCTAGTGATAATATAAGTGCCTACCCTGCCCAAAAAAAGAGGAAGGAATGGGGGGAAAAAGTCGGAAGCCTTTTGAGTCTCCAACTCCTCCCTCCACTCCTAATATTTAATAGTTCCAGTGACCTTTTATATCTCTATCTTACTACTACTTCTCCTTTATTCACATCTATTTCCATTCAGATTCCTATCCCATGTAGTATCCTTATATCCATATCAATATCAATATATTAAATACAACTCTGAGCATGTGAGAGAAAAAAGAAAAAAGGATTTAACCTGTGTTCTTTATATTTCAAAGGCCACTTTACAACCAGGGGGCCTATCACTCCTTAAATACCTTTAGTACTCATATTGTGTTTATCAAATGCAAAAACACACACAAACAAAAAAGTAAAAGGGAAGGGGGGGAAAAAAAGGGGGGGGGGGGGTGGCCTGTGCCTTACACCTCCTAATTCATCGTTTATTTCCCAATGGGATAAAAATCTCCCCGGGTCTCTCCCTGTCCTCTCTTCAAAACCTCTATATATCCTCTTCTCGTATTTCCTTTATTCCTATTGGATCATTACTCTCCTTGACCCTGGTAAATGTTGTAGCCAATCCGGGACTTCAAATGTTCCTAGAAATTTAAACAGGTCAGAAAGGTCCATAGGTTGTTGTAAAATAAATGTCCGTGCCTCCTTCCTAATTGTTAGGTCCCACACAGACCCCTTATTTTGTCCAGTAAAGGGCGCAACATGGCTCTTCGTTGTAAAGTAGCCCGGAATAGGTCTGGGAGGATTTTTATCTGAGACGCTTCAAACACAATTTTTCCCACCTCCCATGCCTCTCGGCTGATCAACTCTTTATGTGTACAAATGGTGGAAACAACACATTATATTTCTAGGCCTATTCAGATTTGTTGAGCGGAGACCCAATGATCTATGTAGCCTTTCAAATTCAAAGACCTGGGTGGGAGGTGGGGTAGCCAATTGATGGCATATTGCAGATGTAGTTGATTGTAATGCCTCCCTCTCCACTGTTACGGGGACCCCCCTGATCCTCAAGTTCTTGCGCCTATTACGGTCCTCCATTTTCTCCAGCCCAAGCTGTATAGGGTCAACCCGGGAGGACTTTAAGGCCCTGTACACACGATCAGACCGGTCTGATGAGAATGGTCCGACGGACCGTTTTCATCGGGTCACCGCTGAAGTGGCCTGATGGTCTGATGTGCGTACACACCATCAGTCCAAAATCCGATGGGGTCAGAACGCGGTGACGTAGAACACAACGAGGTGCTGAAAAAACAAGGTTCAATGCTTCCAAGCATGCGTAGACTTGATTCTGAGCATGCGCAGGTTTTTGGTCCGATGCTTTTGCGTACTAACTATCGTTTTGGTCCGATGGTCAGGCGTCCATCGGACCGGTTTTAAAGCAAGTTTTAAAACTTTGGTCCGATGGACAACGGTCCGATGGGCCGTACACACGATCAATTTGGTCCGATGAAACTGACTTAAGGCCAGTTTCATCGGACCGGTCTGATCGTGTGTACGCGGCCTAACACATGTCTGTTCTATACCAGTTATACATTTATCCAATCAGGCCAGCAACAACTCATCATTTTCCAACTTATCTGTCAGCTGCTGGACCTCCTCTTTTTTTTTTCCCACATCAGACTCAACCAGAAAATAGGACAGCAAGGCATGCTCACGGAAATTCTGCCCTTCGCCTTTCTTTTGTGGTCTCGCATCACGTGTGGTTTTCCTTTTGCTATTTTTTTCTTTATATGTTTTTGTTTAATTCATTTTTTTATTATATTTTTTTTTATATTATTTATATATATTTTTCTTTATTATATTTTCTTGTATTATTTATTTATTTTCTTTTCCCAATGTGTCAAGGGAAGCAAAAAAAAAAACACTTCTAAGTGGATTTCCCCCTTTTTTTTCCTTCCCCCCCCCCCCCCCCACCCCTAATCTCCCCCCGTCCCCTTCGGTTCTGTCAATCACTTTTTAGATTTTGTTTCTCTATTATTACCTATCTAAATCTATCATTACCTGTGCTAATTTTCTTGACATTTTAAATGCTCTCCATTGCTCACAGACTGTTCTACTTCTCATCTCTTCACCCTGGTCAACTTGCCTCAGATATTCCATTTCTGATATGTAATCGATTCGATGAATCCATTCTTTTATAGTTGGCCTCTGAGTGTAGCCAATTTTTTGGAATTAGGCACTTTGCTGCATTTAGCAATACCGGGACCAAAGTCGATCCATACCCTTTTTTTGGCCTATCCGTTCCATGAAACAGACAGGTCAAGGGGTTTCGTGGAATCTTTTCCCCTGTAATTTCTTCTATGTGTTCTAGAACTTCTTTCCAGTACTCCTGTATTCTCGGGCAGTCCCACCATACATGCACTGTGGTTCCAACTTGATTACATTCCCTTCAACACAGCACAGAATTGTTCGAATGTATTTTATTCATTCTGTCCGGTGTCAAATGCCAGCACACCATGCATTTATAGTTTGATTCAATTGTGTTGATATCTGTTGCATAGTTAAACACTGCACCTATCATGTGTGAGTCCTCGATCTTTTCCTCGATGTCTTGTCCCTATTTTCTACAAATGTCAGTGTTCCCTTTGTCTCAAGGTCTGTTAATATCCTGTATAATGCCGCAATTCCGTGTTGTAATGGTTTTCCGGTAGAACATAATTTTTCTATTGAATTCAATGTTTTATCGTCTCTTAACGGTAGTGGTAATGTGCTCACAAAGTGTTTTAATTGAAAATATTCCCAATCACTGAGGTGTTGAAACCCTTTATACACTTGAAGGTCGTTTCTCGACCTTATTTTCCCTAACGTGACAATTTCCCCTAATCTTTTAGTACCTAAATTCTTACCCATTCGTGTCCTATTCCCGGGTGGGAAAAAATTAGTACCAGCTAATAGGATTAATGAGGAGTTATACTCCCATTTTTCCCGCCGATATAATGTGTCCCATGTTCTGAATACGTTCTTTGTTATACTATGTGCATCTATGCCTATTTTTCTAAATTTAGGTGGAATCCATACGTTCGTGTTTAATTGTGTCGAGCTTATTATACCTTCCATCTGTGCCCATTTCTTTTGAGTGTTTATATTTGTCCATTCAGCTAACCTTGATAAAATTGTGGCCTGGTAATATCTTTTTATATCCGGGAGTGCGAGCCCCCCCCCCCCTTTTTTTCCGAGTTAGAATGTAATAATTTACTCTGACCTTTTTTCCCTGCCAAATGTATTTCGAGATTATAGTTTTTACTATTTTGAAGCTTTGTGGAATTTTTATTGGGAGCATTTGAAACTTGTAGATTATTTTTGGTAACACCATCATTTTAAATGCATTGATCCTCCCTACCCAGGAGATCGGTCTCTTTGCTAGATTTTTTATTTCGTTGACTAATGGAATATAGTTGGCCTCATATAGTCTATCTACTCTGGGTGTTATCTTTATTCCCAAATATGTTAATGTATTTTTTTCCCCAAATAAATGGGAATGTTTTCTGTAAATCTGTTTCTTCTGTTACATCTATTCCCAAGTTCAGGATTACCGTTTTTATGGGGTTAATTTTAAAGTTGGAAAGTTCCCCATACTTTCCAATTGCTTTCATTACGATGGGCAGAGAGAGTCTTGGTTTGGTCACATATAAATGTATGTCGTCTGCATACGCGGCCACCTTATGCTCCTCCTCTCCCACTCTCACCTCCCCTATATCCGGATTATTCCGTATCCCTGCCAGTAATGGTTCCAATGATATTACATACAGGAGGGGTGAGAGCAGGCAGCCCTGTCTCCTTCCATTCATAATTTCAAACACAGACGACACACTCCCATTGACTTTTACTCTTGCCGTTGGAAAGTTATATAGATTTTCCACCCATTTCATAAATCTAGGCCCTAGTCCTATAGTTTTCAGGATTTCCATCATAAACCCCCAGTCGACTGTCAAAAGCTTTTTCAGCATCTATTAACATGAGTACGACTGGGGGTTTCTTCTTACCGTCCTCCTGTAGGAACAGTAACGTTCTTAAACTATTGTCCAGCCCTTCTCTCCCTTTTATGAATCCTGTCTGATCTGCATTTATTAAATCTGGCATTAATGCCTTTATCCTCGTTGCCAGTATTTTTGCATAAACCTTTATATCGGCATTCAGCAATGCAATTGGGTGGTAACTGGAACAAAGAGTACCGTCCTTTCCCGTTTTAGGGATAATTGAAATATTGGCAAGGAGGGATTCTTTCCTTATTTCTTCCTTTTCCCCCAAACTATTGAAGTAGTTGCATAGCTCTGGGACCAAGAGTTCTTTAAATTTTTTATAATACTTAAAATCGGTAACCCATCAGGACCTGGACACTTGCCTCCAGAATTTTCTTGAATAGCTTGGTGGATTTCCCCCTGCGTTAATGGATCTTCTAGGAGTTCGGCATTTTCTTGCAACAGCTTTGGGACGTTAGCTTCCTCTGGGTATTCCATAATTTTTATTTTCCTAGTTTCTTTCTGCTCCAGCTGCTGGACCTCCTAATGCACTCTCCAAGTCTTTACGATGGGACTCCTCCAGGCGCATTACCAGAGACTCCATATCGGCCCGTGTGGGGAGGGCTTGCAGCAGAGCCTTCAGAGTGCTCAGCTCCGACTCCCGTTCTCTTGAGCATGGCTCTGTATGCGGCAACCCCTCTGCCGCCTGTCCACTCTGGTGCTCCCCCTCACTCTTTCCTCCTCCCCCTCCGGAGATCAACATTGCCGGCCACGCAGGAGTGACGGGGGACTGCTGGTTTGTCTGGCTTCCTGCCCGTCACCGTATCACATGACTCAGTCTTGCAGTTTCTGGTCGTGGCCGACCCTGTCAGAGGGAAGAACCGCTGCATCTCTGGCTGAGACAGCACTTTCGACAGGCTCACACTAGGTAGTTTAACCTCCACCTCCTTCATTCCAAGGCTCCCCGTAAGGCAAAACTGGGCCAGCTATAATTACACTAGCTGGATATCACATCACACTTGTTTCGTTGGGTGGGGGATGGAGCTGTGAAGCATGTATGCCTCTACTCCACCATCTTCCGGCCACACTTCCCTCTATACTCCAGTCTAACTGGGAGGGGGCGCGAGACAAAGGGAGTTTCTTTTGGCCTTGGATCCCCAGAAGGCTTTCAACTTGGTTTTCTGGAGTTATTTATTCACCCTTATGGAACGATGGGGCTTTGGGGATCGTTCCTTGCGTCTTTTACGCTCCCTTTACTCTTATCCTAAAGCGCAAATTCACCTACAAGGGCATTATTCCAAACCATTCAACAGCTAGAGGAACTAGACAAGGGTGCCCTCTTTCCCCTATAATCTTTGCGATAACCATTGAAACTTTAGCCATTAGGGGTGCTGAATATAATAGTTGCATCGATTCATGGCGATTCGGGGGTCCCCGATGTGGCATTGATGCATGTGACCCCAATGATCGATGCCGGGTGACGTCATCTCGACTTACCCAGCCCCTCCCGGGAGAGCGCTCCGAGCATGTCTATTAAAATAGAAGTTTTGTAATACATGCCGTTATACTCCATTAAGTGGCCACCGCTGCATGTGCTTTTTAAAATATACAGTGTTTCATACCTGCATTTCTGTCTGTATACTCTGTATATTCCGCTCATGTGACTGTTTGCTCCGGCCCACCTCTCACGTCTCTGACGTTAGCCCCGCGCGCCTCTCTTCTGATCTGATAGCTACAGTCGTCGGCGGAGCTGAGAACTCCCACTGACGTCAGGAAAGAGGAGAACAAGAGGCGGGCCGGACAGTCACATTAGCGGAATATACAGAGTATACACAGACAGAAATGCAGGTATGAGAAGCTGCATATATTTAAAAAAACACATACTGTACAGCGGTGGCCACTTAATGGATTATAATGGCATGTATTACAAAACGGGTATTCTAACAGCAGTATGATTTCTCCTCCTACACGTGCTCCGTGTTGACATTTCCCTGGGGTCCCAAGTTTGCACATTCCATTATGTTAACTCCTAGTGTGCTGGAATGTGCAAACTTGGGAGTCCAGGGAAATTCCAACACAAAGACAGTACAGGGAACTTCACAGGGCTGTTTGCTGTGGATTCTAATCCCTCCTGACCTCCCACCAGCCACATTCATTAATTTCTGTACCCTGTAGTGCACAGGATTACTGCACATCTTAAAGCAGAGTTCCACCATTTTTTAGTTTAGTAAAAGTCAGCAGCTACAAAAAGTGTAACTGATGACTTTTATTAAACTGACACTTACCTTTCCCATGGTCCAGCGATGCGGCCACACGGAGCCTGTGTTGTGTCCCACAAGATTGCTGGCAGGGAGGGGCCACCTAGGGCAAGAGGAGGAGTCACCTAGGTGGCCGGGACAGGAAGTCCCACTAAAAAGAGGACACCCCCCCCCCCCATAAAAAAATGATATGCCAAATGTGGCATGTCAGGGGGCGAGGAGTGCTTAAAACGGAAGTTCCACTTCCACATTCTGGAGCTGGCAATCCTACTGTGGGCATCCGGCTGCAGCTTCACAGCCAGGTGCGCATGTCTCACTGCGCTGTCCTGCTTAGCCGGGCAATCTTCTGGGACCTGTGATGTGTCTCAGAAGATTGCAGGGAGGAAGAGCTGCCTAGACGGCCCAAGTGGAAGTGAGAGCTCGTCGGTAATCGTGATGCATCACAGAATCGATTCGAATTGTGAGACCAGTAAAGATGCACCCCAATTGCTATATGCCAGAACCCAAACATTCAAGGGGTCTCCTGCAGAGATAAAATACATAAATGTGGTTTGTTTACAGATGAAATTCTCCTATTTGCCACATCCCCTTTGATTTCTTTACCAAACATGTGCAAGTTCTTGAACAAATTCTCTAGTTTGAAAGTTAACTATTCTAAATCACAGGCCCTGAACATCTCTCAAGCCCCACCCCCCCACCCCCCCTAGTGTCTCTTCTCTAAAACAAGCATTTAAATTTGAATGGCAAGACTCCTCTATCAGTTATTTAGGCATCACACTGACAGCCCGTATAGAAACTCTGATCACAACTACTCATCACTATATAAGAAATTGGAAGATGATCTTAAAAACTAAATACATTTTAAAGGGGTGTTCCAGCCCAACATTGTGTTTATTAAAAGTCAGCAGCTACAAAAAGTGTAGCTGCTGGCTTTTAATAAACACTCACTTACCTGCTCCTGCGTTCCAGCGACGCGCCGACCGGGGCTCCGCTCCGCTCCCCCCCTCCCCAGCCGGCGTCTCCATCCCGACTGTGGGCACCCAGCCGTGATAGCCTTCGGCTTCACGGCCGGGCACCCACTGCGCATGCGCGAGCCGCACTGCGCATGCGCGAGCCGCACTGCGCATGCGCGCCGCTCATTGGAGAGGCGATCGCATGGGACCTGTCAGTGTCCCATGTGATCGCCTACAGGGAGGGGCTGGTGTAGGCGATCACATGGGACACTGACAGGTCCCCTCGGCGGAAGCAGGAAGTGGGACAGGAAGTCCCACTCCTACTGAAGCCCCCACTCCCCCCCAAAAAAAAATTACATGCCAAATGTGGCATGTAAGGGGCAGGGGAGGGGATTAAAGAAAAGTACATTTTTAGGGTGGAACTCCTCTTTAAGCATGAATTATCCTGGTTAAGAAGAATAAACTCAACAACAGTGACCTTAGTCCCGAGAATTCTCTACAATTTCAGATCACTCCCCATTCCAATTAAAAAATGTCACTTAAAATTTCTTTAGGGCAAAATCCTCAGATATATCTGGGGTTTCCTCAGGGTTTCGTATATCACAGAACACACTTTATCATCATAGATGTAATGGAGGTCTGAGTTCCTAAATTCTCTATGGAAGGACAAATCTCTACCTCTCCAATTTACTAAATATGAATTGTGGTGTGGTCAAAATACAGAGCCAAGGGGAGGCATTTCCATAATTTATTCATCCCTTACTCACTCACTCTATGACTAAGTCCTCCTTTATGACAGTTAGGGAAACAGATTTTCAGTTCAGCTGGGGCCTGAAAGCCTGGCAAAGAGCATGCTCTTAATCCTTCAAAAGCTATTATAAACATATATTTATCAGACGCTACTATCAAGATATTAACTAGATGGTATATTACTCCCACTAAACTGGCCCCCATATACCCTTCCTCAGATCCTTCTTGCTTTAGTGGTAAATATATATTTTATTTTAATAGTGAGACATAACACAAATAATAACAAGCGTTTACAATATTGAGTGTAACATGTTGACATAAATTGTCTTGTTAAATAGCATGACATAAGTTTAACATTAGTATAACAAACCTATCTATGTTGAGTATTCAACAATTTTTATCATGTAATTTCAAAAAGAACTGAAAGAACAGAGATCATTAAAGCTATAGATGATCATTACAAGATATAGTTTTATAAGAAACAGTAAGGAGGAAAGAAAAAGGAGAAAAAAGATTAGCGGGGAAGAGGGAAAAGAAGAATCGAAGACCGAGCGGGACGATCTATATTCAATTTGTGAAAAGGGCAACATGAGTAGGGTATCAGGGTTTGGTCTGAGGTGTCAATAAAGTTTTCAATGAATCAGATGAAGAGTAATCAATCCAAAGCAGCCAAAGAAACTTAAATTTATCATATGTGTCAGAATCCAGGGCTAACATCTTCTCTATTCGCATGATATTGTTAACCGAAGAGACCCATAATGATAATGGAGGGGTAGTAGAAGATTTCCAGAACATTGGAATAAGTTGTCGTGCGGCTGATAAAAAAAAAAAAAAAACTTAATAAAGTGCCCTTCTGTGATGTTATAGAACCAGGTAACATGCACAATAATGCTATTTCGGGTGAGGGTGTCAGGGGTTGATTATAGAGCTCACTATATATGGTAAAGACCTGAGACCAAAGGGATTGAACGGCCAGACATGTCCACCCTGATCCTTCTTGCTTTAGAGGGTGCCATATTTCAGGCTCGATGGCTCACATCTGGGGGGAATGCCCGAGGATCCGTTCCTTTGGAATGAAGTCTTTAGCTTGATCTTCAGGGTAACTGAGTGCCAGGGTCCTAGGTCTCCGTGTTGCTCTCCTAAATGCCCATATACCCAAGTTTACCCAACCCCTTATTCATTTTATCTTTACAGGGGCCAAAATAACTGTTGCAAGGTCAAGGAAAAAAACAAAACCCTTTCTTTCTGATGTCATTCGGAAAGTCTCGTGGATAATGACTCAAGAGAAACTGGCCAGTATTCTAAATAACACCACTGCGAAATTTGGAAAAATATGGGAACCATGGGCTAATTATATTGGAATTTCACTTAGTTGAGACGTATCTACATTCTCTCTAGACTCATCTTTATGGAGCTAGGCATGTGCTCTTCCTATTTCTCTCTTTCTTCTCTTCCTTTTCTTTACCTTTTTTTACTATTAGTACCATTTTATAAGTCTCCCAGAGACGTGTTTAAGGAACCTATTTACAGGTTTATCCTTTAGTTTTATTATATTTATAAGCAATATTTTTGGAGAATTACAGGTGAGTTATATTGGATATTTCTCTGTTACTTAGAGTCTAGAAAGACATGTGGGGGATTAGAGGTCCTCTCTTCAGACACAGCTTGATCCCTATAGGGGTGCCGCGGAGAGATAGGGATATGCGTTTCTCATATGGCTGGCATACAGTGCCTGCCGCCGAGAATGTGTTTTCAGCACGCCAGCATCGCGCTGAATCTCGGCGACAGGCTGCCGACATCTCGCACTCGCTGGAATAGTAAAAGTACATTCCAGCGAGCGCGTCATAGAAGCGACGGGGATCCGACGCGGATTCCCGCCAATTCTACACGTGGGCGGAGTTTGTTATGAATCCTGAACGAGAAATCCCCGCCGGATTTTTAAAGAAAAATCCGGCATGGGTTCCCCCCTCAGGAGCATAACGGGCCCTTAGGTCGGTTATGGGTTGTAAGGAGACCCCCTACGCCGAAAAAACGGCGTGGGGGTCCCCCCACAATCCATAACAGACCCGTATCCAAAGCACGCCGGCCGGTCAGGAAGGGAGTGGGGGCGAGCGAGCGCCCCCCCCCCTCCTGAGCCGTACCGGGCAGCATGCCCTCAACATGGGGGGGTCAGGTGCTCTGGGGCAGGGGGCGCACTGCGGCCCCCCCACCCCAGAGCACCCTGTCCCCATGTTGATGAGGACAGGGCCCCTTCCCGACAACCCTGGCCGTTGGTTGTCGGGGTATGCGGGCGGGAGGCTTATCGGAATCTGGAAGCCCCCTTTAATAAGGGGGCCCCCAGATACCGGCCCCCCACCCTAAGTGAATGAGTATGGGGTACATTGTACCCCTACCCATTCACCTGCAAATACAAAGTGTAAACACAAATAAAACACACAGGGTATTGAAATATTTTATTAGTTGGCCGCCGGGGGGGGTGTGTATGATCGCTTTTATAAAAGCGCCCCCCTCCGGCGGGCTTCTGTGGGGGGGTGGGTGCCGCCGTCTGGTTCTCTTCCGCCGCCGGGGGGCGCTTTGATAAAGGCGCCCACCACCCGGCGGGCTTCTTTCGACGTCTTTGGCGGCGGGGGGGGTCTTCTCCCACTCTCCGGGGTCTTCTCCCACTCTCCGGGGTCTTCTCCCACTCTCCGTCTTCTCCCACTCTCCGGGGGTCTTCTCCCACTCTCCGGGGGTCTTCTCCCACTCTCCGGGGGTCTTCTTCTTCTTCAGGACTCGCCGTCGCTATCTTCGTGTGTTAGCTCAATTACTAGCGGCGGCGGTCCCCTCTTCTGCGACGTCGGCGTCTTCTTCTTCTGCTCTCCAGATGTTGACGCGACGCTTCCTCCCGCTGTTATGCCCGGCTCGCAGCGAAATATATAGGCCTGTCTTGTGACGTCGCAGTCCCATCATGCTCCGGTAGGTACCACGTGCTACCTACCGGAGCATGATGGGACTGCGACGTCACAAGACAGGCCTATATATTTCGCTGCGAGCCGCGCGCCGGGCATAACAGCGGGAGGAAGCGTCGCGTCAACATCTGGAGAGCAGAAGAAGAAGAAGAAGACGCCGACGTCGCAGAAGAGGGGACCGCCGCCGCTAGTAATTGAGCTAACACACGAAGATAGCGGCGGCGAGTCCTGAAGAAGAAGAAGACCCCCGGAGAGCGGAGAAGACCCCCGGAGAGCGGAGAAGACCCCCGGAGAGCGGGAGAAGACCCCGGAGAGCGGGAGAAGACCCCCCCCGCCGCCGAAGACGTCGAAAGAAGCCCGCCGGGTGGTGGGCGCTTTTATTAAAGCGCCCCCCCCGGCGGCGGAAAAGAACCAGACGGCGGCACCCACCCCCCACAGAAGCCCGCCGGAGGGGGGCGCTTTTCTAAAAGCGATCATACACACCCCCCCCCCCCAGCGGCCAACTAATAAAATATTTCAATACACTGTGTGGTTTATTTGTGTTTAAACTTTTGTTTTGCAGGTGAATGGGTAGGGGTACAATGTACCCCATACTCATTCACTTAGGGTGGGGGGCCGGTATCTGGGGGCCCCCTTATTAAAGGGGGCTTCCAGATTCCGATAAGCCTCCCGCCCGCATACCCCGACAACCAACGGCCAGGGTTGTCGGGAAGGGGCCCTGTCCTCATCAACATGGGGACAGGGTGCTCTGGGGTGGGGGGCCGCAGTGCGCCCCCTACCCCAGAGCACCTGACCCCCCCATGTTGAGGGCATGCTGCCCGGTACGGCTCAGGAGGGGGGGGCGCTCGCTCGCCCCCACTCCCTTCCTGACCGGCCGGCCGGCGTGCTTTGGATACGGGTCTGGTATGGATTGTGGGGGGACCCCCACGCCGTTTTTTTTCGGCGTAGGGGGTCTCCTTACAACCCATAACAGACCTAAGGGCCCGTTATGCTCCCGAGGGGGGAACCCATGCCGGATTTTTCTTTAAAAATCCGGCGGGGATTTCTCGTTCAGGATTCATAACAAACTCCGCCCACGTGTAGAATTGGCGGGAATCCGCGTCGGATTCCCGTCGCTTCTATGACGGCTTTGTCTCCATCGCGGCAAGCCAGCTCGGCGCTGGCTCCCGCGATGGGGCTCGTAGGTGGTCAATCTCGCCGAGAAAGGGAGCGAGATTGACACAATATCCCAGTCACCTACTGTATCAGGGGCCTTTTAGGCATAGTCTAGCCTCTTATTTAATGCTTAAGCTACCCTGACCATTATTCTTGCACCTTGAATGCCATTTTCTAATGCTGTTACCATTCCTTTTTATTTTTACCTGTTCTTCCGTATATATTCGCTTGTTGGTTGTTGATCGCCCTTTCATTCTTTTTATATCTCTCCGGGAGGTATCTTGATTACACTAAGATGTATTGGGATTCATTTGTCTTTATATAGTTTGTTATTTCTTGAAAAAAAAAAAAATACTTTAAAAAGTAAAAATTTGAAAGATTATGGGCACCATTGTTGGACATCCCTGGCCTCAGTCCGCATGAAGCTGTAAAGCGCAGGCTACTGCAGTGCCCTGGTCGCCCAACATGACCCATACGTGGTCTTGAACATACCTAGTTGACAGATATTTTGGTTTGACTCAAAAGGATATACCCAGTATACACTCAACTGAGGGAACAAATCTGCCAATAATGTGCTCATTGATGTTACAATACTAGACATTTCTGTCTTTTCTTTATGCTAATGCTTGGTGAAACGCTGTTGTGGAAAGGGTTCTTGTTTCCCCCTTAATATTTTTTTTAATGCTGCCGGACTGTATTTGACTTTGTTATCTTTAAAATATAAAATAAAAAAAGTTATAAAAATATGAAGAGAAAAATAATTATAACCCCCAAAATACATTAAAGTAATGTTGAACACAAACTAACAAAACACAAACATGGAATACTGAGTTACTCTCCAAAGAAGATCACAGAAAACGCCAATAAAAGACTGTACTTAAAACAATGCAATAAAATAATACAATCCTGCTGGATTTAATCAGCCTCAAACAACGCCTAAAAGGAATTGGCTTAACCTCTTTACGTCGACTACCTCCCAGCCCTTTAAGAGTTAAAACAGTGGGAGGCGGAGGCATGTGACTGCTGTGATTGGCTCCCGATCACCAGCATGCATCGGGAGCTTTCCGGTACCCGCCGGCCACCATACTGGGAGCATGCAGGGAGACGGTAATTATTATTTTTTTTTTAACAGGGCCACATATATGCACTGAACTGTAGCCACCCCAAACCAAATGGAGAAACTGGCATCAGTAGTTATCTTCCAATACCTGAAAGTAAGAAATCAACCTTTCTAGATTCTGAACCATCAACCACCAATCTTTAGCTGTGCAACACCCTGGGAATAGAGCCCTGCGGCAATTCAATGCCTGGATTTTAAAGTTCCAGACAGAGAGAGAATGATCCTCTCCAAGACAAGTATTACTGTACATAAGGAAAGTGCTTTGACCTAGATACAGCTTCCTACTGCAAAATATATCAAAGAAAAATCTGGACCAATTGCTTCCTGAGTAAGGGTGCTTTCACACGTACGGACCGTATGACTGCATTTTCATCCATCAGTTTGCGGATGAAAACGGGACATACATTGGTCCCTATGTGATTACGGGTGTCCGCATCCGCAATGATCCGATTTGTCGGACGGAAGAAAATCCTATTTTTCTTCCTTCTGGCGGATCGAATGAATACGGACATACGGTCCATGTCCATCCGATCCCCCCATAGGAGAGAGCGGAGGAAAGACAGGGCGGTCCCTGCACAGTGTGCGAGGACCACCCTGTCAGCCGACAGCTCAGCAGGGATTTTACGGCGAATCCTCGCTGAGATAAAGCGGACACACGGAGGCGGATCATTACGATCCGCCCCGTGTTAAATGGCCCTAAAGGTTATTGAAGTATACAGAGATTGACACGCCCTACGTCTTTAGCAAGTCCAGCACCGGAGCTAGGGGCTTTGTGAACCTCAGAAGCTGTGGCCAGCCCAAAGGATGGTCACAAAAAAGAAAAAACAGATGACTTCCCACTGCAATTAAATAAATCTTTCAGGCAAGAAACAACACAGGCACATGAAGCTGTGTGTTTCCTGATGATTTACGGGCCCTGCAATATACCTCTTGGAGAGAGGTCATCGCTGAACAGACTGACCCTATCTGAAACAGAAGGATGCCCAGTGGATTAAAATCTAAAGATAGACCTCATGTCTCTATTCAGTTTTGAAGCTACTACCATTTTATTGTTTTACAATAATGAGCCCATAACTTTTGCTCCAAAACCCAACACAAGGCAAAGACTGACCTGGCTAAGGAAGGAGCGAACCACCTCAGAGACAGCTCTAAAATCTTATGGTCCAAGATACTCTCAAACAGCAACCTCAGACGCCTCCCTCACTTAGGAGGGAGACCTGGCAGTCTCCCATTCAAGTACTAACCAGGCTTCTAAGTCCTTTAGCTAGTCTAAGGCCGCGTACACACCATGAAATAAATCCGATCAAATCGGTCTGTCAGACGGATTTTTCTGCTGGGAAAGATTGGTTTGATCGTGTACACACGATCAAACCAAAATCCCCGCCAGCAGACAGCGCGGTGACGTGGCGATGACGTTGACGCCGCTAAGTCACCGTCACCAGGAAGTAAAACACTTCCACGCATGCGTCGAATCCATTTGACGCATGTTGGACAGATATGCGTACTACTAACCAGCAGACATGTCGGACGGACGGGTTCCCAGCAGACAGATTTTAAAGCATGCTTTAAAATCTGTCTGCTGGATAAATCTGTCTGTCCACCCGTACACACGATCAAAATTGTCTGCTGAAACGGTTCGTCGGACCGTTTTCAGCAGATAGGCCACGTACACACGATCGAATCTAACAGATACATAATAAAGTGACTGTATTAGACAAAACTAATACGCAGTTCTACAAGGATGCAGGCTTGGACAATGTTGGGTTTACCAAGGGAGATAATACTCTTGTGCTATCTGAAATGGACACCGGGGGGCACTGCTCCAAACAACAGGGTGGTCTGCCTGACACAGAAAATATGCAGATATGAATAGGTGATGGTGAAGTGCTGTGAATCCTAATAAGGGTATAAAACCAAATGCTAAATACCAAGGGAAATAAGCTAAGTGACTGTATAATGAACAGAAAGGTGAATAAGCAACAAATAAATGAACAAGTGAAATGTACCAAACACACAATGAAATAAAATAAAATGCAGTTTACAAAATATGAGCCAAAATTTTTTAAAACATAAATGAAAATAGCTGTGCATGAAAGCACACGACAAAGTGTATAGCATATAAACACGTGAAAAAGTCCATACAACGATAAAGGGAAAGAATTACTCCATTTATTGCTTAACCACTTCCCTACGGCCGTACGACTATATGCGGCCGCAGGGTGGTTCGAATTCTCCGGGCCGCCGTGTTTTCACGGCAGCCCCTTTCTTTGTTCCCAGCGCGCGCTCCAGAGCGCGCAGCGGGGAACTTGTGTACTGCCCGTGTCCCTTGGACACAGCCAATCACAGATCGCCGTGAACAGCCAATCAGAGTGGCCGTTTGCGATGCGATCTGTGGGCGAATGAGAGATGATCTCATATGTAAACATATGAGATCATCTCTCATTGCCGTTTTACACAGAGACCTGTCTCTTGAGAGGAGGAGACCGATTTTGTGTCCCTTGTACATAGGGACACAGATCGGTCACCCCCCAGTCACCCCCCCTCCCCCCACAGTTAGAACACAATGCAGGATACACATTAACCCCTTCCCTGCCAGTCACATTTATACAGTAATTAGTGCATATTTATAGCACTGATTGCAGTATAAATGTGAATGGTGCCAAAAATTTGTCAAAAGTGTCCGATGTGTCCGCCATGATGTCGCAGTCGCAATAAAAATCGCAGATCGCCGACATAGTAAAAAAAAAAAAAAAAATAATAAAAAATAATAATTCTGTCCCTTATTTTGTAGGAGCTATAACTTTTGCGCAAACCAGTCGCTTATTGCAATTTATTTATTTATTTTTTACCAAAAAGATGTAGAAGAATACGGATCGGCCTAAAGTGAATTTTTTTTTTTTTTTTTTTTTTTTAAGTAAAAAATATTGTATTTTTTTTTCAAAATTGTCGTACTTTTTTGGTTATAGCACAAAAAATAAAAACCGCAGAGGTGACCAAATACCACCAAAAGAAAGCTCTATTTGTGGGGGAAAAAAGGACGCCAATTTTGTTTGGGAGCCACGTCGCACGACCGCGCAATTGTCAGTTAAAGCGACGCTAAAATTAAAGCTGAAATTTCACCTGGTCAGGAGAGGGGGTATACATGCCCAGTAAGGTAGTGGTTAAAAGGAAACAGAAGATAATGCGTAAAATAGATCAGGCTATTGCAGAATTGAAGATTCAACTGGAAACACAAAGATTCATCTGAATTTAAACGACTTGCCACCCAACTGAACAAAGACCTAACGAAAAAAGATGTAGGAGGTACAAACTAGAAAAAGCAAGAAATATACCAGAGATATTAATGACAACAAAAATGACTTAGTCTATAAATGGCAAAATAACCTGGATAAAAATGATCCAATCTCCACTTTCTCAACTCCAGAGAAATTGATTCGACAACAACCTGTACACCTGGTCATGTCCCCGATAAAGGAAACAATAAGACCTGATGTGACCCAGAAAGAAACAGGAGATAATGGAGTTAAAGAGGATCAATCCAAACATGAAGATCGAACAAGAGGGCCTAGACAATCTAGAAGTCATACTCCACACCACCATAAGACCAAATCTTCCCAAAGCGAACATACTTTGCAGAAGAAAGGGAAGAAACCAAAATCACTGGAAAAAAAAACACATTGGAATAAGCAAAACCAAGGACAGAAAGATACAAGACGCCCCTATATTGAGCCTCATCAACTAGATAGGAGCCCAGTACATCATAGAGGCTACTATGATCCAAGAGATTATAGAAGTGAGCATTATGGACCTGGACCCTATATTAGGAGCCCAGGCCCGAGGCAATACCATGACCCTAGAGGAGGGTGGGGTTCCCAGCCCTCCAGGCCAAGAGAGAGGAGCCCCATTTACACGTACAACCACTATGCCCCCCTGAGAGATTTACAAGATACTGACAGAGAGGGGAGAAGAGATTTGGAATATCGATATGAAAATGGACACGACCAATCTTTTTTAGACGGGGGAGGGTATACCCTCCCCCAAGGAAAATGGAGGAAACAGAGAAAAAGTCCTACAAGAAAAGGAGGATGCAGAGCAAGAAAAAGAAAACAAAAACTAAGAGAATAGACGGAGAAGGGATTTTTAATCTTACAGGTGCACCACTCTCTACTGCTTGACAAAAGGCCTAAAGTATGCTCCGGTAAGAAATCTAGACAAATTCCAGACCTACGTCAAGGTGCAAAGATACGTCAGGAAATTGAATATTAAGAAAAATCTGATCGAAAAGCCCTTTACTGATAGGCCAATAGAAGCTAATGAAGTGGTGCACAGTAACTTAAGAAATAAATCTACATTTAACGCCAAGACTAAACACAACAAACACCTAGAGGTGTTTAATAATATGGTAACAGAGGAAATAAAAAACCTTACAGTTTAGAAAATAGAAGAAGAACCCAAGGCAATGAAAATAAGGATCAAAAAATTTACTAAAAGAAGAGATCTCTTCATTAGACCCTCTGATAAAGGGGGTGGGATTGTGTTACAGACTACTGAACAATACCATGATGGCATGATGAAAATGTTAGAAGATGTCAATACTTACCAAAAACTACCCAGCAATCCAATCTTTAATTGGAGAAAAGAATTGGTACAGGTGGGTACACCTGGGACTCAAGCGAGAAATCCTCAATAAAAAGGAGGCAAAGTATCGGATACCGGAGGCATGCAGGACTCCTATCATCTACGCGTTGCCTAAGGTTCACAAAGACAGGACTAACCCTCCGCTAAGACCGATTGTCAATGGAATCGAGTCCATTACGGCCAGATTGGGCCAGTATGTTGATAGATTCCTGTGGTCCAGAAGACCAGGGCATATCTTAAAGATACCAAAGATATGCTCCTTTTGCTGGAGAGTAGTAATGACACCGGACCTCTTCTGATGGCCACAGCTGACGTGTCATCTCTCAACACGATTATTCCCCATTTTCTTGCCTGTGAAGCCACCAAATGGGGACTTCGTAGACACTCTAACTTGCCTTGCAGTCAGAGAAAATACATTGTCAAATGCCTAGACTTTTGTTTGAAGCACAGTCACTTTTGGTATAAACACGAGTACTATTAGCAAACAACCGGTGTTGCCATGGGGGACAAGTTTGTCCCCAGTGTGGCGGGACTTTTTATGGCAAAATGGGAAGAGGAATCTGTGTTCTTGGTACCACATGAACATTTAGTTATGTACAAGAGGTACATAGACGACATTTTTATTATCTGGAAGGGAGGTAGGCCTAGTCTCACTTTATTTTTTTTAAAACTGAATACCAACTCCAAAAACATTATCCTTACATGGCAAATTGAAGAGAAAGAGATTTTGTTTCTAGATCTAGTAATCTCCCGGATTAAGGAGAAGTTTGCTACGAAAACATACTTTAAAAATGTAGACCGAAACAGTCAATTACCCATTACAAGTTGCCACCACAAAAATTGGCTTTATAACATCCATAAAGGCCAACTGCTCCGATTGAGGCACAATTGTACCAATATTGAAGATTTCCGACTGCAAGCCGAGACGATTGGCCACATATTCAAACAGAAAGGCTATAAAGACTCTTATTCAGGAGAAAATTGAAGAAGTCACTAAGATACCGAGAAGTACACTTCTAGGGACTAAAAAGAAACTGAAGAAACCAGATCTAGTCCCTGTGATAATGGACTACAATATCCACCACAAGAAAATCGAGAAAATCATTAATCGCCAACTGGCATATCCTGAAAGCGGATAGCAAATTAAAAAAGAGATTCTACCAGGGGGGCATGACATGCTGCACGTGAAGCACGCACACCGAGGGAAGGACTGGCCGCGCCACGGACCTGGGGAGAGATCAGACCAGACCGCTGGAAGCCGGGAAAGAAGCCCGCAATGGTAGGGATACGGCAGGGTGAGAGGCTGCCGGCGTTCCAAACGCGGGTCTCCTAGAAGACATCTGCCGGCTCCAGGGACCGGAATCTCCTCCGCCTCCCTCCCCCTCTCTCTCCCCGTGCACTTTGTTCGCTTCTGTGGGGGGACGCGCTGGCGAAAATAGCAGTAGCGTTCCACGCATAGGAGGCGGTATTGAGACCCACAGACACAGCGCAGCACGGACCACGCTTATAAATCTGCTCGTTCTACCCCCGGTCTGTACAAGGATCAGAAGATCCAGAGCCAAGAAGCTACAAGCGGGGTAAGATCGTTCCTGTAATGTTTGTAGATGACTGTCACCCCATGATAGACAAGGAGGTGAAAGCAAGGAAGCGGGGTAAGGACACACTGGAAATATGAAATGTGGTCATCATACGGTTGATGACGCTGATACACGGGTTGAAATGTATGCCTAGTATGCACATTTTTCAATACTACTAAGAAGGAGAGACATTTTGTGCGTTGTTTCACCTCAAAGGCTATTGCTGCCTATGCATTCGGGACATAAATCAATGCTTATTTCATCACATTGTTAACAACTCTGAAATATGGGTGGAAATGTATGACCAGTGTGCAAATTTCTGAACTGCACCAAGCAGGAGGGACACTTTGTATGCCTAGTATGCAAATTTCTTAATAGCACTAAGAAGGAGAGACATTTGGTGGCTTATCTCACCCCAAAGGCATTGTTGCCTACATACTAGGGACTTGAACTAGTGCCTATAATATTATACTGCTGACAACGCTGAAAATACGGGTTGTAATATAGGCCTAGTGTGTAAATTTCCCAATTGGGCCAGTCAGGAGACACACTCAGGGGCTTGTTATACCCCAAAGGTTATCACTGCTTACATACCAGGGTCATAAATGAGTGCCCATAAAGAGGGCGCTACTGGAACCCAGCAGATGCTGCGGAACAGGAGCGGGTCAGAGGCCCTCTAAATGAGCCCCGGGAGTAGAACTACATTAGCGGGGAACCTCGGTGATAGGGACATCCCAGCATACGCTTGTGATAAAGGGCGTGACTCATAGGATTGGTTCTCGGGGGCGGGGCTGGGGAGAGGTTGGGGTGAGGGACACGGCCCAGAGGGGAAACCCCCCCCCCCCATCTTCCCCCCTTACTGTATCAGAGATAAAATAAATATTAGGCACTCTCTCATTGATCCCCAGGAGTATAAAAGTAGGGGTTGTAGGCAAGGAGGAGCGAAGGTACCTCCATGCGTATCAAAATCACAAGGCATTTACTGATAATATTAAGGGGGAGGTTAGTAAATAACAGCCAACAATATTTGCGGCCTGGGAAGCTCTTTTGGGGTGTAAAAACACTCTTTACTGAAACTGGGGAAGCGAATTAGAACTAAAACCAGATACAAAATGAGCAAGACAACAAGGGGCACGGCCCCGAAACCTCCAAAGGAGAACCCCAACTCCAGTTCAATAAGAAAACTACATGTCGCAGGAGGGGAGCTCTCAAAGTCCTGCAAACAAGAAAAAAACTGTGAAAGCTGGATCCACGAAAAAAGCAGGCGGGGGAGTAAACCCACAAGCAATAGATGTGTCCATAGAAGGAGACCAGGAACTAAGCCATGTAGAAGACCCGAAAGCTGATCCACAAACAATAATGATGGCGGCCCTCAACAGAATGTTAAAAAGAATGGAAAATGCCATCAAGGAGGAAATCAGTAGCCTGAGAGATTAAATAAAACATATTTTGTCCAGAGTAGAAGAGATTGAAAGAAAAATGGAAAAACAAGATTCAGAATTAAATCAACTGAAAAATCAAAACTCTGCTCTAAAGCTGAACCAAAGGAACCTACAATATCGTCTTGAAGACCAGAAAAACCGGAACAGAAGACAAAATATAAGAATTCGATCAGTTAAGGAAGAAAGACTTAAAAAGACTCATCACGAACAATCTGTTCTCCCCTCTCTTAGAGAATAGGGCTGGGAAACCCCTCAAGATAGAGAGGATACACCGCCTAGGTAGATGCAAAGAAAACATGAGTGAAAGACCAAGGGATATTATAATTAGGTTCAGGCATTATGAGGAGAAGGAGTAGATCTGGACAAAACTGAGGAGAAAGCCGCCCCTGGTGTATGAAGGCATAGAGCTACAAATTTTCCCAGACTTGGCCTGAGAAACGTTAGCTAGGAGGAGACATCTTAAACCCCTCCTAACGCAGCTAAGGGAGCACAATATCAAATATCAGTGGGGATCAGTGGGGATTCCCAGCATGCCGGAATGCCCAGAAAGATGGGATCTCCGCAAAATTAATATTTCTGGAGGATCTTCCAGGTTTCTGTAGTAAATTAGAATTGCAAAGCATAGAAATTCTGGGTTGGGTAGAATGATGACTGCGGTTAGACGACGACCGCGCGGGGGGAGGGGGAGGGAAGATCAAAGACCCCGCAGGTCAGGAGACACAACCCTGCTTGGGGAGGACTAGGCCCCTCCGGGGAGGGATGAGGCCTAGGCGGGGTTGGGAGCGGGTTTAGGAAAACCTCAGGGGAACCGTTGGGAAATGGGGCACGATGACTCCCACGGTTCAGAGGCCGTAGAAAGGCCCGGTAGGGGGAGGGGGGTGGAAAGGGGGAAAGGAAAGTGGCTCCTAGGGACTTCTTAAAAAAATCAGAACTTGACAGATGTAAATGGCGGCAGTAAAATTCCTATCTTACAATGTAAAAGGTCTAAACTCCAAAGGGAAAAGAATACAGATTCTTGAGGAAATCAAACAGTATAGAGCAGACGTGGTCCTTATACAGGAATCGCACCTATCACTGAACTCCAACGTAAAATTGTACTCTCCTACATATCCTACCTAGTATTATGGGGATGCCATTACAAATCGGGCCAGAGGAGTGGCTATTGGTTTCTCCAGAACAGTAGACTTCATCCTCAAAGCGAGGTCTGCGGATTCAGAGGGTAGATACAGTGCAGAAAATAAGTATTTGAACACCCTGCTATTTTGCAAGTTCTCCCACTTGGAAATCATGGAGGGGTCTGAAATTGTCATCGTAGGTGCATGTCCACTGTGAGAGACATAATCAAAAAGAAAAATTCCAGAAATCACAATTTATGAATTTTTAACTATTTATTTGTATGATACAGCTGCAAAGAAGTATTTGAACACCTGTCTATCAGCTAGAATTCTGACCCTCAAAGACCTGTTAGTCTGCCTTTAAAATGTCCACCTCCAATCCATTTATTATCCTAAATTAGATGCACCTGTTTGAGGTCATTAGCTGCATAAAGACACCTGTCCACCCCATACAATCAGTAAGAATCCAACTACTAACATGGCCAAGACCAAAGAGCTGTCCAAAGACACTAGAGACAAAATTGTACACCTCCACAAGGCTGAAAAGGGCTACGGGGAAATTGCCAAGCAGCTTGGTGAAAAAAGGTCCACTGTTGGAGCAATCATTAGAAAATGGAAGAAGCTAAACATGACTGTCAATCTCCCTCGGACTGGGGCTCCATGCAAAATCTCACCTCGTGGGGTCTCAATGATCCTAAGAAAGGTGAGAAATCAGCCAAGGACTACACGGGAGGAGCTGGTCAATGACCTGAAAAGAGCTGGGACCACCGTTTCCAAGGTTACTGTTGGTAATACACTAAGACGTCATGGTTTGAAATCATGCATGGCACGGAAGGTTCCCCTGCTTAAACCAGCACATGTCAAGGCCCGTCTTAAGTTTGCCAATGACCATTTGGATGATCCAGAGGAGTCATGGGAGAAAGTCATGTGGTCAGATGAGACCAAAATAGAACTTTTTGGTCATAATTCCACTAACCGTGTTTGGAGGAAGAAGAATGATGAGTACCATCCCAAGATCACCATCCCTACTGTGAAGCATGGGGGTGGTAGCATCATGCTTTGGGGGTGTTTTTCTGCACATGGGACAGGGCGACTGCACTGTATTAAGGAGAGGATGACCGGGGCCATGTATTGCGAGATTTTGGGCAACAACCTCCTTCCCTCAGTTAGAGCTTTGAAGATGGGTCGAGGCTGGGTCTTCCAACATGACAATGACCCGAAGCACACAGCCAGGATAACCAAGGAGTGGCTCTGTAAGAAGCATATCAAGGTTCTGGCGTGGCCTAGCCAGTCTCCAGACCTAAACCCAATAGAGAATCTTTGGAGGGAGCTCAAACTCTGTGTTTCTCAGCGACAGCCCAGAAACCTGACTGATCTAGAGAAGATCTGTGTGGAGGAGTGGGCCAAAATCCCTCCTCCAGTGTGTGCAAACCTGGTGAAAAACTACAAGAAACGTTTGACCTCTGTAATTGCAAACAAAGGCTACTGTACCAAATATTAACATTGATTTTCTCAGGTGTTCAAATACTTCTTTGCAGCTGTATCATACAAATAAATAGTTAAAAAAATCATACATTGTGATTTCTGGAATTTTTGTTTTTGATTATGTCTCTCACAGTGGACATGCACCTACGATGACAATTTCAGACCCCTCCATGATTTCCAAGTGGGAGAACTTGCAAAATAGCAGGGTGTTCAAATACTTATTTTCTGCACTGTATTTATTTCTGAAAGGAGATATCGGAAACACCACTTATACTCTGGCTAATGTATATGCCCCAAAACGTGCACCCCATAAAATACCTAGGTGGAATATTGGACAAACGAAAACGTTTTGCGGAGGGGTACATATTGATGGGAGACCTAAATTTTGTTATGAACCCGAAGGAGGACAGCACCTATGTTGGGAGGGAGACGAACAGTGTACACCTACAAAGAATTAAACCGAAAAATGGCAAAATGCCAGGTGAAAGATGCCTGGCGGGCCTTCAATCCAAATAAGTGCGATTACACGTTCTTCTCACCTCCTCATTGAAGTTATTCAAGAATTGATTATGCTTTAGTGGACCATAGGCTGTTAGACTATATCACTGAAACAGAAATTTGCATTATGACCATATCAGACCACACCCCGATCACTGTGAAAGTTGGCATAACACACAAAGACAATGGTCAGGGGTTATGGCGCCTTAACGATTACTTGATCCAGGATGAGGTGGGAGGAGGGAGGGTCGAGGAAGAGTTCAAACAATTTTTCGAAGTCAATGATACAGAAGAAGTCACCAGGGCAGTGTTGTGGGAATCACATATGGCATATATTAGGGGAATTCTGATATCGGAGGGGGCACAAAGGAAAAAGGAGAGAAATAGGCAGAGGAACTTACTGGTCAAAGAAATAGCCCACTTAGAGCAAAACCATAAAGATAGGGGGCAGAACGAGACATACCTCAACTTAATAACAAAGAGAAATGAATTAAGAGATTATGGAAATAGAAGCCAGGAAAAATTTAAACAATATTACGAGAGAAATATATATATGGGGCAATAAATCGAGGAAACACTTGGCAAAAATGGCACAAAAAAAAAAGCCAGAAATTACATTGAAAAAATCAAAAGGCAGAATGGCGAAATGGAGTATGCAACCGCAGACATAGCAGAAACCTTTAAAAAATATTATAGAGAACTGTATAATAATCAAACCCCAGAACTGCAGTCAGGAAAGAGAGAGGACAGGATCAAGGCCTACCTTGATAGGGCTGGACTAGCAAAGGTAGATGAAGGAGAAAGTTTAAAATTAGACAGACCCATAACGGAAGAGGAAATTAAAAATGCCCTAAAAAATATGGCGGTTGACAAAAGCCCAGGCCCAGATGGGTTTACGGTTTTGTATTATAAAAGATTTGGCGAAATATTAATACCCAGATTATGTGCTTATTTTAATGGCCTGGGGACAAAGTACGAATTGAGCAGAGAAGCCTCAGCGGCGGTGGTCGCAATCATTTTAAAAGATGGGAAAGATAGCTCCCTTTGCTCTGGATACAGACCCATATCTCTTTTATATATAATATAGACACAAAGCTATTCTCTAAAGTGTTAGCAGAACGATTAAAAGGGGTAATACAGAGCTTAATTCACCCGGACCAGGTAGGGTTTGTCTCAAATAGGTAGGTCATTGCTCTTGATGCAGGTCATCGAGAGAGATGGGGTCCCCAGTCTATTCCTGTCAGTTGATGCCGAGAAAGCCTTTGACAGGGTAGACTGGGGACTCATGTTGTCTACACTGGAGGCGGTAGGCCTTGGAAATAGGTTCATAAATTGGATCAAAACACTTTACCACCAGCCCATGGCAAGAATTAAGGTCAACGGTGCCCTCGCGGAACCCTTTGGGATGAGGAATGGGACTAGACAGGGTTGCCCCGTCTCCCCTTCTCTTTATCCTATCCCTTGAACCCCTATTAGCTTCGATACGTAAAGACCCTGATATCAGGGGAATCCTAGTGGGTGGAGAAGAACACAAGCTGTCAGCCTTTGCAGACGATGTGCTGTTCTACCTAGCAGATCCGGTAAAGAGCAGACTTTGCAACAATATGGGGCAATCTCTAATTTCAGGATTAACGAGACCAAATACGAAATCTTAAATATAAATAAAATCGAAATGGGACGGGTCAAAGAGATATGTGCTTTTCCATGGGGAAAATAATTAAACTACTTGGGGATAAAATTAGCTAATACATTTAAAAGGATTTATAATATCAACTTTTTACCATTGTTAAACGATATTAAAAGTGAACTAAAAAGAATTATAAATAAGCCCATCTCATGGATGGGACGTATTAACATCCTAAAAATGATCTATTTCCCAAAAATTGTATACAAATTTCAACTATTACCAATTAGGTTGCCCCCCAATACTTAAATACCTTAAATTCTGTAGTAATGAATTATGTTTGGAAAAACAGAAAACATAGAATATCCCTAGGTACCTTATAACAAGATAAACAAGACGGTGGTCTGGCGGTCCCGGACATTAAAAACTATTACAAGGCAGCAGTACTTTCTAGGGCGGTGGAATGGGTCAGAGACAACCATGGGAAAAGATGGGTACAAATTGAAAAAGCCCAAGAGATGACACAATTAAGAAAAATTTTATGGATACCGGCACATCACCGATCACTGAAACACAACATTTATGGTTTGACAAGAAGCACCTTGAAAATATGGGACAGGACTCAGGAACTCACAAATAGTAAATATAACTCTCCACTTATTAATTTAAAGGAAAATCCGTATTTTCCACCAGGGGAAAAAGAAATAGGAGGGAATTGGATTAAAAAAGACATTGTTTATTTAGGTGATATTATAAAGGGTGGAGGGTTGGCCCCTTATGAGGAGTTGAAATCTAGACAGGAGATCTGGAACTTAGATGGGTGGCGCTATGCGCAGCTAAGTCACTTTATTCGGCAACTCCCCCAACCATTATGGTCGGGAGTAGAGCTGACACCTATGGAAAGGGTATGCACAGCTGAGAACACAAAAGGCACGATTTCTAAATTATATAAAATACTTATTAAGATAGGGGCACGAGGAGCAGCACCGTTAGTAGAGAAATGGGAAAGGGAGTTGGGTATAGGTAGGGGAGAAAATTTGGTAAACAAGATAATGAGCCTGACCCACTCCTCCGCAATAGATTCGCAAACAGCAGAGATGAACTATAAGTGTATCACTGGGTGGTACATTACACCGGTGAAAACTAGTAAATATAAACTAGATCAGTCTGCTGAATGTTGGAGAGGCTGCCTGGGTAGGGGTACCATGGCACACATATGGTGGTCCTGCCCAAAAATTCAAAAATATTGGGACTCTATATTACGCCTAGTAAAAGAGATCACAGGCACAGAAATTAAGAAAGACCTCTGGGTGGTATTATTCAATTGTAGCGAGGAAGGCATCAAAAAGTATAAACAATCATTACTCCCACATATGCTGAATGCAGCAAAAAAACTGATACCAAAAAAATGGCAAGACACAGAATGTCCACAGATATGGGAGTGGGTGCAGGGATTAGAAGAAACCTACAGGATGGAAGAGTTGATGGAGAGGGGTTTAGAAACTAATAACTTCTGGGCTAAATGGCAGAAATGGAAGGCGTATAAAAATACTTGGAATTATGTAGAGGGTTCAAGAGTGACTCTTTGAACATGACAGAAATAGATATAAGTAATGGCGATTAAATGGAAAATATGACTCCCCGACCTCCATAACACAAGCATAGTGTGTAGATAGGAGAAATATTAACAATAAAATCACATGAGAAAGTAAAGTGTCCAGGAGCCCTGGGAGCCACGCGAGGGGGGGGGGGGAGAAAGGGTGCAGGGAGGGGGATTTAGGGGATGTCTCCGATACGATCATTTGTGTCTCATTCTTTAATAATTCTGTTATTGATACATTTTTGAAATAGATATATGATATGATAGAGTTTACATACGCAGAAACAAATACCGCAAAGATTCACTCACAGATGATGCAAAAACCGCTAACAGAGACAATGAAGCCTCAAACATGAGCGGGTCTCAAAACGACAGGTATAAGCTGATGTGAAAAAAAAAAAAAAAAAAAAAAAAGGATTCTACCAGAGAGGCCAAAATGTATATACAAAAAAGCCCCGACCCTTCGAGACCAATTGGTAAAAAGTGTGGTAGATCCACCGAAGAAACAGTTTACATTTTTCACAGGAAAAGGGTTCTATCCGTGCAAAAAATGTTACGCCTGTACCCGCATCAAAAAACCTAATCAGAAGGTATCGTCCTTTAAATCTAACAGTAACGGGACAGAATATGAAATTAATGAATTTATAGGCTGTAACACTGAGGGCGCAGTTTATGCGATCGAGTGTAGCTGTGGCCTAAAATACATTGGCCAGACTAAAAGGCTCCTAAGAGTACAAATAAAAGAACATGTGGTCAATATCCAGAATGGATTTGACAAGCACAGTGTATCTCGTCATTTTGATCTAGTCCACAACAGGGACCCTTCACACTTGAGATTCTGGGGTATTGCACCTTATGTCAGGCCATGGAGAGGTGGACATAAGGTGAGGTCTATTAGTCAGCTAGAATCAAAATATATTTTTTGTATGGATACTCTGGCACCTAAAGGTCTAAATATAGACTTTGACCTTAACTGTTTTCTTAGTGACATTTAGTTCTCTCCCTTCCTTTAGTAGTAGTTCTATTTAGCTTCTCACCATCCATGTAGCCAGTGCCCTGTTATCATATGGTTGTCCTATTTGTCTATGTACACCAAGGGTTCTATTTGTTTTTATATATAGACATCCATCCATCAGACATGTCTGCTCTGGAGTTCTCTTTCCACTTCTATACCCCACCTATGGTTTTACACATAAGGTGGCGTAATACCATTCTTACTTTTAAATTTTATATATATTAATACCATATTTATATTTTATATATATTTTAACTAGTGCCACCACCTTGGTAGGTGCTCTGGCCTGTATTTGCCCTGCTTGTCATGTTTGGTACTTCAGTGTCTAGCAGCTGTGCTGCGGGCAGTGGACCCTTACAATTTGACAGCCACCTTATTGTTTTGTACACAGCCTTATATATTCCTTTATGCTCTTGCATCTGTTTTGGAATATCTATCTGTCCTTATATATCCTTATCTGCATATGCTGCAATGTATCTATTGTGGCATGGCTTGCATATGTATAGATCATTGCTTGATGTGCAGTCCGTGTCTGAGGCTCAGGCATTATGGCGCGGTGTTCTTTATTACCTATTGAGGCTATTCGCACGGGGCTACAACAAAATGGCCGACGGACGTCGAGTTGGAGAGACGTTTCCTATTTAAGCCCATTGCTTACACCCTGCATTATCCCCTGAAGAAGTCACGTGACGTGACGAATACGTATGGGAATAGGATTACAGAGCTGACACAGACCGACGGCGATGAAACGAGCTTGCAGCTCGTAGGTGTTTTGCTGCTGCTCCAATTTTAAATGTGAGTTTTTACTTTGCTATTTGTTTGTACCTTAATAAACTTTTATGGAATACTGCACTATGGGCCTCCCTCTCTCTCCTTTTACCCTGCATTGCCTGAGCACCTGTTGATGCCAAGTTTGAGAGGTGGAAGCTTTAGAGGAATTTCAAGTGGGAGTTACCCGTCTGTCAGTGATCCCCCAACCACATCAGGTCCGGATACGAACGCGGCGTTCGTGGAGATAAGTCCACCATCCTCAGCCTCAATGCGAGTGCGTGCTGATGTGATTCATCAATTTCTAGGTCTCTTTTAAGGTTACGTCACTTTCCATTCATTTCTGCCTTTCATGTCTGTATGAGCACCTGGTGAAGAAGCTCTCCAATTCAACCTCAATAAGTGTGGTTGCACCCCAGTAACTACTGTCTGGTACTTTGGGCAATCCGTGCTATGGCTCTGAGGTGAGCATTTTAGTACCACAAGAGGTGTACGCACCAAAGTCTGCCTGCATTCACACCGTACCTGCTTTCACACCGTACCACTTTTTGGGTTTTGGAGGCTCCATTTTTGTATGGACTGTTTCACGTTTTTATATGCTATACACTTTGTCATGTACTGTCACGCACAGCTATTTTCATTTGTGTTTTACATTTTTTGGTTCATATTTTGTATACTGCATTTTATTTAATTTCATTGTGTGTTTGGTACATTTCATTTGTTCATTTATTTGTTGCTTATTCACCTTTCTGTTCATTATACAGTCACTTAGCTTATTTCCCTTGATATTTACCCTTTGGTTTTATACCCTTATTGGGATTAACAGCGCTTCACCATCACCTATTCACATCAATGTTGGTTTACCGCTTTACAACCCCGGAGATATGCAAGTTTGCAGGTACACCCAGGTATGCAAACATGCAGGTATACAAGTATTCTTGCCATTCATGCATCTAATATGTATGCAGCTCAAGGCAATAAGCACATATGTATGTAATCCTAGGCAAATAAGTACATATGTTAACAGTTTAATGTAAAAAAGATCATATATATGCAGTTTAGTGTAACTAAGCACATATATATGTAGCCTATATGAAAATATGGCAGCCTGCGTTTAAGAAAAATGCATTTATGGAAGCATGCAGGTATGTGCCTATGCATATATGCCTTTAGGCAAAACACAAAAGCGTGTGTCCCTACAAACACGCACTTACGCAATACGTGCTCATGGAGACATGCATTTATGGAACATATATTACATAACACGTATCTATGCAACATGTGTCTATGCAAACATGCATCCACGTATATCTATGCAACATGCATACACCTATGCCCACAGGTCTATACAAATACATGCTTATAAAAACCTGCATCTTCGCAACACAGGCTACGGGGGCCACGGGGTGGGCGAGCCACTGCCCTCTGCAAACATGTGCCTATGCAATCTTGTGTTTATTCAAGCTAGCAAGTAAGTGTGCCAATGCAAGTAAGCAAGCCTTATGAAACATGTATAATATAGCTTCACCTGCACAACTGCACCTGGTCCATACTAGTTATAGTCAGGATTAGCCAAGTACATAGGTATTCAATGCAGCCTATATGCGGCTTCAACAGCCTAAGGCTTCTTCCGCATCTGTGCGAACTGTCCTGCAACTTGGCACTGCAAGGTCGCCTGATAAGTCGTGCCTCATGATTTTCAATGAATACCCTTCACATATGTGCATCTTCAAGTCGCAGCGACTTCAAAGCAGCCCCTGCATTAGCCCGGTCCAACGCTGACGCGATTTGAGGTCCGTAGACCAAGATTACATAAGCATGGCACCCCCCCCCCCTCCTCCTTGTGCCCTCCGGTGCTTCTCCGAGCTCTCCCCTGCGATTGGGGACCTGGAAAAGGATACCACTGGTGCCAAAAGGAAGGCATAGAGATTCAAGGGTGTTATAAAGAAAATGCTTTTGAAGTAAAAATTTATCTGATGTTTTTTTAATTAAGATGCATTAATATTTTTTTTTTTAGCATGAAATGAAGCTTAATTATGTAGCAGGAGGCTGTATATTCTGCAATATTTACATTTTTTGTAAACTCAATGAGCTCTGCAAGCTGAGATAACATGCACTTTCACACAATTTCACAGCAACCATGATATAAAACAAAAGTTCAGGAATATTCCTTTAGCCCAGTGGTTTGCAAATCTATGTAAACTGCAAACTGTACACCCTGTTCTAAATTATTATGCAAATTCTATTTCAGGGTCACAAAGATTAAATATTTTGTTTTTCAGTTTAACTCATGGATGGAATTGTGTCTGAGGCTGGGTTCACACTATACTACACGACTTTCATCCTACTTTACTCTGCTACATTGGTCCTAGACTGATCCTACATTGGTCCTACATTTATCCTACACGTTGGTCCTACATCCATCTGACTTTCATGAACAGGATACTACTTTGATCCTACTTTGCCCTGGACTCGAAGTCCGACTTTCAATGAGCGGGGATTCGACTTGGATCCCTGCCAATATCAGGCACTGTGTGATATGAATCTTGAGGGGGAACCCCACGCCAAATTTTAAGAAAAAAAAAAAAACCGGCATGGGTTCCCCTCCAAGAGCATACCAGGCCCCCTCGACATCCCCCCAAAAATCCATACCAGACCCGTATCCAGCAGCCCGGCCGGTCAGGAAAGGGGGTGGGGACGAGCAAGCGCCCCCCCCCCCCCACCTCCTTAATCGTGCCAGGCCACATACCCTTAACATGGGGAGGTAGGTGCTATGGGGCAGGGGGCGCACAGCAGCCCCCCCACCCCACAGCACTCTGCCCCCATGTTGATGAGGACAGGGCCTCTTCCTGACAACCCTGGCCGTTGGTTGTCGGGGTTTGCGGGTGGGGGGGGGGGTTATCGGAATCTGGAAGCCCCCTTTAACAAAGGGGACCCCCAGATCCGCCGCCCCATCTGAATGAGTTTTGGGGTACACCTGGAAAAAAAAGTTAAAATAAATAAAACCAGGATGCAGTTTTTGACAATTCCTTTATTATGATCAACATCCCCCATGTTGCACCAAAGTCTGTCAAGATGTCTCCAGTAGCTTGCCGCTATGTTATGGCTCTGCTCCCTCTTGTTTCTTTCTCCACCGCTGCTGCCCCCGCCCCCCCCCCCCTCCCACCATCCAGAGGATAAGAAAAATGTTCCCGCTCTTTCAGCGCTGCTGCCGTTCTAGTAACTGCTGGGTCTGTCACTTGTTTTCCAGCTAGGAGGTGTGGCCGTGATGTCACACTCAGACCCCCGCAACCCGGTGACGTCAAGAACCCAGAATGCAGAGTCCCTGATGCGACAAGGGGGCGGGGTCTGTGGGTTACGTCAAAGCATGGCCATGACCCATCGTTATTTAAGAGCTGTCAGAAAGCAGAGAGCCCAGAACTGCACAGGCGAGCATCGGGGAAGGACCGATTCTCCTCTGGAGAATGGCGGCCGGTGGCGGAGCAGGAAAACACAAGAGAGAGCGGCAACAGAGGAGGTGGAGATAGAAGATAACGGGAGCAACCGACCAGAGACAGAAATCGTGACCGACCACGGAGGACATTCTTCAGTCTTAATAAAGGAATTGTCACAATTCATATTATCACTTACATTTAGGGTTGCCACCTTTTCATTAAGCCAAACCCGAACACTTTAGCGGCGCACTGCAATTTTTTGTTAAATGATTTGTTAAATAATTGGGACACATTTGGGTGCCCCAAGAAGAGCTGTAATGCAGTGTCCAAAAGGTTAGTCTGTCACCCAGTACATCCCCTCAAGTTAGTCTGTTCCCCAGTGTAATCCCCCAGGTCAGTCCGTCCCCCAGTGTAATCCCTCAGGTCATTCCACCCCCTTAGTGTAATCCCCCAGGTCAGTCTGTCCCCCAGTGTAATCCCTCAGGTCATTCCGCCCCCTCAGTGTAATCCCCCAGGTCAGTCGGTCCCCCAGTGTAATCCCTCAGGTCATTCCACCCCATCAGTGTAATCCCCCAGGTCAGCCCGTCCCCCAGTGTAATCCCCCCAGGTCAGTCCGTCCCCCAGTGTAATCCCCCTCCCCAGGTCAGTCAGTCACCCAGGTTGGCGATGACACGGGTCCCCCATCCAGGTAAACAGGAACCCCCCTCCCTCCAGTTAAAGGGACCCTTGGATAATATGACTGCAGGGGGGTGATCAGAAGGTATCCTCCACCCAGGAATACAGGAGCTCCCCCTCTAGATAAGGAAGACTCACAGCTAGGAGTAATGCAGGGGGGTGATCAAATAGGACCCTAATCCAGGAATTCTCCTCCCTCACCACTCCAAATAAAGAAGACCCCCAGCTAGGAGGACTGCAGGGGGTGATTAGAGGGGATCCCCATCCAGGAAGATAGGAAGTCCCTTCCCTTCCCCTCCAAATAAAGAAGACCCCCAACTGGGAGGACTGAAGGGGGGTTGAAAAGAGGGGACCTCCCTCCAGTTAAATAAGACCCCCAGCTAGGAGGAATGAATGGGGTGATAAGGGAAACCCCCATTCAGGAATATAGAGACTCCCCTTCCCTCTCCAGTAAAAAAAGAAGAAGAAGAAGAAAAAAAACAGCTGGGAGGACAGCAGATGGGTGATAAGAGGGACCTTGCTCATCCACCATCTATTTGAAAGACCACTGGGCAGGAAGACTGCAGACAGCTTCCGCCCTCCTCCCTCTCTTAGGTTAATGGTGTGCAGTGAAAACATCCAGAGACCCGTACACAGCAGCTCGGGTTACAGTGCAGAGAAGGGGGGGGGGGTGACACAGTAGCAGAGGAGGAAGAAATCCCAGTACAGCTCAGATGTCTGTGATGGAGCTCTGGCAGGCTGAATGTCACTTCTACTTTTACTCCTCACACAGGCTGTCCTTCAAGCTGCTGAAACCTGCTTGCAGTGGTGTGGGGGGGTGGGTGGTGTCCAGGACAGCACAGGTTTGTTTACATTTTTCACCAAGCACACTGTCCATGAATTCCAGTCCTCATAGTAGTACTGCTCACTAATCTCCTGCCAGGCTATCTCCTTCTTGGACAGATCTTTGTAATGAACATCATAAGTGTCATACAACACTGGACGTTCCTTCACTAGCTGAATGAGAAATTCATTTTGCAGCCTGGATCTGGTATCTCTGTTTCTCCTAGGTGCCATTATACAGGTCACACAGGCAACACACGGACACATCCTCCTCCTCACCACCAATGGGAGGAGCTACAGCAGGGGGCAGGAAGTAACACAATGTCGGATGCTAAAGTCGGATGGTTAGGACAAGGATCCGACTTTGATCCTACTTCAATGATATTCAATGGAGTGAAGTAGGATCAAAGTCGGATCAACATAGTACAGGGAGTAGTTTCAAAGTCGGACCGACATGTGTCGGACCAGTTAAGACAGGTCTCGTAGGGAAACATTGCTTTTCACACGTCATGCGACATGAGCTCCCAATGTCGGAGAGTTGGTCGCACTAGTGTGAACCCAGCCTCAGGACTCGGACACCTGTGATAATTAGATTGCCAGGTGAGCCCAATTAACCTCTTAAGGACCGCCGCACGACGATATACAGCTGTGGCCAAAAGTTTTGAGAATGGCACAAAATTTTTATTTAAAGAGTCTGCTCCTTCAGTGTTTTTGGATATTTTTGTTAGATGTTACTATAATATACTAAAGTATAATTCCAAGCATTCCAAAGTGTCAAAGGCTTTTATTGACAATTACATTAAGTTGCAATGAGTCAATATTTTCAGAGTTGACCCTTCTTTTTCAAGACCTCTGTCATTCGCCCTGGCATGCTGGCAATTAACTTGTGGGCCACATCCTGACTGATGGCAGCCCATTCTTGCGGAATCAATGCTTGGAGTTTGTCAGAATTTGTGGGGTTTTTTTTTGTTCATCCGCCTCTTAAGGATTGACCACAAGTTCTCAATGGGATTAAAGTCTGGAGAGTTTCCTGACCATGGACCCCAAATTTGATGTTTTGTTCCCCAAGTCACTTAGTTATCGCTTTTGCCTTATGGTGAGGTGCTCCATCATGCTGGTAAAGGCATTGTTCCTCACCAGACTGTTCTTGGATGGTTGGGAGAAATTGCTCTCGGAGGATGTTTTTGTCCCATTCTTTATTCATGGCTGTGTTCTTGGGAAAATCTCTGAGGCCGAGAAGCGACCTCACACATGAATGGTCTCGGGATGCTTTACTGTTGGCATGACATACGACTGGTGGTAGTGCTCACCTTTTCTTCTCCGGACAAGGGTTTTTCCAGATGCCCCAAACAATTGGAAAGGGGATTCATCAGAGAAAATTACTTTACCCCTGTCCTCAGCAGTCCAATCCCTGAATCCTTTTCAGAATATCAGTCTGTCCCTGATGTGTTTCCTGGAGAGAAGTGGCTTCTTTGCTGCCCTTCTTGAAACCAGGCCATCCTCCAAAAGTCTTTTCCTCACTGTGCAAGCAGATGCACTCACACCTGCCTGCTGCCATTCCTGAGCAAGCTCTGCATTGGTGGTGCCCTAATCCCGCAGCTGAATCGCAGTGCATATGGTCCTGGCACTTGCTGGACTTTCTTGGGCGCCCTAAATCCTTCTTCACAAATGCAGTGGAAATGTTTTTTTTTTTTTATGGGATTAAGTTAATTTTAATGATAAAATTTATTTTGGGGGGGGGGGGGATATTATAGCAAAAAGTAAAAAATATATATTTTTTTTTAATTGTCGCTTTATTTTTGTTTATAGCGCAAAAAAAAAAAAAAAAAAGACCCGGACCAACTTGGCTCCCAAACAAAATTGGCGTCCTTTTTTTCCCACAAATAGAGCTTTCTTTTGGTGGTATTTGATCACCTTTGCGTTTTTTTTATTTTTTTGCGCTATAAACAAAAATAGAGCGACAATTAAAAAAAAAATGCAATATTTACTTTTTGCTATAATAAATATCCCCCAAAAAAAATATAAAAAAACGTTTTTTTACCTCAGTTTAGGCCCATACGTATTCTACCTATTTTTGGTAAAAAAAATAAAATAAAATGCAATAAGCGTTTATCGATTGGCTTGCGCAAAAATTATAACGTTTACAAAATAGGGGATAGTTTTATTGCATTTTTATGAATAATTTTTTTTTTACAGCAATTTTTTTCGTGACTGCGACATTATGGCGGACACATCGGACAATTTTTACACATTTTTGGGACCATTGTCATTTTCACAGCAAAAAGTGCTATAAAAATGCACTGTTACTGGGAAAATTACAATTACAAGTTAACCACTAGGGGCACTGTAGGGGTTAAGTGTGACCTCATATGGGTTTCTAACTGTAGGGGGGCAGGACTGGACATGTGATGTCAGTGATCGTCTTTCCCTATATCAGGGAACAGACAATCACTGACAGTGCCACAATGAAGAAAGGGGAAGGTGTGTTTACACACACACCTCTCCCCATTCTTCAGCTCCGGTGACCGATTGCGGGACACCGGCGGCGATCGGGTCTGCGGGTCCCGCGGGCGTGGTCACGAAGCGCCACACCGCGTCGCAAGTGCGCCACCGGCGGCATGCTCGCAACCCCACGGCTGGGCCTTAAAGAGACATGTACAGGTACGCGTTTGTGCCCAGCCGTGCCATTCTGCCGACGTATATCGTCGGTAGGAGGTCCTTAAGTGGTTAAAGACGGACGGATCTAGAACGCACTGCCCCTGCGAGATGTCAGAAATTTTTGGCAAGTTTTATCATAAACAATATAACTGCTTGACCTCGGAAAATCACTTTACTTTCACCCAGGAAAAATTTGAGACTTTCTCCAACATGAAGCCCCCAAAATTTAGCTAGCTTGAATAGGGCTGTAACGGCTGTGGAACTTTTGGCTACAATTAAAGATCCTCACTTGCATAAATCGCCTGGCCCTAATGGTCTACCATATTTTTACTACAAAACTTTCATTGACATCTTATCTCCACATATGCTGACCTTGTGTACAGCTCCCTGTTTAAAGGCACTCCCACACATTCACATTTTTCCCATTCCCACGTTTCGGTCATCCAAAAGCCTGGTAAGGACCCCTCCATTCCAGCCAACTACAGGCCCATAGCCCTTTTAAATTCAGATTATAAAATATTTACTAAAATTCTCGCATCCAGGTTGTCCAGGCTTGTTCCCAAACTAATTCATAGAGACCAGGTGAGTTTTGTCCCTGGCAGGCATGCTGGGGTCAATACTCAACGTACAAAAGATCAGATAGATCTCCTGGACAGGGCTGCCCGCTCGGCACTTTTTTTAAGTTTTGACGCACAAAAGACCTTTGACAGGCTGAGTTGGCCTTATATGTTTGCCACTTTAAAAATATAGGGTTTTAATGGCCCTTTTTCTGAAAGCTTTAGAGGCCCTTTATTTGACAGTCACAGTCCAAGTACAGATGTCGTCCTTCCTGTCGCCTGGCTTCCCCATGACAAACGAGACTCGGCAGGGGTGTCCCTTATCAACATTACTTTTTATTTTATGTCTAGAAACCCTTGCTCTCATCCGGACATTCATTGGGTGGTGATGCGACAGGGAGAATATAATTGATATAAAAAGAGGGCTCCTGCGCTACCCTGAGTAGTGGGATAGGGGCACTGCTGCAAACACCTGCCAGTCTGTCTTTGGCAGAGAGAAATAATGTGAAGACATCCACTCACATGGAGGTAATGAATGGTGGGCCTATCTCCAACGAACTGAAAGTTCGTACGTGGTCTTGGATGTCCACCTGGCTGTCCCTTCTTTATGGATGGGCTGGCACTCAGACCGGATGAAGCCTCAGAGCATGTACATAGCCAAGAGAGAAACAAACCATAGTACAGCCCCGCAAAATGAAACAAAATGTATTGGATAAAACAAGGTAAACTCACATTTGGTAGGATAACACTGGACACATAAACCAGACGGTCGGCAAGCTCGTCTTCCTGCGTCAGGAGTGTGGACTCTAGTGCTCCTCAATCCCCACGCGTCTCGTCTCACTATATATTTACTGTCACATGGACTCTTTTTGATGTTTTTTGGAATTTGTATTTCACGTTTGTTTTTTTCTATACCTGGCTTGTTTATTATACATGTAAATTTCGTTTTGGATTCATTTGACCAATACCCTGTTTTGGTTTACTATACCTGTATATTTTATTGCTCTGTTTTGCATTTAGTGTTCACGCACCCATCCACCCACGCCCATTGGTTCAGCCACCCACCTATGTGAGTTTCCTGTACCTCTTCCTTTTTTCTCACCATTCACAGTGAAAAAAACACACCACACCCCCCCCCCCCTCCAGGGAGAATATAAATTGTCGCTTTGTGCGGACGACATTCTGCTCACTATTGCCAATCCATCGATATCTCTTTCTTCATTGCACAAACCATTGTCCTCCTTTAGTGCCATTTCCAGTTACAAGGTTAACACTTCCAAAACTGAAGCCCTCCCCATACACATTCTGTAACCCCTATTATCCCAACTCAAAGGATCGTATCCCTATAAATGGTGTAATGAGTCCCTCAAATACTTAGGTGTCCTTCTCACCTCATCTTATTCTTCTCTTTATTCTGCAAATTTTCCCCCTCTAGTTTCAGACATTAACAAATCACTGTTGGCCTGGACAAAATATCCCGTCTCTGCTGGGTAGGATTAAAGTCCTAAAAATTTCTATTTTACATAGAAACATTGCCAGTTGCCGTGCTCTATTCTCAACCAAACGCGCTTCAGAGGAGTTTTCTAAGGCTCATATGGGGTGGCAGGGCTCACCGTATAGCGGGCTCAGTGGTATTCGCCCCAAGATCGACGGGGGGGGGGGGGACATTATTAAATATTATTATGCCTCGCACCTGAGGGCTGTTACTTGGTCCTCTCTACATGCACCAAATTAATGGTCTGCCATTGAAAAGGGGGCGTATATCTGGTTCTTCCTTGCTCTTTGGTTTGGGGCACCCTTCAATCCCTGGATCCTATTTTTGTGTCTCGAATGCTACCCCCTTGCCTCACCTTGCCCACCCCTTGTGAATGTGCTGTTTAACCCAATTATACCAGATATCCTAGTATGTCCCTGGGCAGGATATTTCCATGGCTTAACGCACCACTTTTTTAACTCCGGAATTTGGTTCATCCTATTACACGGAGATTACATAATTTTGATACTTTGTGAGAAATTTGATATGACTCAACCCCTCTTTCTGAGACCACACACCACTACATGAAAAAATGGTCTCACTTACTAGGTAGACCTATCACGATTCAAGTTTGGGATAGGATTTGGTCTTCCACCTTTAAGTCCTCCAAATGTGTAACCCAAAGGGAAACGTCCAAAAAAAGTTCATGTTTTGGTATAAAACCCCCTGATGTCATTCACAAATATGATTCCTCAGTCTCGCCACTCTGCTGACATTGCGGAACTGACACAGGTTCTTTATTTCACATCTTCTGGCATTGTTCTCCGATTCAACCCTTTTGGCAGGATGTGGGGCTACTTATACAGAAGGTGGTGGGCGTGTCCCTTCCGTTAGATCACTTGAATTATCTAATGAGTCTTCCATTTCCAGGCCTAACAAAAAATGTCAATCGACATATCTCTTAAAATGTGTTAGCTGCCAAGAGGCTTATTCCATTGTGCTGGTTGTCCAGTACTCCCTCCTCCGTGGTCCAGATTTCTTCACTTGGTAGCCGAGATTCGGAGGGTGGAGTATTTAACGGCCTCTGTTCACGATTCCACCTCACAATTTGATAACGTTTGGGAGCCTTGGGATCGATCGGAATATGTGACCCCTGCACAGCATCAGCTTCACCTTAAATTGTATTAACATTACATAATTTATTTATTTTTTATTGCGCTTCCTTCCTCTCCTTCCCATATATATGTATGTTAATTGGTGCCTTCTTGAATTTTATATTGCCCATTATATACCCTCTACAAAATCTTTACCTTATGATTTTTTATAATTTGCTCTCCGATTCTGAATTTTACCATTTACCTATGAGTTGTTTATTTTGTACAATCTTGTTAAGCTGTGCAGATCACCCCTGTGCTCTGTGTTTCCAGACACTGTGTACCTGGATCTGTTTTTTTTATTCTCGAAAAAAATACATGGTTTATGTTATCAGTACTTTGTATATTATGAAACATAGAACAGGCAATACAAAACAGCTGATGAAACTAAAAGAGTCCTTTAAAACACAAAATGGTTACTTCCACCGGTGAGTAGAACAAAAAAGTCCATAAGAGACTGTAAACTGTGATGGCAAACTGATAGAAGAGATCCTCCACCGATAGTGAAATAAATATCTGCTTACCAGATTTACCGTGGTCTCTTAATCAAAAGAAGACCTTAGACACCATGTTGATTGTCACAGCAGGGTTTAAAACCATGATGAGCTAGATACACTAACGGTAACAACTTAAATCCGGTAAATGAAGACTTCTTTTACCAGATAGCCCAACCGGAGCTTTACCGGGGAACACGGGCTGACGGCCAGTAAGTATCAGAAGCGAACCCCGAGCCCGTCCGTCACTATCGGAGGAGAATCTCTTCTATCAGTTTGCCATTACAGTTTACAGTCTCTTATGGACTTTTTTGTTCTACTCACCGGTGGAAGTAACCATTTTGTGTTTAAAGGACTCTTTTAGTTTCATCAGCTGCTTTGTATTGCCTGTTCTATCTCTATGGTGATTAAGTAACATTATGAGCCTTTGACTTTTTTCTTTTTTTCTATATGCTAATACTGTTTTTATGTTCCACAGTAAGGTGCAGCTTGTTTTGTATATTTGAGCAATTTCATTATTGCTACCGTGTTATTAGCGCAGTTGTCGTTCCAATTTTTACTATATTATGAAACAGTTTTGTCTTATCTGCTCTTTATAACCCAATAAAAATAACATTTTGAAAAAAAAACTATTCCACAACTGAGGTGGAGGGATTATACCACACAAGTTCATACCTCCTACTCTAGAAGGGTTAGTATCTTGATTACATAGTTACATAGTTGCATAATTACATAGTTAGGTTGAAAAAAGACACAAGTCCATCCAGTTCAACCATAAAAACAAAAAAAAAAAAAAAAACAACACAGTACATCCCATACACCCAACTCCATACCCACAGTTGATCCAGAGGAGGGCAAAAAACCCCAGCAGAGCATGATCCAATTTGCTACCGGAGGGGAAAAAATTCCTTTCTGATCCCCCGAGAGGCAATCGGATTTACCCCGGATCAACTTTACCTACAGAACTTAGTACTCCGTTATATTATGTGTATTTAGGAAAGAATCCAGGCCCTTCTTAAAGCAATCTACTGAGCTGGCCAGAACCACCTCTGAAGGGAGTCTGTTCCACATTTTTACAGCTCTTACTGTGAAGAAGCCTTTCCGTATTTAGAGGTGAAATCTCTTTTCCTCCAGACGTAAAGAGTGCCCCTTGTCCTCAGCGTTGACCTTAAAGTGAATAACTCAACACTAAGCTCACTATATGGACCTCTTATACATTTGTACATGTTGATCATATCCCCCCTTATTCTCCTCTTCTCAAGAGTGAATAAATTCAGTTTTTCTAATCTTTCCTCATAGCTGAGCTCCTCCATGCCTCTTATCAGTTTAGTTGCCCTTCTCTGCACTTTCTCCAGTTCTCCTTTTTGAGAACTGGTGCGGAGTTTTCCTGTATTCAGTCTAAGGTCGATGAACTAAGGAGATTTATCTTTTCGGTCTTTAGCCATCAGTTGAAGCTTTAGCGTATTTATGGAGACAGATGCATGGGTAAATCCAGAGCTTGCATCTCTTTGTTCCAGACAGTAAGGATACTGCTTTGAAGTAGTCTGGGCATAAGGGACAGCCTCGAACGAGGCTACCATCTTTCCTAATAGCCTCATGCAAAGGCAAATAGACAGCCCCTTTGTGGATCAGGTCTTTCAGAGACTGTATCTTTGGCTCTGGCAGGAATACCCTGCTTTGGGCAGTGTCTATGATGATGCCCAGATACTCTACCCTTCTTTGGGTTTGTAGAGAGGATTTGTGTAGGTTTACAATCCATTCTAAATGCTCCAGGTATTTTACCGTAGTGAGAACAGCGTGATCAAATCCTGCCACTGATTCATCTATCACAAGTAGATCGCCCAGATAGGCTGTTACCGCTATGCCTTAGGTCCTCAGATTTGCCAACAGAGGAGCTAGCACCTTTGTAAATACTCTAGGCGCGGTAGCTACCCCAAAGGGTAAGGCCATAAATTGAAGGTGGCGTTGTTCCACCACAAACCTTAGAAATCTTTGGTGCGCAGGATGGATGGATACATGTAAATATGCGTCCTTGCTGTCTTATGGACGTCCTGAATTCTCCACCTTGTAGGGTGGCGACCACGGATCGATACGTTAGCTTTTGGGAATGGCGAATGTTCAGAAATCGTTTTAGAGATCTTAGGTCCGGGATGGGTCTGACGTTTCCATTTGGGATCACAGAGGTTTGAATAAAAACCTAAACCTTGCTCTTTATTGGGGGTACTTCTGTAACTACCCCTTGAGACAGCAAGTGATCCAAACCCTTGAAGGATCCTCTTTTTTGTGGATCTTTGGAGAGTCCTGAACTTTGGAACTAGGAAGATGGGATCTCTCGAAATTCCAGTTTGTACCCTGGAGGATACTACCCACTTGTCCTGGATTTCTGTCTGCCATGCCGCTGAACACTGACAAAGTCCCCCCCCCACTCGGCCGAGCGGGGGCGCCCCTTCACAGAGGGGCTTTGGGGTCTTTGCTTATTAGCTCTAGAACCCCACGGCTTCTTGAGTTTGATTTCCTTTGGCCTTTGTGGCTGGCTGAAAAGACCGTTGCCACTGCCTGGAGGCAGGTTTTCCCGGAACAGGGGAAAGAGAACGTCTTGCCACTTGATATCTTCTGGATACTTTTCCAGGTCATCCCCAAAGAGGCATTCGCCATGGAGGGGAAAACTGGCCAGAAGTTTTTTGCATGGAGCTTCTGCTGGCCAATGCTTTAATAAAAGAACTCTGCGCATATGCACCAGCTGGCGCGATGCTTGCCGAGCAGAATCTCCCATGGCATCTATTGTAAAACATAAAGCCTTAGGTAAATTCTCCCAAATTTGGCTTGTTCCGGAGGTAAATCCTTTAGCTCCTGTTTTACCTGTTGCTTGATAACCTGCCACATAACGACTGCTGCTACAGCAGGTTGGGTAACTGAACCTGCCAAGAGAAATGAGGATTCCAACAACCCCCCCCCCCCCCCCAATTTCTTTTCCGATGGATTTTTACACGCTTGTGCATTATCCACCGGGCACAGTTCAAGTTTTTATTTCTACAAAAAATGGCTGCATCTACCGAGACCATTTTCTCATGTAGTGGTGTGTGGTCTCAGAAAGAGGGGTTGACTCATGCAGGCTCCGTTTCTTGGAAAACTTCTCCTCCATACAGGATACAGAATATCAAACTTCTTAGGAGGTGAGAAATGGATGTCTGCGTGTATTAGCTCTTCTAGTAACAGGTGAACTGGGAAAGAGCATGCACCCTGCTGGGATTTTAATGAACCCAGGGAGGAGACAGGTCATTCAGTTAACCCCAAGGAGCCAAAAGCACTATTTTAGCATTGCACCTGCGATTTCAGAATCTGCGACACAGAGAAAGGCTCCTCTGATCTCCCTGATCCATCCGACTCCTCATCCTCTGCAGGTAAGGCATCTACCACAGAAGGAGATCTGTCTCGCTATTTGTCCTCTTTTGTGGATTTAGGCCCAGACCTCACTGGGGAGGCAGTTATTCCTGATAGCGGCAATGGCTCATCCTCTACAGGTGCGTCAGCTAAAACCGGTGAGGAAGGTACTGAGCCAGTATTGCTAGAGCCTTCTTAAGTGGCGATGCCTTTTTTATTTTATTTAAACATACTGTTTAAAGCAAAGCCGAGGTACCTCAGAGCATATACTTCTGTGCTTAGTTTAGCAATCTACATAAACACACAGTTTCAATGCCCAAGTGAGTGTGTCTCCTGATGTGTACCAGCCCAACTACATGGAGTCTCACTTGTCCCCTCTAGTGCTGCTGTATCCATTCAAGGAGAAAGCCTGCTGGCATCTGTAGTTCCTTCATTGCATTTGAATTGGCGCCATTTTTGTGCGCATGCCCCCAATCCGATCGACCCGGTAATGGCGGTGATCGTATAGGTAGGTTTTCTCTCCCCTGTCCCTTTCAGCCCGTTAGGTAGAAGCCCTTAGCTTAGCATAGTAATGGCTGTTTAAACCTGTGTAGTTTATTCCCCATTACCAACCTCTGTAGTGTTCTGGGAGGGGGAGATGCTGAAGCCAGGCTTTGCAGCAGGGAAATTAGTTTAGCTGACATAACACACACATGGTGAGTTTACAATTTTACTCCCCCAAGTGGCGGTATTTAGAGAAGACACTTCACTTAAAATATAGGAGAGGTCCTTAAAGCGGATGGTTCACCATAAATAAATATTAAAAGCCAGCAGCAACAAATACTGCAGCTGCTGACTTTTAATATTAGGACACTTACCTGTCCTGGAGTCCAGCGGCGTCCGCAGCAGAGGATGAGCGATCGCTCGTCACCCTGCTGTTCTCCCCTCCATCCACGGCAAGGGAACCAGGAAGTGAAGCGCTCCGGCTTCACTGCCCGGTTCCCTACGGCGCATGCGCGAGTCGCGCTGCGCCCGCGATTGGCTCCCGCTGTGTGCTGGGAGCTGAGAGTTCCCAGCACACAACGGGAAAAGCCCGTCATTTGCCCGAGACTGCGGGCCGGAAGTGGGTGCGGATACCTGTCTTTAGACCGTCTTCAATCGGTTGTGCCAGAGTCCAATCACCGCTGGTGACCCTTAACCCACTATGTAATGAATGGCTCGGTGTCCTGTGGTGTACGATAAATAAAAACATTTTTTAAGGATTTGAATCTCCCCCACCTTAGTGAGGCGGACAGAATAGAATTATATAGCCTAATAACGTTAGAGGAGCTTCATTGGGTTGCCAATGAGATGGTGGGCAGAAATCACCGGGTCCAGATGGGCTCCCGGTGGAGATATATCAGCACTACGGGAAGGTATTGCTTCCCAAATTGCTGAGAGTACTAAACCAGTCGGTGTCAAAGGGAATGCTCATATAGGCCCATCGCCCTATTAAATCCTGATATGAAAATACTGGCAAATGCCCTGGCGGCTAGGCTGAATAAGGCAATATCGAGACTCATCCACCCGACCAATCGGGATTTATACCTGGAAGAAATACTAGCACAAACATAAGGTGAGTATACCTGAATCTCCAGGTCCCAATGGTTGAGGGAGGAGAGAGGGCTATTCTCTTTGGACGCCGCCAAGGCCCTTGACAGCCCAACTCGAGCAAGGTTTTATTAAATGGGTAAAAATGCTTTATAAAAAAAGACACCAGAGTAAAAGTGAACAATGAATACTCTGATAAATTCCGACTAGGCAGGGGTACGAGACAGGGCTGCCCCCTGTCACCACTCCTCTTCGCAATTGCAATCGAACCTCTGGCTATTGCTCTTCAGTCCTCTCCCCAGATGAGGTTCTTTGGGAGGGCTGAATTGGAGGAAAAAGTTGCATTATACGCAGATGATGATTTCTTGCTGTTTCTTGTTGACACACAAGACTCTTCGGAAAGCTATGGACATCATCAATAAGTTTGGCCAAATTTATGGACTCAAGATTAATTGGGGAAAATCTAGTCTTCTTCCAGTGGACCCTCTGGGGGGGGGGGGGGCTACCAGGAGAGGTGGCCCAGATACAGGTGGTGAATAAATTTAAATATTTGGGTATAATCATAGCCAGGGACCCCCAACAGTATATAGCAGACAATATAGTCCCGTTGTTAGTGAAATTTAGAGGGAAAATAAAAAGTGTGGAAATGCTTACCAATAGCCATGGCAGATCGCTGCAACCTAATCAAAATGATTTGGATACCGGTTCCAGAAAATAGACACTGTTTAAGGAACTGACTTAGAAGTGTGGTCTGGCGAGGATTTGGTTAAGTACTCTGCAACTACAAAAACAGGAGGGAGGAGTAGCGCTCCCACACCCCTTTAGCCATTTTTTAGCGGCACAACTCCAGTATATGGGGGGGTGTAACTTAGAAGGGGGAGAGTCAGGGAGGAAGTTGTTGTTACAAAACACTCCACACGACTCAATAGTTGAAGCCCTTGAGGCAAGATCTCCCCCCCCCCCCCCCCCCCCCCCCGGGACTCCCCACTCTGAGCCTTATGATGAGAGTATGGGACACAGTGAAGGCCATACTGAATTATAGAGGTCTCACAAAGTTTACCCCTTTGTGGGAGAATAGTAAACTGGGAGAACTGCAGAAGATGGAGTAGTGAGGAAATGGGCAAGATGTGTAATAAAATTTGTTACCCAGCTATTTTAAGACAGCGTCTTGAAAACTTTTTAGGTACTTACAGGTTAGGCACGCATCAGAGGAACAGTTTAGAAGACAGGCTAGAATGGACCACAATTACAGTACTTCAAAATATAACCAATGCTGAAATAGGGAAAGGCTTAATCTCAAAAATACAGTGCAGAAAATAAGTATTTGTACACCCTGCTATTTTGCAAGTTCTCCCACTTGGAAATCATGGAGGGGTCTGAAATTGTTATCGTAGGTGCATGTCCACTGTGAGAGACATAATCAAAAAAAAAATCCAGAAATCACAATTTATGATTTATTTAACTATTTATTTGTATGATACAGCTGCAAAGAAGTATTTGAACACCTGAGAAAATCAATGTTAATATTTGGTACAGTAGCCTTTGTTTGCAATTACAGAGGTCAAACGTTTCTTGTAGTTTTTCACCAGGTTTGCACACACTGGAGGAGGGATTTTGGCCCACTCCTCCACACATATCTTCTCTAGATCAGTCAGGTTTCTGGGCTGTCGCTGAGAAACACGGAGTTTGAGCTCCCTCCAAAGATTCTCTATTGGGTTTAGGTCTGGAGACTGGCTAGGCCACGCCAGAACCTTGATATTCTTCTTACAGAGCCACTCCTTGGTTATCCTGGCTGCGTGCTTCGGGTCATTGTCATGTTGGAAGACCCAGCCTCGACCCATCTTCAAAGCTCTAACTGAGGGAAGGAGGTTGTTGCCCAAAATCTCGCAATACATGGCCCCGGTCATCCTCTCCTTAATACAGTGCAGTCGCCCTGTCCCATGTGCAGAAAAACACCCCCAAAGCATGATGCTACCACCCCCATGCTTCACAGTAGGGATGGTGTTCTTGGGATGGTACTCATCATTCTTCTTCCTCCAAACACGGTTAGTGGAATTATGACCAAAAAGTTCTATTTTGGTCTCATCTGACCACATGACTTTCTCCCATGACTTCTCTGGATCATCCAAATGGTCATTAGGAAACTTAAGACGGGCCTTGACATGTGCTGGTTTAAGCAGGGGAACCTTCCGTGCCATGCATGATTTCAAACCATGACGTCTTAGTGTATTACCAACAGTAACCTTGGAAACGGTGGTCCCAGCTCTTTTCAGGTCATTGACCAGCTCCTCCCGTGTAGTCCTGGGCTGATTTCTCACCTTTCTTAGGATCATTGAGACCCCACGAGGTGAGATTTTGCATGGAGCCCCAGTCCGAGGGAGATTGACAGTCATGTTTAGCTTCTTCCATTTTCTAATGATTGCTCCAACAGTGGACCTTTTTTCCCCAAGCTGCTTGGCAATTTCCCCGTAGCCCTTTCCAGCCTTGTGGAGGTGTACAATTTTGTCTCTAGTGTCTTTGGACAGCTTTTTGGTCTTGGCCATGTTAGTAGTTGGATTCTTACTGATTGTATGGGGTGGACAGGTGACTTTATGCAGCTAATGACCTCAAACAGGTGCATCTAATTTAGGATAATAAATGGAGTGGAGGTGGACATTTTAAAGGCAGACTAACAGGTCTTTGAGGGTCAGAATTCTAGCTGATATACAGGTGTTCAAATACTTCTTTGCAGCTGTATCATACAAATAAATGGTTAAAAAAAATCATACATTGTGATTTCTGGATTTCTTTTTTGATTATGTCTCTCACAGTGGACATGCACCTACGGTAACAATTTCAGACCCCTTCATGATTTATAAGTGAGAGAACTTGCAAAATAGCAGGGTGTTCAAATACTTATTTTCTGCACTGTATACCCACACTTAAAGCAAGAATGTGAGGGGTAGAGGTCCCCAAGCATAAGAGAAACTGGCAAAAAGATGTGGGCGACATCTCTGAAATACAGTGGAATAGAATTTTGGAATAGAATTTTGGACCCTTGCCCCACTGGTGTCAGTGTCCCCCTCTCAGAGGATGTCACATCAGTTTCTATTATATAGAACCTAATTTACCCCAAGTAAACTTTTTCAGTATGGATGTAGGCTGGTTGGAAGCTGTCCTAGGTGTGGGGATATAGAGCGAGACATGCTCCACATGTTTTGGAGATGCCCCAGGCTGTTCTGCTACTGGACGGAGGTGACAGGAACCATTGATCAGGTGTTCGAAACCTCCACAGAGCTAGAAGCAAAGCACTGTCTCCTGGGATTAGTGGATGGAGTGGGGAACCAGGGAACACCCAGGTCGCAGTTCTGATATGCCCATTTCAGGCAAGAACGCTGATCGCCCTGAGATGGCAGTCTGTTTCACCCCCGTCCAGTAGAGAATGGGTAAATAGCATGAACGCGACAATCCTTAAAGAAAAAAAATCGGCTTATGTAAAGCAAGGGGCCTTAAAAAAAACACAACAACATCTGGAAACCCTGGTGGGAAGCAAGAGGGATTAACATCTGAATAATATATTAGAATAGAAAAGCACTTAAATGACGAGAGGTGACTTAACAGAACCCAGATAAAAATAAAGGAGAGCGAATCAGATTGGATGAGCGAGTGAAAAGTTGATGAGAGGGAGTAATGAGTGTGAAGGAATGAAGACTCAATTGGAACATTAGACTGGTCTACCTTCATGACCCTAACTCCCACCCACCTCTCACCAATGACTAACACTTTTGTAATCCTTGTTTTTTACTGTGGTGGGAGTCGGGAGGGGGTCAATGTGGGGATGACTGTCTTGATGTATTTTGTAAAAATAAGGGGAAAAACCTTAAGAAATAGTAAAAAAAAGTAAGAAAAAAAAAATCTAAGAAATTAAAGCTGAACACTGGGCTAAATAAATATTGTCTAAACACAAGAGGCACATGCATTCTGTTTTGAATCTGTGCAATTCTTCCAGATATCTACCGCAATCCAAAATGAACAACTCTTGTATTTTGACTCTGTGCAAGAACTTCCTATAATAACGACCAGTTACTGCTGCTCTCTCATTAAGCAGCGTTACTGGTCTTGTATCCACCCATCTGTAGTTTTCTGCAGGCAGCCTGTATTGCAGGAGTGTCCAAACTGCAGCCCAAGACAGCTATGAATGTGACTCAAATACAAAATCATACTTTCGCCTCTCACGCACCCCCTGGACCAGGAGGAAGTTATACAATGCTGCTATAACTAGCTGGGGCAGAGCCAATCGCTTGTATTACATGCTGATTACATTCTAGTTCCAAGTAATTAGCTCTGCCCCCGATTAGTTATGGGTTGGTAATGCAGTAGCAACAATGTATTACATCCTTGTGGTCCGGTACTTTTTTTTTGCGGTTGGTGTATTTTAAACTTTTAAAGAGTACTACACTATTGGAGAGCTCCTCTTCTTTCCTTTGTGCGTTGATTGGAAAATAAGTGGCTAGTCTAATGCCATTCATTTAAAAGAGGATCTGCTGCTATTCAAAAGTACTTTTTATACCATTGCTCCCGAGAGCCCGGTGGATGAATTAAGTAATCAATGTCCTGGTCATTTGCAATGGTCCAGGATCCAGGTGAACAGGCATTCCTATTGGTGGTGGAGCAGTATGATTTATGGTGGAGCACAAAATTAAAGACTGATCTTCACATGATGAATGGATGTATAATCACTTTGGACTCTTATTGATTTAATACATTTTAGAATGTATCCGCTTTGGGACTAATTGTAGTATCCAATATTAATTTGATTAGCTTATATTTCTGTCAATATAAGAAACTATGGATTTAAATATATATATATATATTTTTGTGCTTATTTGGTTCACAATATTGAGTAGCGCAACACTGCTTATTACTGTTTATCCTTCTTGTGTTAGTATATTTTGAGACAATTCCTCTTCTTCCAAGGAAGAAGAATTCAACCAGGAAGGTCAAAGGGTTGGACACCCCTGCTGTAGAAGACGACCTGCTGAGTCCCTCCCACGACTTTGTTCTTTGCAGGAGCTATGTGCAGCATAGCGAGGATGTCACCATTACATATATAAGGCATTATCTGGGTACGCAAAATAATTTGGTGCACACAAAATGAATTTAAAGCCTTTGCGGGTATTGAGGAGATTTAAATAAAAGTTTACCGAAGGTGCATCATGTTCAGTTTCAAACACTGGGATGGCATTTTTTTAAGAACAAATAAATAAAGCCTTGTAATCTTCTAGATGGCTACAGTTCAGATTTATTCTTTAAAACAGTAGACATGTGAAATAATAGTAGACATTCATACACTGGTTAGTGTACTGCAGCTCATAATACTTATTTATATTAGTCTTGAATCAGTTGCAGGGTACAATAAATCTGGCATACCTGAGTGCAGCCCTTGAGGGACAGGCACCGCAGTCCCCCGCAGCCCTTTACCAGAGCCTGGATCCCGTCCTTGCTGATCTGATCACACCATGAGATGTTCAGTTGCTCCAGGAGGGGGCAGCCCTCACTGTCATACACAGAGAAGGGATGTTGATTAGAAACCCTTCCATTTATCAGAAACACACACATTCCGGCTATTGTTTGTAGGGCATTTGTCAAAAACAAGGTCCGAATCTTACAATGTAATTATGAGTCTAATTACTTAACTTACAAATACTAACAGATGTATTCTTTTTAAGAAAACCCACAATAAGAGAAATACAAAAGCTGGACCTCCATCTGAAAATGCATTTTGACTGGATCTCTCTGGTTTCAATACATTTAAATCACACGCAGCCAGGAACTTCAAAACATCTGATCTGTGTACTTGTTCTATCTCAGTGACTCATACTAGCATTCTCAGAGGCCCTCAATGGTAGCCTACAGTGAGGCAAAAAAGTATTTGATCCCCTGTTGATTTTGTACGTTTGCCAACTGACAAAGAAACAATCAGTCTATAGATTTAATGGTAGGTTTATTTTAGCAGTGTTAGACAGAATAACAAAAAAAAAATATCCAGAAAAACGCATTTAAAAAAAGTTATAAATTGATTTGCATTTAAATGAGTGAAATAAGTATTTGTCCCCTATCAATCAGCAAGATTTCTGGCTACCAGGTGTCTTCTATACAGGCAATGAGCTGAGATTAATGAGTACTCTCAAAGAGAGTGCTCCTAGTCTCAGCTTGTGACCTGAATAAGCCCTGGTTCACATTGATGCTACTTTGAAAACACGCTACTTCATTTGAAGTAGGCGATTTCAAAGTAGCAAGGTCAACGCCATTTTAGGTGCTACTTGATAGACATCTGTGTGGCTTAATGCACAGATTTCTTTTAAAGTCGCACCTGAAATCTGAAAGTAGTGCAGTAATTACTTTTACAAAATCATGCGGCACCAAAAAATCAGTGTCGCACCGATTGGTAGTGCTATTGCCTCCAATAGGCTGCGACTTGTCATGTGATTTGATCTCTCAAATCGCATGACCAATCGCTCCAATGTAAACCTAGGCTAATTGACACCTGTCCACAAAAGAAATCAATTTGATTTCAATCTCTCCACCATGGGCAAGACCAAAGAGCTGTCCAAGGACATCAGGTACAAGATTGTAGACCTACACAAGGCTGGAATGGACTACAAAACCATCGCCAAGCAGCTTGATGAGAGGGTAACAACAGTTGGTGCGATTATTCACAAATGGATGAAACACAAAATAACAATCTCCCTCGGTCTGGAGCTCCATGCAAGATCTCACCTCGTGGAGTTTCAATGATCACGGGAACGGTGAGGAATCAGCCCAGAACTACTCGAGGGAGAATCTTGTCAATGATCTCAAAGCAGCTGGGACCATAGTCACTAAGAAAACAATTGATAACACAAGACTCCGTAAAGGACTGAAATCCTGCAGCGTCCACAAGGTCCCCCTGCTTACGAAAGCACATGTACAGGCCCGTCTGAAGTTTGCTAATGAATGATTTAGAGAAGTGGGTGAAAGTGTTGTGGTCATATTAGACCAAAATTGAGCTCTTTGGCATCACCTCAACTGGCTGAGTTTGGAGGAGAAGGAATTCTGTCTATGACCCCAGGAACACCATCAAACAGGGAGGTGGAAACATTATGCTTTGAGGGTGTTTTTCTGCTAAAGGGCAAGGACAACTTCAAAAAGGGACAATGGACAGGGCCATGTACCATCAAATCTTGGGCGAGAACCTCCTTCCCTTAACCAAGGCATTGAAAATGGGTTGTGGATGAGTATTACAGCAAGACAGTGACCCAAACCACACAGCCAAAGCAACAAAGGAGTGGCTCAAGAAGAAGCACATTAAGGTCCTGGAGTGGCCTAGCCAGTCTCCAGACCTTAATCACATAGAAAATTTGTGGAGGGAGCTAAAGGTTCGAGTTACCAAACGTCAGCCTTAAAACCTTAAACCACATGGGTTTCCTTTTTTGCTTAATTCTAATCCTTATGAGCTGCTCATATCTACAAATCTTTTCCTCTCCTCTAAGAAGTTCCCCGTTTCTATCAAAACACAGTGTCTGCTAGTTCCCGAGACTTCACACAACACAGAGCTGCTCTCCCCCTCCCTTCTCCTTCCTCCTCTCCCCTCCCTGTTGCAGACAGAATGATCCAAGCACACTTTCAGGAAAGCGGCAGACTTCAAGGGGTTGTAAAGGTTTGTTTTTTATTTTCTATATAGGTTCCTTTAAGGTACTGCATTGTTTGTTCATTTACCTTTTCCTTAAATTTCCCTTATAAATGTTTTTTTTTCCTTTGTTTTCGTTGACTGAATTTCTCACTTCCTGTACTTCCTCCTTAGTAAGGTGTTCAGTAAGCTGTTCTAAATGACTTTCCACCGCTCGGATGATGGTGGAAAGTTTTCTGAGGAGAAACAGGAAGTGAGAAATTCAAAGAAAAATTTTTTATTTAGAAGGGAAATCGAAGGAAAAGGTAAGTGAACCAACAATGCAGTAGCTTAAAAGGAACCAATTTAGAAAAAAAAAAAGACGAACCTTTACAACCCCTTTAAGTGAAAGTAGAAGTCACTGGCAGTGCTCAGTATATTATATTCTACTCTCCTGGTAAATTTAAATACAAAGAATACATTTTTAAAGTAAAATCCAGAACTGGATAGGGATGACATCAGTGGCGGTGGTGGGAATAGGGATAACATCAGTCATCCCTAGCAAGGCCACCAATGTCATCCCTAGCAAGGCCACCAATGTCATCCCTAGCAAGGCCACCACCATTACAGATGTCATCCCTATCCCTGCCACCACCATTACGGATGTCATTCCTATCTCCATCAGTGATGTCATCCCTATCCTCACCACCACCACCATTACTGATGTCATCCCTTGCCTCACCACCACTGTTACTGATCTAATTTCTATCCCCACCACTGATGGCATCCCTAACCACACCACCATTACCGATGTCATTCCTATCCCCGCCACTGATGTCATCCCTATCCTCACCACAACCGTTACTGATGTAATCCCTATCCCTACCACCACCATTGCCGATATCATTTCTATCTCCATCAGCGATGTCATCCCTTGCCTCACCACCACTGTTACGGATCTAATTTCTATCCCCACCACTGATGGCATCCCTATCCCCACCACTGATGGCATCCCTAACCCCACCACCATTACTGATGTCATTCTATCTATCCCCACCACCACCGTTACCGATGTCATCCCTATCTTCACCACCACCGTTACTGATGTCATGCCTATTCCCACCACTGATGTCACCCCTAGACTCACCACTACTGTTACTGGTCTCATCCCTTATCCCCACCACTGATGTCACCCCTAATGTCACCCCTATCCCCACCACTGATGTCACCCCTATCCCCACCACTGATGTCACCCCTATCCCCACCACTGATGTCACCCCTATCCCCACCACCACCTATTACTGATCTTATCCCTATCCCCACCACCACCACTGTACAATAAATGAGACACTGGGGACATATCCAGTTCTAAACAGGGATATTTCACTTTAGATGACAATGAGTATTTCACTTTCCATCTTCCCTGCAGACCTGCTATGTACTGTATATACACATAGCATTGTGTACATTTCAGAGAACAGACACAGAAAAAAAGGTTACTATGCTCCTAATCATGTCTCCTCTTATGAAATAACATAGTGACTGTTCATTGCTGGACATGAGCCCCCTCCCCCCATTGGCTGAAGGAGAAGCCGACAGACTTGGAAAGCCTCCGAGTAAGGAGGGAGGAGGGGGTAATTCGGAGGACCCAGGAAGGAATATCAAATCCTAGGGGAGAGGTGTTAGAATCTTGAAGAGGAGAGCTTGCAGATAACAGCCAGAGAAAGGTGAGGACACTTCACTGCTTTTCTCATGCTTCTTCCCGGGTTTTAGCTGGGGACATGCTGCTATGGAAACAGACACCTGAAGAAGGGGCACACTCTAGATAGCAGCCTGGGTGTGTACCTCTTCACCAAACACACCCACATGTCCTCCAGTGGGAGGGAGTGAAGGAGCATGTACCAACTATTTTTGCATTCCCATACTGCTTCTTTAAAGGGGTTGTAAAGTTACACGTTTTTTACCTTCATGCATCCTATGCATGAAGGTAAAAAAAAACATCTAGCAGCACCGCCCCCCCCCCCCCCCCCGAGCCCCCGTTGTACTTACCTGACCGTTCGAATCTCCCGGGCGCGTCCATGTCGTCCTCTTCGGTTCCCAGCCTGGCCGTTGATTGGATAGGCTGGGCGGATTGATAGCAGCGCAGCCATTGGCTAGCGCTGCTGTCAGAGCGGATGACGCGGCGCGCTGGGGGGCGGAGCCGAGTGATACAGTCGGCGGCTATGGCCGCCGCTGTATCACGGGAGCGCGCTCGCAAAAGCTTTCCTCCGTGCGAGCGCCCTCGCATGAAGAGGGAAAGCTTTTGCGAGGAGGAGCCCAGACAGCCGCCGAGGGACCCCAGAACACAGCTTTCCGGGCCACTCTGTGCAAAACGAACTGCACAGTGGAGGCAAGTATCACATGTTTGTTATTTTTTTAATCCCTGACTTTAGTGTCCCTTTAACGACCTGCAAAGAAGAGTGGGACAAAATCCCTCCAGAGATGTGTGCAAACCTGGTGGACAACTACGAGAAATGTCTGACCTCCGATTGCCAACAAGGGTTGTGCATCCGAGTACGAAGTCATGTCATGTTTTGCAAAGGGTTCAAATACTTATTTCACCCATTAACCGCTTGCCAACCGTCGCACGTCAATGTACGTCGGCAGAATGGCACTGCTCCACATATTCGTGTACAGGTACGTCCCCTTTAATATATACAGCCGCCGGTTGTGCGCTCGCAAACCGGTTGGGTACTCCATGAAAAATGTGTGGACTGAGGACCAAGTTCCCAGAACCACACGTCCGCATTGCGGGCGGTATTAACCCTTTATTGGCCGCTAGCGGGGGTTAATACCGCACCGATAGCAGCCAAATCCTGCAGCAATTCCAACGGTATAGTGCCACTATTTTTAGCGTCGCTATACCGCCATCACGCCTCCCGCCCCAGTGTGAAAGGGGCCCGATTCTGCAATAGGCAAGCAGCTTGGTGTGAAGAAAGCAACTGTGGGAGCAATAATTAGAAAATGGAAGACATACAAGACCACTGATAATCTCCCGCGATCTGGGGCTCCACGCAAGATCTCACCCCGTGGGGTCAAAATGATCACAAGAACGGTGAGCAAAAATCCCAGAACCACACTGGGGAACCTAGTGAATGACTTGCAGAGAGCTGGGACCAATGTAACAAAGGCTACGATCAGTAACAAACTACGCCACCAAGGACTCAGATCCTGCAGTGCCAGAGGTGTCCCCCTGAGTAAGTCAGAACATGTCTGGGTCCGTCTGAGGTTTGCTAGAGAGCATATGGATGATCCAGAAGAGGATTGGGAGAATGTCATAAGGTCAGTAGAAACCAAAGTAGAACTGTTTGGTAGAAACACAACTCATTGTGTTTGGAGGAGAGAGAATGCCGAGTTGCAACCAAAGAACACCATAACTACTGTGAAGCATGGGGGTTGCAACATCATGCTTTGGGGCAGTTTCTCTGCAAAGGGAACAGGACGACTTATCCGTGTACATGAAAGAATAAATGGGGCCATGTATCGTGAGATTTTGAGTGCAAACCTCCTCCCATCAACAAGGGCATATAAGTTGAAATGTGGCTGGGTCTTTCAGCATGACAAAGATCCCAAACACACAGCCCGGGCAACGAAGGAGTGGCTTCGTAAGAAGCATTTCAAGGTTCTGGAGTGACCTAGCCAGTCTCCAGATCTCAACCCAATAGAAAACCTTTGGAGGGAGTTGAAAGTCTGTGTTGCCCAGTGACAGCCCCAAAACATCACTGCTCTAGAGGAGATCTGCATGGAGGAATGGGTCAACATACCAGCAACAGTGTGTGACAACCTTGTGAAGACTTTACAGAAAACGTTTGACCTCGGTCATTGCCAACAAAGGATATATAACAAAGTATGGAGATGAACTTTTGATATTGACCAAATACTTATTTTCCACCATAATTTGCAAATAAATTCTTTCCAAATTAGACAAAAGTGATTGTTTGGATTTGTTTCCACATTTTGTCTCTCATAGTTGAGGTATACCTATGATGACAATTACAGGCCTCATCTTTTTAAGTGGGAGAACTTGCACAATTGGTGGCTGACTAAATACTTTTTTGCCCCACTGTATGTCATATCTTTGAGGATTCCATTTGTTGGTTTCACACCATGAAACATATGCTTTCCAGAATTTGCAGTTAAAAAGTCTGGAAGCTGGCTTTCTGGCAATAATTGTAGAAAGCACTGGACCTGAGATCCCGCTCTTCTTCAGAATGTAGGTCTCAGCAGCCAAACCGTCAAACTTAGAGTTTGTAAGGAAGGATGGAACACTGGACCTTGCGACAGCAGGTCGTAACGAAGCGGAAGCTTCCAGGGTGTTCCTACCGCCATCTTTATGATCTCGGCGTACCAAGGTCTTCTGGGCCAATTTGGAGCCACTTAGGCCTCGTACACACGAGGCAATAGATTTGTTCAAATCTGTCCGTCCGACAGATTTGAACAAATCTGTCTGCTGGGATTTTGGTTTGCTCGCGTGTACACACGAGCAAACCAAAATCCCCGCCAGCAGAGAGCGCACTGATGTGGCGGTGACGTTGACGCCGCCACGTCACCGCACCAGGAAGTAAAACACTTCCGCGCATGCGCCGAATCCATTCGGCGGCGGTGCGGGACGACATGTCTGCTGGTAAGTGTACTAACCAGCAGACATGTCGGGCGGGCGGATTCCCACCCGATAGATTTCAAAGCATGCTTTGAAATCTGTCGGGTGGCCAAATCCGTTGGCTCGGCCGTACACACGATCGAATCTGTCTGCTGAAACGGTCCAGCGGACAGATTTGATCGTGTGTACGAGGCCTAAGATTACAGGAATTCTTTCCTTCTTGATCCTGCAGAGTAACCTTTGTAAAAGAGCGATTGGAGGAAACGCATAGATCAGTGAGAACTGATTCCACAGGACCACCAGAGCTTCCGATCCGTAGGCCAGAGGATCTCTTGTCCTCGACACAAAATTGTCCAACTTCCTGTTGAATCTGAAAGCTAACAGGTCTATATCCGGGGTCCCCCATCTCTGGCATATGGCCTGAAAGATCTCGGGGTGGAGAGACCACTCTCCTGGTGACAGCTGCATAGTCCGCTTGCCAGTTTTCTACCCCTGGGATGAGAATTGTTATGAATATGTTCTTCTGCCCAAGTCAAAATCCGATTCACCTCCTGAGCACCCTGACTGCGGGTGCCTCCTTGGTGATTGATGCAAGCTACAGCAGTAGCATTGTCGGATTGAATCCGAACTGTGTGTCCAGGTTATGAGGGCTAAATATACTGCCCGAATTTCCAGTATGTTGTTGGGCAGGCTCCTTTTGGTCTTAAAACACCTGTACGTTATCCACTGGACAAATCAGGTTCTTATTTACACAAAAAATGGCTGCATCTACCGAAGGCAGGCTCCACTTCTTGGAAAACTCTTCCTCCATAGGATAAAGAATATCAAACTTCTTTGGAGGTGAGAAACGCTTGTCTGGATGTAACTAGTCTGCGTAGATTAGCTTCTTTAATAAAGGATGGAAAAGAGCATGCACCCTGCAGGGATTTTAATGAGCCCAGGGAGGAGACAGGTGATGCAGTTAACTCCAAAGAGGGCAACCTGAATGCAGTACACACTGGTTCAGCATAACATTGCACCTGTGACCTTAGTTTTTGGGAAGCAGAAAAGGGTTCCTCTGAAATCCCTAATCCCTGTCCTCTGTAGGTATTTCCTCATTCTCATCCTTCTCCTCTTCAGATCTTTCTGAAAGAGGATCCAACACCATTGAAGGAGATCTGCTTTGCATTCTGTCCTTTTGCAAGGACTTTGCGATTAGCGTATCGATCTTCCCTTCCAGTTTTTCCATGCATGCGATAAAGGTGTCCTTAGTGACATATGCAGGCCCAGGCACCACTGAAGAAATTGTTACTCCTAATAGTGGCAATGGCTCCTCCTGTATTTGTATATCAAAGATTTACAGGGGAGGAAGGTACCGAGCAGGTACGGCTAGAGCCTCTTTTCTCAGGCGGCAGTGCTTTCTTGTCTTTTTTTAGTCCCTGAATTCCTTCTAAGGTAAGACATATTAACAAGCAACAAGCCAAGGTACCAATAAGCATATACTACTGTGCTCAGTCTAGCAATCTACATAAAAGTATGCAACTTAAACACAGTTTCATGCTATAGAGTAGGTGTCTCTCTTGGTAGTGCCCTACCAACCACATAGAGCTTACGTGCTCCTGCTGCTGTGTCCCCAAGGGAAGAGCTGCTAGCCTGAACAATCCTCTTATGGCTCTGTTTGAGCGCCATTCCTTTGATTTTACATGCCTGCGCCCGTGCACGTTTTGGACCCCGCGCCGCCGTGTGCGCGACCTAGGGCAGTATGGCAGCTTGCCGGGATCAGGAAGAGCCTGCTTATTCTGCTGTGCTGGCCTTACCCAGCGTCTGGAGGAGAGGAGAATGTAGAATGTCAGATCCATATGACAAGCACAGAGTGAGATGAGAATTCAAAAAAGAGAAGACACCCTACTCTAAAATTTGAAATAGGTTCTTAAGCGTGTTCTTGGGATCCTTTTTCTCTTACCTTTAGGTTTTTCTGCTGAAAAAAATTCAGACAGCACCAATCTTCTCCCATCTCAGTGGGTTTTGTGTGCCAACCTTCAGGGATATGGGTTCCTATTTAAAAGATACCTCTCCCCTGGGCCTTGTAAAAGACTCTAACCAGGACTTTTAGCTGCTGTAGCGAAAGTGCTGGCCCCCAGAGCACAGTCCTCCGAAGAGAGACACCTCATCCATGTGGCCCGAATCCCATCCTGTTTCAGCGTAACTATTAGCGTATTGGATGGATCCCAAAGCAAAGATCTTTCTCCCCCAGAGGGTCTTCTTTAACAGAGGTATCCTTACCACATCCTCGCGCGTCCAACACTTTTTAGACACTGGAGAAAAAACTGAGGTGCTTCCCTGATGGGAGGGGTTATATGGTGGGGAACGGTCTTCAATTGGTTGTTCCAGTGTCCAATCACCCATGGTGACTTTTAACCTATAATGTCAAGATAAAGGCTCTGTGTCCCGTAGTGTACGATAAAGAAAATGCTTTTTTAAATATTTTTGGGGGATATTTATTATAGCAAAAAGTAAAAAATATTGCATTTTTTTCAAAATTGTCACTCTATTTAGGTTTGCGCAAAAAATAAAAAATGCAGAGGTGATCAAATACCACCAAAAGAAAGCTCCGTTTGTGGGAAAAAAGGACATCAATTTTGTTTGGGAGCCACTTTGCACGACGGCGCAATTGTCAGTTAAAACTACGCAGTGCCGAATCGCAAAAAGGGGCCAGGTCCTTTAGCAACAAAATGGTCCGGGACTTAGTGGTTAAAATGCAAATCAATTTATAACTTTTTTGAAATACGTTTTTCTGGATATTTTTGTTGTTATTCTGTCTCTCACTGTTAAAATAAATCTACCATTTAAGTTAAAGTTATAGACTGATCATTTCTTTGTCATTGGGCAAACATAAAAATTCAGCAGGGTATCAAATACTTTTTCCCGAACTTATACAGAGACTTCTCACTACAAGTTTCCTTTAGGCGGTATTCACATTTGAGCAATGCAGGAGCAGAGATTTTTGGTGTTTTTTTTTTACTTTTTGAATAGCGTGATTTTGCTTGTTTTTTGGGTGTTTTGTCGTGCACCCATTAAAGAATGGCACCCAATTATGTGTTCTGCATTTTTAGTGCATTCAGTAACATGGGCAGAACCATACTTAGATGTGAACAGGGCTCTTACGGTACCTATGAGCACCAGATTATCTGCCAGCTTGCCACTGAAAAATTGACAACATAAAATTAATAGAATAGGGTGTGCTTTCTTTTTGCCAGATGTGAAGGACCCAGACATTTGGTTCTTGAGCTAAGCTTCTAGAATATGTTCTACACAAGAAGCGAAAGTGAAACTGTAAACACATTCAAAAAAATATGGGAAACTTGTAGTAAAGTGACAGTATATAGAGCCACAATCCCAGAGCACTGCCTTCCATACAGTTCCCTTTACTTGTGCATACTATGAGTATTGCAGAGCAACTGGCACTTTTTTTAACAACCCAATTTGGATTGTTTATTTAAAACACTGCACCACAACTGCAAGCCAAGCATTTGGCGCACACTTGCTTGTTGTGTGGATGTATATAGTTCTATTGGCAAGTTTCATAGGCAGTACTGCCTGTCAAACCCGACAAGCCAAGTTAAATTACCAGTAGCTGTGGCCACAAAGTATCATGATTGTGGCATGTGTAAAAGCCCCTGCGGATGCAAGTACACTTTTTTTAAAGTGGGTGGTAAAACGGATTTAAGCAACTGTTTTTACCGCCTCTCTGACATCTGCATAAACAGGGCTTTAAAGTGATGAAGTGTGAAATTTCTTGCAGATTACCATTTCTTATATGTGGTCGCTGCTTTGTCGTCTTAATTTTTCTCCTTTCCCCCCCCCCCCCCCACTGTGTGAGTCTATAACATAGGAGGGAGGTGTTTGGTAGTCCACAAAAGTGAATAGGGCAAGGTTGATAGCACTAGCTGAGATTTCAGTGCAGGACAGGCAGAACGCACAGGGAGTTAGCTGCTCACTGCACTTCTAGAAGAATGAACACATATTTTTTCTACTTTTATGCTTTTAAATAGGGAAATCACAGGGATATGTGCATGTATTGGAGATTCATACTAAATAGGTTTTCTTTTTATTTTACCTATCATATAGGCTATATGCAAGTACTGCAAAGTGCATGTCCAGCCAGTTTTGGATAATTTTGGATAGAGTAGGAAGGGTTAGTCACCTTTATCAGATTTTTACTGTTATCCGGGGCTCACTTCCTGCTCTCCTGACAATGCTTTACCAGATAGGAAGTGCAGGGAACTTTCCAAAAGGCAACACAGAAATAAACTAAAAAAAAACATTTAGACATACCGGTAACTCTGTTTCTAGGAGTCGTCCAGGACAGCACAGGAGAGACCTTCGAAAGCAGGAAACACAAAAATTCCAGGAAGCACAGGCATCCCCACTCTTCAGTATAACATACAAGTTTCTCCCCTGAACACTTATGAAACACCACAAAACTCAGTCATCCACCATTATAAACAGCATTTTAGGGAGGGAATCCCTGCTGTCCTGGACGACTCCTAGAAACAGAGTTACCAGTAAGTCTAACTCTGGTTTTCTCCAATTGTCTGTACAGAAAAGCACAGGGGAGGATCAGGAAAAACTTACCAGATATGGAAGGTATGAAACTACTGCCTGAAGCACTTTTCTCTCAAACGCCTGATCTTGCACTGAGAAAAGGTGCAACTTGTAATGTTTTATGAAAGTCGAGTAGCTTGACCATGTTTCTGCTCTGGTGTGGCCCCAGATCACTCTGCCCATGAGGCTGACAGTGCCCACATAGAGTGAGTTATGGGGGGAAAAGGGCATACCTTATTTGAGAATTTGCAGGATTTCACGATCGCCTGCTTAATCCAGTGTGCGACCGTATTTGAGGCTTGCGACCCTACCCTGTTAACGGAATCTGCACTGAGAACCGAACCATCGATCACCGCCGATGGCTCGGTTCTCTCGGCTCCCCGAGAGGAGAGCTGCTGACTGTCAATTAGCAGCTTTCCTGATCTGCTCCTCCACACTCACTGGAGCGTTGAAGCTGTGGAGGGGCAGGGAGCGGCTGTCCCAGCATCTCACTGAGAGACCGAGACTACCATCAGTCCAGGCACTTGGTAGATCCAGACTTCTATAGTCGGGATTAGGTGGTGCCGGGACTGAACTTGGTGACATCAGCAGAGAGCAGATGACCAGCTTTACATCTTTTAATTTTCAGATAACATACTGGGCCCTGGGATAGTTTATCCTCCCTCGTGGAAGCATAAGCGGAGGTTCCTTCAATAGGTGAAGCAGAGTGGAAAACCAAAAACACTGCTCGGCCAATATGGCACTACTAAAATCATCAAGGTGTTCTCCTAAGCAAATTTTCTTAAGACCATGGCAATGAGCTTGAATGGGGGAAAGACATAACACAGAGGCAACACCCAAGTCTGAGCCAAGGAATCCACCTCTTTGGCCAACTTGTCCCCTTCCAACGAAAACTATGTTGGAACTGTGGTATTCGACTTTTTGGCAAAAAGGTTCACCTGCTGAAGGACCCATTTCATTGTGAGCATCTGAAAATCCTCCCGATTCAGAGACCATTCTGACTCGTGAACCTGATGGTGGCTCAAATAGTCTGACAGACTGTTGTCCACTGCTGGAATTGACCCCAGCAAAAAAAATGTGCTTGCCAAGCGTATTAGTTTTGGACAACAGGTCCCGCCCTATTTGTTCATGTAGAAGACCGCCACCACACTGGATTTGACCCCTTACCTCCTTGGCAAATGCTTTCACGGCTTCCTAAATAGCCTTTAATTCCCTTCCCTTGGCCAACCTTTGAGATTTCTCCTGGGACCAGGACCCCATGGGCCACTTTGGAATCCCAGGGGCCCCCCATCCCCAGGTAATGGACCTCTATGTACTTTGGGATAAACAGAAGGTCTTGTCCAAGGCTTGTTGGCTGCCGTCCCAATTTTTTTGAATGTCCGCCAGGAGATATCTGAAATGGTCCCTTGCCCAGTACACTGCCGGGATTGTCACTGCCAGGGGGCCTGACTGTGTAATGCCTGTTCTAATGAAAAGTGGAAAGTTGCTCTGAAGGCAAGCAGCCATTTCCACTGTCTTCCTCAACTTCTTCCTCTCTGTGAGGTACGTTTTCTGCATTATGGAATTCAACCTTAATCCCAAGTAGCACAGATCTTGAGAAGGGGTCAGATTCAATTTTTCTCTGTTTATGAGCCACCCAGGGTCTTCTAGGAAAGGGACTGCCATCCACAAATCCTTTTGCAGCCGGAGCTTACTGGGGGCAAACAATAAAAGGTCTTTCAAGTACAGGATGACCAAGATTCCTTTCAACCTCAGCGGGACTAGCACCGCCACCAGAACTTTCGTAAAAATCCTTGGGATGAGGAAAGGCCAAAATGGCAAGGCTCAGAACTGAAGGTGTGTAGAAAATAGTGCAGCGCTTACTCAAAACATTAAAATGTAATTGAACAATAATAAAGTCCATTCAAAAATTCTTGTGGAGATCACCGATTCAGACACCACCACCAACACCCAAAAGATAACAGCTTCTTTAGTATAAGTCAGCAATTCTGGATGCCCCCCAAGATAGGATCCTCAGCAGTAGGGATGAGCTTCGAGTTCGAGTAGAACTCATGTTCGACTCGAACATTGCCTGTTCGCCGAACAGCAAACTATCTAGGGTGTTCGTGGCAAGTTCGTGTGAACTTTAGAACCCTGTTAAAGTCTATGAGACTCAAACGTTTGAAATCTAAAGTGCTAATTTTAAAGGCTAATATGCAAGTTATTGTAATAAAAAGTGTTTGGGGACCCGAGTCCTGACCCTGGGGACATGTATCAAAAAAAGTTTTAAAAACTGCAGTTTTTTGGGCAGCAGTGATTTTAATAATTCCTTTAAGTGAAACAAAAAAAATATTCCTTTAAATTTCGTACCTGGGGGGGGGGGGGGGGGGGTGGAATGTATAGTATGGCTGTAAAGTAGCGCTTTTTTCCCATGCTAAGAACCGTCCCTGCACAAAGTGTCATTTCTGAAGGAAAAAAAAAGTAATTTAAAATCACTCGCGGCTATAATGAATTGTCGGCTCCCGGCAATACAGAGAAAAGTCATTAAAAGAAAAAAAAAAAAAAAAAGTGTGGGGGTCCACGGCATTTTTTTTTTTTAATTTGGAGTGGAGTTCCCCTTAATATCCATACCGGACCCTAAGGTGAGTGATTTTAAATGACTTTTTTCCTTCAGAAATTACATTTTGTGCAGGGACAGTTCTAAGCACAGGAAACCAGCGCTACTTTACAGGCATATTATACAGTTGCAACCTTAAACAGCCGCCTGCAAAACTTTGTGGTCAAAGCAAGCATCCTCGGATGCATGCAAATCAACCTTGTAAAACTTAGTGAAAGTGTGAATGGACGACCAGGTCGCCACCTTACACACCTGGGAACCAGACGCTCGATGTCGGAAGGCGTAGGAGGCACCTATTGCCCTGGTCGAATGTGCCGTGACAGGAAAGAAGGTGCCTGCCCTTTTAGGGCATAAGCCTGAATCATGATCTGTCTGATCCACCGAGAAATGGTGGCCGACGAGACCGCCAGGCCTTTCTTTGGACCAGTCACCGACACAAACAGTGAGCCTGACCTCCGAAACTGAGCCATAGCAGACAGATACACCCGCAGAGCTCAGATGACCGAGGGCACAAGGACGGAAGCACAATGTCCTCATTCAGATGAAAAGACAAAACAACCTTCGGAAAAAAAAATGGCTGCAGGCGTAGCACTGCTTTATTCTTGTTGAGGATCAAGTAGGGAGACTTGCAAGACAAGGCCGCCAATTCAGAAACCCTCCTGACTGATGCAATAGCCACCAGAACGGCAACTTTTTCAAGAGAGTGTCTCTCCGATGTTCTCAAACAAAAGGTTTCTGAAGGACCGAGAGCACCAGATTCAAATCCCATGGGGGCAGTGGTGGTTGAACCGGAGGGCCACATGTCCAACCCTTTGCACAAACGTACTCATCAGGGAATGAGTCGCTAAGGATCTTTGAAAGAAAACAGCCAAAGCTGAAATCTGCCCCTTAATGGTGCTTAAGGCAAGTTTTTGATCCACTCCTCACTGTAAAAACAGCAGGATCCTGGAAACCAAATATGTCCGTGGACGCCACTCCATCTCCTCACACAGAGATGTAGGCCTTCCATGTGCAATGATAGATCTTCTGAGAAGATGACTTCTATGCCCTCAGCATGGTGGAAATTACTGAATCCGACAAGCCTCGGTCCCTTAGTACCTGACTTTCAAACAGCCATGCCTTTAAAGCCAGCGACTGTAAAGCAGGATGAAGTATAGGACCTTGGAACAGAAGGTCCTCTCGCATCAGCAGTCGCCAAGGAAGATCCGCCACCAGGCGTACTAAGTTGGCGTACCAGGGACGCCAAGGCCAATCTGGGGCAATTGGAATCACCAAAATTCCCTCGGTCTGAACTCTGAGCAGAAGAGGAAGAAGATTTAGCGGGGGCATAAATTAGTTGATACTGTCTCCCCACTGAGCCACAGTCTGTCGCGTCTGCCCAGGGATCTTTGGACTTGGTGCCGAGGCCGGGCCAAAAGGGAGCGCTACAAATTGGTAGTGATCATACCTGACTGCGAAGCGCAGAAATCTCTGATGCCTGACATATATGGGGACATGCAAGTATGCGTCCTTGATGTCCAAGGATGCCAGAAAATCCCCCGGATGGATTGCAGTGACCACAGAGCGAACTGATTCCATCCTGAACCTTGGTACCTTTACAAAGGTGTTGAGGGCCTTGAGATCCAGGATTGGACGGACCCTGTCCTTTTTTGAGACTACAAACAGATTGGAGTAGAATCCCTGAAACCTTTCCGGAAGTGGCATTCCGACGAGCCAGAAGATAAAGGTTGGAGGGAAAAAAATCAGTTTGGTGGACAACAAACAAAATCTGTTTGGTGGACAACAAACAAACTCTCTTCTTGTACCCTAATGAAACCACATCGCAAACCCACTGGTCGGAAAGCAGGGAGGTCCACCGAGCTGCAAACTCCTGAAGGCGCCCCCCTCCACCCGTGAGCCGGGTGGGGGAAACCTTCATGCTGTCGCAGATTTGGTCACAGGCTAGCGAAACCAGGGACGCTTTTGTCCCTCAGCTGACGATTTGTCGGCCTGGGAAACGCCCAGGCTGACGGAAAAAGAGCTTCTGACCAGAAAAGGAGGGCCCTGGCCTACAGTGTGGCTCCTTACCTTTTCTGGATTGTGGGAGCAGCGTGCTCTTACCCCCAGTGACATTTTTAATAATGTCATCCAGCGAGGCTCCAAATAGCCTCTCTCCCTGGAAGTCTGGTCTGCAGACCAGCATTGTAGTTAAATCAGGTGACGAAAAACACCACAGCAGATATTGAGGCTCTGGAAAGCAGGGGGGCCAAATTGAAGGCCGCATCGCAGACATACTAAGGCCATGCACCAACTGGTCGGCCAGTTCCACGCAGACCGGGGAAGCCTGTTGCTCTACCAACTCATGGCGCAAAAATTTTGCCAATTCTATAAGTGTCTGACACCAGTACTGTGGCCAACACTGGCCCCAACACCGTGAACATGGACCGGGTCACAGCCTCGGCCCTCCTGTCTGCAGGGTCCTTAAAAGCAGTGGTCCCCTCTACCGGAAATCGTAGTTACCTTGTTTAACCTGGATACTGGGGTTCCACAATCGAGGGAGATGTCTCTCCTCAAAGAAGTAACGGAGCGCCATGCATTTTGGGACCGAAAAGGCCCTATGCGGTCGTTCCTATTCTTTGTAAGTAAAGTCATCAAAATAAGTTAGGTAAAGAAGCACCTTAGTGTGGGCCGGCTTGTGGAACCCAAAAGGGACCGACACCTCAGTAGATGCCCCCGCCGTATCCTCAAATTTTAGGGTCTCCCGCACTACAGTGATAAGTGCTCCAAACAAGTGTCTTTTCCTGCGCAGACCCAGACATGGAGTCTTCCTCAATATCCGAATGGTCCTGGTCCGCATCCCCTGGGACCTACAGCCAGGCCCGAGTCTGAATCAGAGCTTTCCCTAGAAGATGGTGGGGGCGTTGTTTACCCCCCTTTCGGCCACACACTGCCTCCACTCTGGCAACAAAAGACCGCCGACAAAGCGTGCAGGGGCACCAATTGCCATCACAGGGATGTCTGGGGAAGAAGCGCCAGATTCTGACGCCATGCGGACCCACATTTGCCTGGCAGCCACTGAGGGACTAAGGGCAAGGTACACAAAAGGTCCACCCTCCTAGCTGCTATCGACCGAGGGCCCCCCCCCCCCAGAGGACTCACCACCCTGACACAGGTACTGCACAGCGCTGCGGTCCGATCTCTCTCCTGCACCGACTGGGCCTGAGGTGTTCTCCTGCGTCTGAACTGTTCTGTTAGCGCCATTCAGAATGACATTCCCAGCGATAGAGGCCAAAACTAAGCAGAGGCTACAAGAAAATGGCCGCCGGCTGCCTCAGGAACAAGGGCGTGAGCTACAAAAAAAATGGCCGCTTCAGCATTAACACTATCGCGGCTACAAGAAAATGGTGCCGGCTACGCCAACATGGCTAATCGTTTCTTAGGTAAGGAAAACAAGGCCACGAACACGCTGAGGCCCCCACATTGCAGACCAGACAAAACACCACAAAGGTTAGCAGACCCCACATCCAACACAGTCCCCAGCCAGGACCCAGAGCCTCCCCCTGGAGGACCCCCGGTCAGGTACACAGCAGGCCCAGCCACCTAGATGCATGGGGAGGAGGGCAAGGACAGGGAGAGAAGAAAAGGAAAGTGAGAGACCCCCTAATCGACTCCCCCAGGAATGCCCAGCTTTTCCATCCTGCCGAGGCAGGTGGAACCCTACTTACCCATCCTGCGGGGACTGCTGGACACAATCGGAAAGATACCCATCACCCGAGCAGTACAGAGTGGCTGTTGGCCACAGCCCACTGTGTCTCAGACAGCAGTAGCTCGGTCATATGTGTGCCCCGGAGCATATAGCTCACCGACCACCCCTGGAGCAAACGGGGTATGTCGTGGTCGACCCAGCGCGTAGCTAAAAGGTCTGCTCATGCTCGATGGCCGGACTGGGGAGACTACAAGGATCTATATTATCCAGCATGTCACCCAGCCGGCATTTTAGTAGATCTCAGGTTTAGAAAAAGTAGGAAAAAAAAATGTAAAAAATCTCCAGGACCAATGGTCCTTCTCCTATGCTAGGCAGAAAAAAATCTCAGCTGCGGACTGCAGGGTGAGGGGTTATAGTCAAAGGGACCACCCCCCCTTTGCTGTTACATGTTTTTAACTGTTTAACATGACTGCCTAGTCCTCTCCTGAAACCCTAAGGTCAAGAATAAAGGAGCTGTGTCTGTCCATGAACAAAAGAGAAAAGGTCAGACTACAAATTCTTAAACCATAAACAAATTAGAGGAAAACAGACTTAAAAGGAGTAGTTAATATCTCATAATCAACTATTGTTGATAAAGGAATTTACATCCCACTCAATATTCATGCCATGGGGAGCATAGCATTTAACTTGATATATCTGGTATATTTGGCCTCTAAACGTGTTATTTCTCTAACAGTATTGCTACCTCTCCAGTTATTTTTAAAGTGGTCAATCCCTAGGAAACCATAACTTTGGGACTCTGATGGTGGCATAAATCATAATGTTTGGATAAGCTGTGTTTCGGGAATCCTGTCTTGATATTGGTCACATGCTCACCAAGCCGTATACAAAGCATGCAAAGGGTATGGTCAGTATACTGAAGCCCACAAGGACAACAAATAACATATATCACATTCTTCATTGTACACGTGATAAAAGGCTTAATTGGAAACAATTCCCCAGTAGCCCTAGAATTAAAGGATTTAGTCCTTCTATTCAAAAAAAACATTCTGAAAAAAGGACAATTTCTTGGGGGGGTCAATGACATTTGGTGCTACTTGTAAACAAAGTGGGGGAACACCCCTAAATATAAAACATGTGGATTCTCAGGCAAATATGATACTAAAACCTTGTCGTTCTGAAGTAACTTCCTATGTCTCTTCATAATCTGCTTGACTGAATAGTGCTGGTGGGAATATGTAGTGAGAAAAGAACTTTAAAGAGCTTAAAAGCGCAACTTCCCTCAACTTCGGGACCAAAAGATTCTCCCTGATCCTCTCATCGGCATCTCCAATGGCTTTGTCTAGCTCAGATGAGCGATAGCCTTTCTCCAGGAACTTAATTTTAAAGTACTGAGGCCTCTCAAAGGAAGTTTTTTCTAGGAGTACAGTTCCTCCTAAGCTTCAGAAACTGAGTTTTGGGCGGAGAAATTAAAAGCTATACTCCCCATGGCATGAATATTGAGTAGGATGTAAATTCCTTTATCAACAATAGTGGATTATGAGTTATTAACCACTCCTTTTAAGTCTGTTTTCCTCTAATCTGTTTATGATTTAAGAATTTGTATTCTGACCTTTAGAGTATTTTTATGTGTCAATATGTAATTTTACAGGTTTTGATGTGTATAATGGTGTCGATTGTAACCTTTGTGTTGCTATTCTAGCCATATTTATATCAAACCACAAGATGGCACTGTTTCCCAGTGCAGTCGCTTTTATTTATTACTTGTCATTTGAATTTTAATGTAACACTATCCCACCAATTCACTGTTCACCAACATGTTATTATGGAATAGATAAGATTAGTATTTGTGTTCTGCTTTTAGTACCAGAATAACGTATGTATGGACGTTTCCTGTTGGAGCAAATTTTTACTTCCCGCTTCCTGTAATTGGAATGCAATGAGTGACAAGCCCATTTCCTGCCGTCCCCAATTTATGATCATTGCACGCATATCAGGCCACGCCCCTGAAGACTTAAATGATGACGAAACTAGTAGGAAGGAGCCTGTAACGTGCGACGCAATGTTTGTACTGTGACACGGTGGCCATCTTTATGGTTAGAAGCACTGTATGTTTCTTCTGTTTTTTTATCTGCTTGATATTTACTTCATAAACATGAGTATCAACTCCTTTATTAAACTACTTCTTGGGATTTTTGCACTATGAAGCGTTTTCTTTGCCGAGTTCTCCGCTAAGGAGGTCGATTAAGGGCCTGATTATGCTCATGCTGTGGACGATCCTATCTTGGGAGGCATCCAGAATTGCCGACTTATACTAAAGAAGCTGTGATAGGTGAAACTCCTGCGCTGAAATGGGTGAAAAGGGATTGGACCGTGGTAAAGGGGCCGTGGGAAAAGGGGCACGGGAGGTATACTGCAGCAAACAAAGAATAGGTCTATCCAAATGGACAATAAAAGGTATACAACAAGTGATATTGTTTGCGCTGTGGTGGTGATGCCTAAAGGGTGATGGGAAAGGGGAAGTGAAGTAGTAAACTAGGTGAATACAATAAGTGACAAAAATGTATAAATATATAGAAAAAATTCTATAAAACACAATGTGAACAAAGTAACAGTAAATAACAGTGACCGTGTCATCTATAAAGATGTGTGGTGGACATAATAGAATGCATGGTCAAACTCAGTCCTGCAGACAAAACCAAATAAAAGGAAGAGAGTCCAACTTAATCATGCAACTCGGTGCAGCAAGTGAAATCTGGTGTGAAGTCAAAAGGAGATGTTCCAGCAGCCAAATGAGTGAAGGTGCAATGGAGGATTCCAAAACGTGCAGCCCACACCTCTAGTGATCCTATCAGCTTACCTCAAGGCTATCTGATATAGCCAGAAAGATAGGGCATCAAACTCTTGATGAATGGAAGCCTCCAGTACAGCAGAGTCCATGGCGGAGGATGACTGAACCGAACACACAGGTTCGGATTTCACTTGCTGCACCGAGTTGCATGATTAAGTTGGACTCTCTTCCTTTTATTTGGTTTTGTCTGCAGGACTGAGTTTGACCATGCATTCTATTATGTCCACCACACATCTTTATAGATGACACGGTCACTGTTATTTACTGTTACTTTGTTCACATTGTGTTTTATAGAATTTTTTCTATATATTTATACATTTTTGTCACTTATTGTATTCACCTAGTTTACTACTTCACTTCCCCTTTCCCATCACCCTTTAGGCATCACCACCACAGCGCAAACAATATCACTTGTTGTATACTAAAGAAGCTGCTGCCTTTTCTCTATACCCTTTGCTGTTGAAGAGCTGCTATCGATATATTGTCTTGCAAGTTTTTATCTTCCTTTTGGTAGGAAGCAGTGTGTTTGGGTGCTGGTGGCGGTGCCCGAACCAGTGATCTCCACAAGAATTTTTGTATGGACTTTATTATGGTTCAATTTTCATTCATCCAATTTATTTCATTGCTTCTTTGATCCCAGCACAACAAACTTGTGTATTTTTTTGGATCAAAACTGAAGGTGGCGAACAGTCTTCCCCCACCTGATTGTGACCCTCAAGAACTTTTGTGAATCAGGATTTGCAAGTATGTGTCCCTTAAATTGAGGATATAAAGCAGTTTGGAGGCAAAAATCGTATTTGTTGTGAAGATTGTTTCCATCCAAACTTCTTGTAAACCACCCCCTTGTTTAAGGGTTTTACATTCAGGATCAGGCAGAGCTTGCCTGAGGGTTTTCGGACAACAAAGACGTGTGAATAGAACCCTTGATTTATCTCCTGCGCTTGAACAGGGACAAGCACCTGCTGGTCTATCAAGTCACTTATCTGTGGCAAGAGGGCTGAAGCCTTCTGATTGTCCCTGGGAGGGGAGGTTACAAAAGTTCTTTAGGGAAGACGCGGAACTGTAACCGATAACCCTCCTTGATGATCCCCAGGACGAAAAAAATCTGGGGTAACCTTTTTACCATGCAGAAGGAAGAGCCCCAGTCTTCCTCCCACCAAAACATTGGGTTTTTGTTTTTTTAAGAGGAAAAAGAATACCTTCTTTTTGCTTCTCTTTTCCCCACAGTTTCCTTGAAGCTGGCTCTTTGGATGCCTGCAAATGCGCCCTTTGAGAGCAAATTTGACTGGGATTGATTTCTTTTTACCAGCTGTTCGGTCCAAAACGTATTCCATATTTGGACCAAACAAAAAATCTCCTTCAAAAGAGATGCTGCAAGAGTTCACTAAGGCTGCTGCTTTAGCCGACAAATTTAACACATTTGACCAAGACATGTGCCATATACCCTGCAGCTTTCTGCAATTTAGGGAAGAGAGCCCAATATTTCCTTCCACAAGGTTCCAATTTCTAGATGGGCTTGTAATTGGTCAAAATCAGACCTCTATGTTTGCGTGCCACAACCGTTGTAACAAAATCGGCAGTTTAAGGTTGGCCATGACCACTTTCCATGACCGTTTAAGCAACACCTCCATCCTTTTAACCATGGGCTCTTAAAACCCCCATGTCTTCAAAACGCACGGTCCATTGATTTACAGACTTGCGAAAAAGGCTGTGTCTAGTTTAGGGACTGTATTCCATAAACAAGCGGGATCCTCACTAAAAAGAAATCTCCTATTGAGGCTTTTGGGGAAAACATTTTTTCTCAGGATCAACCTACTCTTTCCTGATGGATTCTTATAATGCATCATGTACCAGGAATATCCTGCCCTTACCTTCCTCCAAGGTCTGGTACATTTGATCATGCAGAGACAGGAAACCTGCTCCTCTTTGATCTTCAGCATTTCCTTAATCATATCCAACAAGGCATCTAACCCGAGTGAGAGCTTGTATCTACGCAATTTTGATCCCTTATCCAGAGCATTCTTGGATGAAGCAGCCTCACTAGGCTCCTCCAAAGAATCTGGACCCTCCTCGGTTTCATCACTCTCCTCTGGGGTGAAAACAAGGGGTACTACTGCTGGCTGGTTCGGGGCCTTAAGGCCTGAAAGCAAAGAGACTTAATTGCAGACATTTATTTTTTGACGTCTAAAATCAAATCCTTGCAGACCCCCAACCCCCAGTTGGTCAATACATGACCTGCAAAGCAGCTTGTTTCAGTCCTCTTTAAACAGGATGGGAAACTCTTCCCTGACTTTTTTGGGTCTTTGGGCGGAGCCTCTAAAAACGAAAAGAGGCAAACACAAAAGAATCCTGTCAGTGGGACCTGTTCCACCACGGGTCCACCATTACCAAAACACCCCTGTGTTCCATACCAGCCTGAACCTTCTTTGGACTTCAGAGTGCCTTAGCCTTCTATACTCCCCCCAAGTGAGGTAGGATCAATCCCCTGTTGTCTTCCTACCTGAGCTGAGCCATCACCACTGCCACATGGTTCCACTGACAGTTTTGGGACAGCATGCTGCTACACTTCCTGTCGCATCTTGACTCCTGCCAGCCTCTTTCCGCAGGACCTGGAACCAGAAGTAACATGCCAGAAGCCCCACCTCTTTTTGTGCACCCGCCCACCTTCTGGTTTGGCTCCGACGAGCGAGGCTTGCGTTGAACATACAAGCCCACCCTGGGGTCTAGGGAGGAAAAGGGTACCAGAATGCAGCCTCCCGTTGCGGCCCGACCAGGTGACCACGGGCCTTGTCAACCCCTCTACTGCAAACACAGGTATCGAACCCCCCCAAACAGCACTCCATGCTCTGGGAGCGCTGTTTGGGGACAGGAGAAAAGTTCCGACATGACCCCCTCCTTCTCCGGTGGAAGAAACTCAAAATACTGAAGAGTGGGGATGCTTGGCCTCTCCTTGAGTGCTTCCTGGAATTTCTGTATTTTCTGCCTCCAGAGGTGGAGCCCGTCTCACCAGGCAACTGGAGAAAAACACTTTTTTTTAGTGGGGGGGGGGGGGGAGCAAGAACCACTGTCAGATTTTTAATTTGGTCTCTGTACAGATAGCATATTTTTCTTAATTTCCCGTCGATGAAACCATTGTCAGCAAGAGAGAAAATTTCTCTAACAAAGCCCAGAATTGCAGTAAAATGCTTCCCCATTCTATCCAAAAAGTGAGAAAAAAATCAGTTTTGGCAGTCCATAAACTTTAAGTACCTGGTTACAAATTATGTGTGGGTAATATAAAAATTAAAACATACAGATCTCGGTAAAATAAAAATGAAAACATACAGATCTCGCCAACACATTTTTGGCTTGACATACAATTAAAACAGGGTGTGTTGCTAAATGAATACCCAAATTAAAAAAAAAAAAAAAAAAAACATTTTGTAACTGGGACCCTTTTACCAGTGTCCTGTCAACATGAAACAAAATAGGTGCAGTTTTTTTACTTGCCATATCTGACACCAAGCAGCCTACTCATATAATAACATACACAACAATTGTACTTAAATTTCATGATACTGAAAGAGGATATAAAAACAAGATCGCAAATCTCACCTGAGAGCCTTTAGGGATAAGTTAGTAATGGAGGTGCATGATGCCAAGTCCAAATGTCTGAGTTTACAACAAAATTTACTGAGGCTAGACGAGGTTCTGTAAGGAGGACAGACATGTAATGGCTCACAATGTTGCACGTCCCATAACAAAGCCCAAGTCATTTTTCTACACATTAGACACTGGTTCAGATATAGCCACACAAACTCACATGGGGTTTAATAAACGCTAAATTTACTCAATATAGTTTTAAGCCAAACTTCAGCCATCTATACAAAGTTTAGGCTCTCTAATATACTTTTCAACATTTTGTTATGTTATAACCTTATTCCACAATAGATTATATTTTCCTCAAAATTCTACCAATGATACCCCATAATGACAAAGTAAAAGACGTTTTTTTAAATCACTCTGACAGAGCTCCAGCATTTCTCCGTGGAGTAGAACCTTTCAGAAGAACGACCATCTCTGCAGCACTCCACCAATCAGGCCTGTATGGTAGAGCGGCCAGACGGAAGCCACTCCTCAGTAAAAGGTACATGACGGCCTGTCTGGAGTTTGCCAAAAGGCCCCTGAAAGACTCTCAGACCATGAGAAACAAACTTCTCTGGTCTGATGAAACAAAGATTGAACGCTTTGGCCTGAATGGCAAGCATCATGTCTGGAGGAAAACAGGCACCGCTTATCACTCGATTAATACCATCCCTACAGTGAAGAATAATGGTCGCAGCATCATGCTGTGGGGATTTTTTTAGCATCGGGAACTGGGAGAATAGTCAGGGTCAAGGGAAAGATGAATACAGCAATGTACAGAGACATCCTTGATGAAAACCTGCTCCAGAGCATTCTGGACCTCATCTTCCAACAGGACAACGACCCTAAGCACACAGCCAAGAAACAAAAGAGTGGCTACAGGACAACTCTGAATGTCCTTTAGTGGTCCAGCCAGAGCCCAGACTGATTGAACATCTCTGGAGAGATCTGAAAATAGCTGTGCGCCGACGCTCCCCACCCAACTTGATGAAGCTTGATTGGTCCTGCAATGAAGAATGGAAGAAACTGCCCAAAAATAGGTGTGCCAAGCTTGTAGCATCATACTCAAAAAGACTTGCCACAGGTGCTTCAACAAAGTATTGAGCAAAGGCTGTGAATAAATATGTACATGTGTTTTTTTGTTTTTTTTTATTGTTAATAAATTTGCAAAGATTTCAAACTTCTTTCACATTGTCAATATGGGGCATTGTTTGTAGAATTTCAAGGAAACTAATGAATTTAATCCAGTTTGGAATAAGGCTGTAACATAACAAAATGTAATAAAAAGTGAAGTGTTGTGAATACTTGCCGGATGCAATATATATATATATATATATATATATATATATATATATATATATATATATATATATATATATATATATATATATATATATATATATATATATATCACACACACACACACAGCACAGGAAACATGCATATAAGAATCCAAGGGAAAGCTATACACGATCCTCCTGATTGGTTTGCGGGTGCACATTTTAGTTTCAGGCAAGTCCAAAATATATTAATAATACTCCATATTGGTGCACCACATGCATTTCAGAATTTTCCGTGTTTGAACAACCCCTGCTTCTTCACAGACAGCAATATATAGAAAGAGGCTTTGCTCTTAAAGAGGAACTTTAGTCAGAAAATTAAAGTCCAGCTAGATCACTTCAGGCTGGCCATCTTTATACAAATACATAGAAGAGAGTGGACAAAAACACTCAGCTGTAAAGCCCCGTTCACATCTCTGCATATCCGGAACTCACATTCCCACATGCATTTTTTTTCCCATTTAGGGTCAGTTCACACCAGACGCAGTTCTGTACAGTTTCGTGTGCATTTTTCCTGCACGAAAAATGCATGCACAGTGTTTTCCATGTATTCCAATGGCTCTAGTTCACACCATGCAGTCAGTTTCCGGTGCAGAAACTGACCGGAAACTGACTGTATGAAGCCAACTAGAGCCATTGGAATACATACAAACACTGTGCATGCATTTTGTGCAGAAAAAAAGTACACGGAACGGTGTCTGGTGTAAACTGGCCCTTAGCGAGGTGGGGAGGTGTTTTGGAGCATTTTCACTAATCACATATAGGGCGGCCCATCCACCTGAATGGGCTGTCCTACGCACAGCATTTGCCCCAAAAAGCTTCAGAACTTTTTTTTTTTTTTTAGAGTGGAGCTTGGTGCGTTTTTTACTGCGATATTTGGTGCAGCGCATTTCTGAAATGCAAGGAAACACACAGATATGAATGAAGCCTTACTATTCTTTCTTTAACACACCACTTTCACTTTCAGGCCCTGTTCACATCTAGCATAGTGGGGGTGCATGTTTTGTAACCCGTTTTTCCTTTGACACACAGAGCAGCCTGCTGATTTCAAGTGACTGCATTATATGCGGCTTATGGGACATTTTGGCTGGTTTTGTGGGTTTCTTTTTTTTTTGTTTTACTGTGCGTTTTGCAGCATTTGCCACTCGTTTTTTCACATGGCACAATGTGTGTTTGCTTCTGTGTTTGGTGTGTCGTTGGCAATTAAAATGGCAACTAGTAATTTTTCAATTATGTAGTGCAAGGGCCTGCCTGATTGGATATAGAGAGATTGGCTAGATAGGAGTTTCCTCCCATTTTATACATTTACTAAATCTAAAAGGAGATTGTACAATCAGATTGTATAGTGTATACCTTTATACACCTAAAATTACTAGTTGCGATTTTTAGTCCCATTAATTGTTAACGGCACTCCAAACACAGAAGCAAAGACACATTTTGCCATGTGAAAAATTATGCGTGGCAAATGCTGAAAAACGCACAGTAAAAAAGACACGCAAAACACCAAAATGGCCCATAAGCCAAATGTAGCACATCCATTAAAATCAAGGGGCTGCCTTATGCGTGTCACAGGAAAAAGTGAAATTGGTGCGCTAACGCAAGAATAATGAGGCTCCATTCACATCGGTGCGTTTCCTTGCATTTCAGAAATGCGCTGCACCAAAAATCACCGTAAAAAGCTCAGTTCTAAAAAAAGAAAAGAAAAAGTTCTGAAGCTTCTTTGGGGCGATTGCTGGGTGTAGGGGGAACGCATTTAGGTGGATGTGCCGCCCTATGTGTTTTGAGTGAAAATGCTCCAAAATACCCCCCCCCCCCCTCGCAAAAAAAAAAAAAAAAAGTTGTGAAAGCAGAGTGTCCACTCCCTCCTATGTACTTGTATAAAGATGGCCATACAGTAAGCAATCTGATGATTGTATATTTAGTGAGAAGGGTGATCACTGATCGATTTCATTTTATTTTAAAAAAAAAATGTGCCACTGGGAGTGGGTGGGTAGATGATGCAGGGTGTATGCTAATGAGGTCAGCTGGTCACTCTTTGTCATGAAGTTCAATAAATAAGATAGAAGCAACAGAAAAGTTTGGAAACTTGGATGGGAGGACAGCAAGGTAAGTGTCTGTAAATTTTATGGAAAGCTCTGATATTGTTGGAAAAAAAAAAAAGTACTTGAATGCTATGGTGGTACAAAGGGGCCGTGAACATGCTCAGTTGCTGTTCCTTTTTAGGCAGTGCCAAGTTTGTAGAGGCTAATTTGTTGACAGACTTAAAGCGATTGTAAAGGTTCAGTTTTTTTTTTTTTTTTTATAACAATAATGTCATACTTCCATCCACTGTGCAGTTAGTTTTGCACAGAGTGGCCCCGATCCGTATGTTCTACGGTCCCACGGCGGCTCTCGCGTCTCCTCCCCACAACAGTTAACCCACCCTGGGAAGCTCTCTACCGAGGGGGTTACCTTGCGGGCACGCGCCCGTGTCATACACTTGGTGTCCATAGTGGCCGAGTGTATGACTCGTCCCCGCCCCCCAGCGACCGCGTTATTTGATTTGTTTGACAGCAGCGGGAGCCAATGGCTGTGCTGCCATCAATCTATCCAATCAACGCCGATACTCCGTGGAGAAGAGGACACCAGGGACGCGCAGAGCAGGTGAGCTGGCTCAGCCAAGTAAAATGTGGGCGCTAGGAGGCGCTAGGATGCATTACGGTAAAAAAACACAAACGTTTACAACCCCTTTAAAAGTTGTTTTAAACCCTCCCATCACTTACAGCCAAGGAAGCTGCTTCTGTTTGATTCTCAACTGTCACTGTGCTGTATGTGTGTGATCAGTGATGACTCCAGCCATTAACGATATGATTGTTCAGTTGAGGACACAATGTCACTGTTAGCAATTCCAGGAATGTAACTGTAATTTGAAACCATTCAATCAATGGTTTTAGTTCCACTATGTAATTCACTACTGAGGCTCTGGGCTTCAGCAAAATGGCAGACTCCAGCAAGAAGAAACCGAGGCAATTTACAGCTCACACTAATTTTGGTAGCATAATTATTATTGTGGCATGTATGTTCTTTGCTAAAGAACATTATTCTTTATCAAATTGTTATGGGTAACGTTCCACTTTAAGGTTTGTATACATAGTTGTGAAAAATAAATTAAATAATACTTCCATACTGCGATCATGTAGACATGTGCAAATCAATACATTGTGAAGTCCATAAACCACCACCAAAATTCTTCAATCAGGTGAAAGTGAAGTATTCTTGTTTCTGTGAAAAATAAAGTGCCGTCTTCCACCGATTCGTCAGCACAGGAGGAATGCGATAAGTATTCCTGCTTGGTTCCATGGGATTTTGAAAGTTTACCCAACTGTAAGTGCATACTTTTTTGAATAGTTACAAGCTACACCATCAGGAGTTCTCTCTTCTCCTTAATACATGATCAAATCTTCATTGGCGAATCTTTCATTTGGGGGCCGTTTCCGCTGGAGGATACATCTTTGTCATCCATGCTTATTTGACTACCTGTAATGGGTGTCATGTCGGTTTGGTGAGTAGGATGTTTGTCCATTAATCAGTGGAAGACAGCACTTTATTCTTCACATGAACAAGAATACTTAGCTTTCACCTGATTGTGAAAATTTGGGGGTGGTTTTATGGACTTGACATTGTATTTATTGATTTGCACGGTATGGAAAGATTTCATTTATTTTTCACACATTAGACCTTCGGTCTTACTACGGGCTGCTCTTTGTATTCATTTTCTATTAAATCATATTGTACTTAGTCCAGGGTGCGCGGCCTATTAAAGTTTTTAACCTTATTCACCACTGTATACACAGTTGTTTCATGCATTACCATTTCAACAATTTCTTTTGAATACTCGCTTTAAAAACAGGCCTATGGTTTTAATTTCTGCTTATGTTATCCTGTGTCTTATGAATGCGCACTGCTAAAGCTGGCCATAGCAAGCTGATCAAAAGAGATAACGGATTCCCTCATCCACACAATTAAAAGGGGTTGTAAAGGTTCCGGTATTATTATTTTTTTAAGCAAACATATCATACTTACCTCGACTGTGCAGTTCGTTTTGCACAAAGTGGCCCCGATTGTCCTCTTCTGGGGTCCCACGGTGGCTCTCGCAGCTCCTCCCTGCAAGAGCTAACCCCCTCTGGGAAGCTGTCTCCAGAGGGGGTTATCTTTCGGGCACGCTCCTGTGCTATACAATAGACGCCAATTGTATGACTCGGGCCGCGGGCCGCCCCCCCTCCCCCCGGCAGCTGGGGCATTGGATTTGATTGGTAGCAGCGGGAGCCAATTGCTGTTATCAATCATCCGATGAAGAGCCGACAAGACCTGGGGGAAAGCAACATGAGATCGTGTCCACAGAGATTTGGGGCTCAGGTAAGTAAAACAGGGGGCTCGGGGGGGCGGTTGATGCATTAAGGTGAAAAAGCACAAAAGTTTTACAACCACTTTAAGGTGGATGGAGGAATCTGCCTCACTGTGCCATTGTATTCTGAAGCAGAGCAGTCTCCGCTGTCGGAATACACTGACCGGTGCTGCAGCCGATCAGCTGCACGCATTGGTTAAATGAAAAATATAAAACATTCACGTTCGAGAGAAGATGATCATTAGATCAACTTCTTATGAGGGGGGAATGGCCATAGAGGATACAAAATTTGTTTTTTTTTTAAGTGATCCAAAATTGACTAAAACGTCAGACAATCAAACCTAAAGTGCAACAGAATAATTGCATACAAATTATAGTTAACTGTAGACATGAGATGCCCATGAAATTTGGGCAGCCACTGTTGCATCTATAGATTACCACAATACTTTTCGTTAGGGAAAGAGACACAGAACATTAAACAGCTCAACACCTGAAAGGGCACATTTTGCTATAAACAATATAACGAAACACAATTATTCACCTTTGCCCAGACAAACTACTCACGTGTCAGTGATTTTGGTGCAGCCATTCAGGTTTAAAACTTCAATATTCCTACAGTTTTGAGCAAAGGTTCTGCAGAAGACACAGAACACAGTTAAATGGAAGTAAACTAAGACAGTAAAAATGATGGTAAAAAAAAAAAAAAAAGGCAGACCTGAGAGCATTATCTCCCACACCTAGGCATCCACGTAAACTTAGTTTGCGTAAAAACCCGCCACATCGTTTGGATATATTCTCTACTACTCGGCCCTGGAAAAAGAAGATTTTACATGGAGGACTTACTGAAAGTAGGCAATAGTAATCTGGAAGTCAGTGCTAGCCAACTAACCAAGGAACAGATTAAGAAATAATGAACATAGCTACCTCAATATCCCTTTGAAAGTCAAATAAGTCGATTCTCTGCCAATTGCTGCCATCAAGAGCTAGGACGTTCCAAGCCTGAAAACATCAAAGATGTACTGATCAGGTTATAGCACAACTATGTGTCAACACAAGACAAAATGCCTATGAAACAAGTGATTTTGTCTTCTGCATCAAAAAGTTTATTGTACTTTGGAGGAAATGTTAAGCGCAAACGTCTACTGTCTCCAAACATGTAATCCCCCCACCTGTACCCACTACAATTAGTGGTTGGGGTATCCACCGACATGACAGTCTATAGCTAGATCTAATGATGATCTGACATCCTCGTTCCCCTACTAATAAAACCAGTACAAGCATTCACTGCCCTTTCCACTTGCTTTTGTAGTGACGTTTGAATTCAGCACTGCAGGCTGAAGGTAGGCAGGCAATGCAGCTCCACACTGGGCTCAGCTGCACATCAGAGACTGTTACTGGGCTTACACTGATCACTTTTACGGTTGAGTGGATGTGGCAACATGTTTCAAGGGCATGTCCCTCTTTTTCAATCATCATCTCAAGCAGTCTCTGGTGTGCAGCCAAGCCCAGTATGGAGCTGAATTACCTGCCTCCCTTCAGCCAGTCAGCCTTTCGTGAGATTCAAAACATCATGCTCAGCAGCCACCGTACATCACAGTACCTGATGTGAGCGGTTATACAAAACTTTAGCAAGACGGAGCTGCATTCAAGGCGCTTTTAATTTTATGAAATACAGTACTCTGCAAAAATGTTGGGCCGGTGTGAAAAATGCTGTAAATTAGGAATGCTTTCAGAAATAGAAGTGCCAATATTAGTATCAACAAAATGGAATCTAAGTGAACAGAAGAGAAATCCAAATCAGTTCAATATTTGCTGCGACCACGTTTTAGTAGGTTGTTCCAAACATCTTGAAGAACTCACCACAGACCTTCTGCCTCAATTTTTTCTGTCTCTTCATGTAATCCCAGACAGCCCCAAACTTGCAAAGGAACCTCTACAGCCCTTCCGTGAACGGCTCTATGACTCATCAGTCCAGTGCACCTGCTGAATTTTTTCTGCAGTCCAGTTCCTATGATTTTGTGCATAGTGGATTCGCTTAGCCTGGTTTCCATGTCAGTGATCTTCCATGAGGACCACTTCTGGCCAGGTTTCTCCAGATGGGTGTATCTGGGTCCCATTGGTTTCCGCCAGTTCTGCGCTGATGATACAGCTGGAAATCATCCAATTTCGAAGGGGAGCAAATTTCCTTGGCCGACCATTGCATCTATGGTCCTTAAAGTTGCCTGAGCAATGGTGTCCTCAATATGGAGAAATATGGGCAAATACATATTCATCGTGCCTTAACAATAAGGAGATGTATTACTGGCTCCAAATGTATTCTGTAGCAGAACAACTCCAAACATCCTGGAAGTGTCTGCAGGCAACATTGAAGCATAGTGGGGGTTCTTTGCAAATTTGGGGCTGCCTGGGATTACATGAAGAGACAGAAGAATTTGAGGCAGCCTACAACCACAGATGATCTGGGGTTAGTTACATAGTAGGTCAGGTTGAAAAAAAAAGACAAGTCCAACCTATGTGTGTGATTATATGTCAGTATTACAATGTATATCCCTGTATGTTGTGATCGTTCAGGTGCTTATCTAATAGTTTTTTTAAACTATCTATGCCCCCCGCAGAGACCACCACCTATGGAAGGGAATTTCACATCCTTGCTGCTCTTATAGTAAAGCACCCTCTACATAGTTTAAGGTTAAACCTCTTTTCTTCTAATGTTAATGAGTGGCCACATGTCTTGTTAAACTCACTTCTGCGAAAAGGTTTTATCCCTAGTGTGGGGTCACCAGTACGTTATTTGTAAATTGAAACCATATCCCCTCTCAAGCATCTCTTCTCCAGTTCTGTGCACACAACCTTTCTTCATAACCCATTTCCTCAAGACCCTTTATTCGTTTTGTTGCCCTTCTTTATACTCGCTCTATTTCCACTACATCCTTCATGAGAACAGGTGCCCAGAACTGGACAGCATACACTAGTTGCAGCCGAAGCAGAGTCTTGTAGAGTGGGAGAATTATTGCTTTATCCCTGGAGTCAATCCATGTTTTAATGCATGCCAATATTCTGTTTGCTTTGTTAGCAGCAGCTTGCATGCCATTGCTGAGCCTATCATCTACTAGAACCCCCAGGTATTTTTCCATCCTAGATTCCCCCAGAGGTTCTCCCCCTAGTGTATAGATTGCATTCATATTTTTGCCACCCAAATACATTATTTTAAATTTTTCTACATTAAACCTCATTTGCCATGTAGTTGTCCACCCCATTCGTTTAGTATCGTCTGCAAATACAGAGATTGAACAGTTTACCCATCCTCCTGGTCGTTTATAGGACCATTCCTATTTATTTTGTTCATATACAGATACAGGTCTACGGGCCTTCCTTTATCTATATGGTCATAGGTGGTTAATCGATTGGTTTGGCAAGAACGATTCTTCATGAATGCATGCCGATTACTGCCAATGATATCGTTCTCATTACTAAAATCTTGTATACATTTCCTTATCATCCCCTCCAAGAGCTTGCAATCTATTGACATTAGGTTAACTGGTCTGTAATTCCCAGGGATGCATTTTGGGCTCTTTTTAAATATTTGGTGCTACACTCTTTTCTCCAATTCACCGGTACCATTCCAGTCAGACAGTCTGTAAAAATTAGGAACAATGGTCTGGCAATTACTTGACCATGTTCCCCTAAGTACCTTCAGGTGCAAGCCATCGGGTCCTGGTCATTTATTAATGTTACGTTTCCCAAGTCTAATTATTATTATTTTTTATCTCTTTATCAATTTTTCTTTCATACATTTAACACATACCTGCTCTCTTTTGGAGCCTCCTTAAAATTCTATTTCACATTAATTTCACCTAACTCATATACCTTTTACACCCTTCTTCCTCCATTACTTTATTTTTTGGTGTGGTTATCCTCCCCTTAGACCTTGTTTTAACCAGAAGCTGTCATAGGATTTTCTATCCAGCTTTCCCATACTCTCTTGTATTTCTCCCCATGACCTCTATTGCAGTATGTCTCCCTATACAATGGCAGATTTGTATTTACTGGATTTTTCCATTGTACCATCGATGGAGCTTCTGCCCTTTTCCAGTTTAAAACTATTGTCTTTCTAGCATAAAATAATAATAAACCCAGCTGTGTTCTCCTTCCCACAGAGACAGTGGGGCTGATTTACTATTGCAGCTGCGCTGCGCCGGTACATGCCTTAATAGGTGTGCTGGATGAAGCCCTAATTAGGCGCATGAACCGGCCGCAGCAGCAGCGCGATGTGATTGATAAGTAAAGCCGCCGCCGAACTCCCTGTTAAAGTCTATGGGGGAAATCTTAATTGTGAATTTTAAAGGCTAATCTGCAAGTTTTGTCCTAAAAAGTGTTTGGGGACCTCAGTCCTGCCCCAGGGGACATGTACCAATGCTTTTTTTATTTTTTAAAACGGCCGTTTTTTCGGGAGCAGTGATTTTAATAATGCTAAAAGTGCAATAATAAAAGTGTAATTTTTCTTTAAATTTCGTACTATGGGGGTCTCTAATGTCAGCATGTGAAAAAGCGCATGTTTCCCGTGGTTAGAACTGTCTCTGCACAAAATGACATTTTTCAAAGCAAAAAAGCCATTTAAAACTGACTCGCGGCTATAATGAATTGTCGGCTCCCGGCAATTGCAGGAGAATTCATTCATTAAAAAAAACGAGAAAAAAAGCGTGGGGGTCCCCCCAAATTCAATAACCAGACCCTTTAGGTCTGGTATGGATATTAAGGGGAACCCCGCCGTCAATTTAAAAAAAAAAATGATGTGGGGTTCCCCCCAAATATCCATAACCGGACCCTTCAGGTCTGGTGTGGAATTTAAGGGGAACTCCACTCCAAATTAAAAAAAAATGGCGTGGAGTCCCCCCTAAAATCCACACCAGACCCCTTATCCGAGCACGTTGACCTGGCCGGCCGCAGAAAAGAGGGGGGACAGAGCGCGGCCCCCCCCTCTCCTGAACCGCACCAGGCCACATGCCCTCAAGATTGGGAGGGTGTTTTGGGGTGCCCCCCAAAACACCTTGTCCCCATGTTGATGAGGACAAGGGTCTCTTCCCCACAACCCTTGCCCGGTGGTTGTGGGGGTCTGCGGGCAGGGGGCTTATCGAAATCTGGAAGACCCCTTTAACAAAGGGGCCACCCAGATCCCGACCCCCCCCCTGTGTGAAATGGTAATGGGATACCTTGTACCTCTACCATTTCACGAGAAAAAAAATGTAAAGGGTTAAAAACGACAAGAGCCGGTTTTTGACAAGTCCTTTATTATCTTCTTTCTTCTTTCCTTCGGGTTTCTTCCTTCTTCTTCTTCCTCTGCTTCTGTCTTGGGTCTTCTATTCCTGCATCTTGCCCGGCGTGTTCTTCCATCTTCTTCTCCTCCCGCTGTCCTTCTCGTCCGCATCTTCTTCTTCTTCGCCGGAGCCGCCGCTTCCAATTGAAATCCCCGCTGTCTGCCGGACCACGCCCCCCTCTGACGCCACGGGCAAGCTCTTAGGAGTGTGCTGCAAGTGCGTCAGAGGGGGGCGTGGTCCCATGTTCCAGAAAGCGGGCAATTCAATTGGAAGCTTGTGCGCGGCTTCTTCTTTGCCGGAGTCGCCGCTTCCAATTGAATTGCCCGCTTTCTGGAACATGTGACCACGCCCCCCTCTGACGCACAGGCACCACACGGGGACTTTCCTAAGAGCTTGTCCGTGGCGTCAGAGGGGGGCGTGGTCTGGCAGACAGCGGGGATTTCAATTGGAAGCGGCCCCTCCGGCGAAGAAAAACAAGAAGGAGAAGATGCGAACGAGAAGGACAGCGGGAGGAGAAGAGGATGGAAGAACACGCCGGTCAAGATGCGGGAATAGAAGACCCAAGACAGAAGCAGAGGAAGAAGAAGGAGGAAGAAACCCGAAGGAAAGAAGAAAGAAGATAATAAAGGACTTGTCAAAAACCGGCTCTTGTCGTTTTTTTACACTTCACACTTTTTTTTTTCTCGTGAAATGGTAGAGGTACAGTGTACCCCATTACCATTTCACACAGGGGGGGCCGGGATCTGGGGGGCCCCTTTGTTAAAGGGGTCTTCCAGATTTCGATAAGCCTCCTGCCCGCAGACCCCCACAACCACCGGGCAAGGGTTGTGGGGAAGAGACCCTTGTCCTCATCAACATGGGGACAAGGTGTTTTGGGGGGTACCCCAAAACACCCTCCCAATGTTGAGGGCATGTGGCCTGGTGCGGTTCAGGAGAGGGGGGGGGGCCGCGCTCTGTCCCCCCCTCTTTTCTGCGGCCGGCCAGGTCAACGTGCTCGGATAAGGGGTCTGGTGTGGATTTTAGGGGGGACTCCACGCCATTTTTTTTTTAATTTGGGGTGGAGTTCCCCTTAAATTCCACACCAGACCTGAAGGGTCTGGTTATGGATATTTGGGGGGAACCCCACATCATTTTTTTTTGGAAAATTGACGGCGGGGTTCCCCTTAATATCCATACCAGACCTAAAGGGTCTGGTTATTGAATTTGGGGGGACCCCCACGCTTTTTTTTTGGTGTTTTTTATGAATGAATTCTCCTGCAATTGCCGGGAGCCGACAATTCATTATAGCCGCGAGTCAGTTTTAAATGGCTTTTTTCCTTCAGAATGTCATTTTTCACATGCTGACATTACACCCAGGGCCGCCATCAGGGGGGTACAGGCAGTACACCTGCAGGGCCGCCATTAGGGGGGTACAGGCATTACACCTGTAAGGGGCACGGGGGTCCCCAGGGGCCCGGATGGGAACCACCCTAAAAAAACAGCCCTTTTTTTATATAAAAAAATATATATATTTTAAAAAAATATATATATTTTTTTAATATATTTTTCTTTTATTTTTTATTAAAGGGCCAATTTTTTTTCTTTTATTTTTTTTAGAGGTCCGGAGATCCACAGGGACCTGGAGATCTCCAGGGCCCCAGATGACAACCCCCCTTTTTTTGTAAAATAAATATATTTTTTATATATTTTTTTATTTCTTTTATTTTTATATTATATATATTATATATATTATTATTAAAGGGCCCAGAGGTCCCCAAGGCCCCATGTGTCAAACCCCCATTTTTTAGAATTGTTTATTTTTTTTATTTTTTTATACATTTTTTTTATATTTTTTTTTTTTATTAAAGGGCCTAGAGGTCCCCAGGGCCCTGGAAGGCAACCCCCTTGTTTTTTTTTTTTTTTTTATATATAAATGTTATATTTAAAAAAATATATATATATATATATATATATATATATTTTCTCTCTTTTTTCTTTTTATTTTATAAAGGGCACAGAGGTCCCCAGGGCCCCGGATGGCTACCCCCCTTTTTTATAAATATTTTTCTTTATTTCTTCTTTTTGTAAAGGGCCCCCCCAAAATTCCTGATGGCGGCCCTGTACACCTGTAAGGGGCCCGGGGGTCCGGAGGTGCCCAGATGCCTGGAGGCCCCCCAGCGCCCCAGATGGTAACCCCCCCTCTTTTTTTTTTTGTATATATATTTTTTAGTTGTTTTTTTATGATTTTTTATTAAAGGGCCAATTTTTGGAATTTAATTTTTTTTAGCAGTCCGGCCAATAGAGACGCAGAACAAAAGTAGAAAAATTAAACAGTATTTAGATAGAGCTGGAATCCCGGTATTACCTGAGGAAATAACAGTTAACCTGGAGAAGGATATATCTATAGAAGAAATTAAGCAAGTAATTAAAGGTATTAAAATGGGGAAAAGCCCAGGGCCCGATGGGTACACCTCTCTTTATTATAAAAGATTTGGGGAAATTATTTCCCCCTTTTTTCAGGGATATATAAACTCCATAAGGGGAGGCATGAAAATGCGTGAAGAAGCATTAGGCGCACATATTACATTAATAGCTAAGGAAGATAAAGATCCGTCACTATGCGCTAGCTATAGACCCATCTCCCTGATCAATGTTGATATGAAAATATATGCAAAAATCCTAGCGGAAAGATTAAAACCACTCATGCCGGCCTTGATCGATAATGATCAGGCAGGATTTGTACCAGAAAGAGAGACTAGAGACAACGTTTTAAGGGTATTGTTCCTGATACAGAAAGCTAAAAAGAACAAAGAGCCAGTAGTTTTCCTATCTTTAGATGCTGAAAAAGCCTTTGATAGGCTAGATTGGGAATTTATGTCAGCTACACTGAAGCAGGTAGGACTGGGCCCTAATATGCTTAAATGGATAGGAGCACTGTATTCAAAACCCTCAGCTCAGGTATGGGTAAACGGGAGTCTTTCAGAGAAATTCTTTCTATTTAATGGGACCCGACAGGGATGCCCCCTTTCACCCCTCCTTTTTGTTTTATCCCTTGAACCATTGTTGTCAACAATAAGAAACAATCAGGCGATAGAAGGGATAAGAGTAGGAGGAGGGGAGCACAAGATCTCTGCGTTTGCTGACGACATGTTGTTATATGCATCCAACCCAAGGCAGACATTACCAAAGCTCATAACTGAATATGAGAATTATGGTGAGATTTCAAACTTAAAGATTAATAAAGAAAAAACTGAGGCACTATGTGTTTCATTGGGATGGGAGGAACGCAGAGATCTTGGCGCTCTCTATCCTTTCACATGGAAGCAGAGGAAGATGAAATACTTGGGAATATACCTGTCAAACAAGGAAAGATATATTTATGAAGATAACTATATCCCCTTGTTGAACAAGATAAAATTAGATCTGAAGGGGTATCATGTAGAGAAAGTTTCCTGGTGGGGTAGAACAAATATAATAAAAATGATGATACTGCCTAAAATACTTTATATCTTCCAAACCCTTCCCATAAAAATACCAGAGGCTTTCTTTAAAATTCTGGGGAAAATAGTAAGGAGGTTCATATGGAAGGAAAGAAAAGCCCGAATATCGGCAGTGAATTTAATTAGACCTAGCCGCGAGGGGGGAATATCTTTTCCTGACTTTAAAAGTTATTATAGAGCTGCAGTACTAAGGAGAATAGCTGAATGGTTACAGGAGGGAGCTCAAAAGAAAAAATGGGTAGAAGTTGAGGAGAGTTTAAGTAAAAAAGACCTGGGGAAGAGAATATGGATACCAAAACGCCACAGAAACATAACCCAGGATAGTCCGTTGATGACAAGAGAAACCTATAGAATCTGGGATGTAATCTGCAAAGAAGGAAAATGGTCCTATAATAGTCCGTTGATACCCCTTACGGGCACAGACTATTTCCCCCCTGGTAAGGCGGGGGGGGGGGAATACCTGCGATGGACGTCTTCAGATACATTAAAATTGAGGGACGTGATGAAGGGTAACCGACTAGGCTCCTTAGAGGATCTACGAGAAATGTACGGATCTTCTCTCGGGGAAGAATGGAGATACAGGCAGGTCCAACATTTTGTAGGCACCATTCAGAGACCCCTGCGAGGCATGAAGGAACTAAACCCCTGGGAAAAACTTATAGTGCAGGGGGGGAAAAGAGGACAAGGGATATCAAATATTTACAAAATGTTGATTTCCATGAGAGAACCAGGCCTACCAAAAGCACTAGGAGGATGGGAAAAGGAATTGGACCAAAACATCTCAGATGACAAGAAAAGACAGGTATTAGATTTCGTCTACAACTCATCCACTGATTCAAAAATGAAAGAAATGAATTATAAACTGCTCATGAAATGGTACTATGTTCCAACTAAGTTGAATAAAATCTATACTGATACATCGCCTCTCTGTTGGAGAGGTTGTGGAATAGAGGGCACACATGCCCATATTTGGTGGCAATGCTCTTTGATACAGGGGTATTGGATCGAGATTTTAGAAATGATTAAGAAGATAAGTGGACAAGAGGTGAAATTTGACCCCTGGCACTGCCTCTTTCACGGAACTGAAGTAGCCAGGAAAAAATATAAAAGATCTCTGATCCCATTTTTCCTAAACGGGGCCAAAGCTCTAATACCTAGGAGATGGAGGAAAAAGGAGGTCCCCTCAATAGGAGACTGGATAAGAGAATTAGATAAAATCTGCAAGATGGAGGAATTATTATCGAATCAGAATGAGGGTAGGCCAGAATTTGAGCGTATCTGGAAGAAATGGAGAGAATTTAGGGAACAGGTAACCTAGTGAGGGGTAATACGGAGTAATGGAACTCTGTTGGGGAGGTCGGGGGTCAGAGAGAGGGAGTGTGGAGGGGTGGGGGGAGGACGGGGGAAGAGGGAGAACGAGAGAGAGTCTCATTGCTTGGAGACATGGCTCTCTTCTGTCCCCTTTTTTTTTTTTTTTCCTTTTTTATCTTCACCCATCCTATTTTCATTTTCACATAATTCTCACTTTCCCCCTTCTTTTTTTTTTTTTCTCACATCACTAGGATCCCTTGGATCTAATAATTAAAGGATATTTTATATCCCCTATACCTTAATAAACAATCTATTTCACAACTCCCTTTAAAAAGGAAGAGAGAAGGGAATTTTTTTTTTTTCTTTTTTTTTTTTTTTTTTTTTTCTTCTGTCACTTTGAACATGTACGCACTTTTTCTTATATATTGAACTTGGTATTGGGGGGGGGGGGGAGGGGGAGGGAGAGGGTGGGAAAGGAGAGGAAAAGGGAAGAAAAAATTAATTTTTTTATTTTTATTTTTTTTTATTTTTTTTCTCTTCTCACATCATTCAGGACCCCTCGGATCTAAATTAAAGGGCATTTAGTACCCCCTACACTTTAATAAACAATTTTAATTACTCAACCCCCTTTAAAGAGAAAGGGAGAAGGAAAATTGTTTCTTTTTTTTTTTTTTTTTTCTTCTCTTCTCTTTCTTCCTCACATCACTTAGGATCCTTTGGAATTAAATTAAAGGGTATTTTGTACCCCCTACACCTTAATAAACAATTTTTATTACACAACTCCCTCTAAAGAGAAAGAGAGAAGGAAAATGGTTTCTTTTTTTTTTTTCTCCCCTCTCTCTCCCTCTGTCCTCTCTCCCTCCCTGCACCCCCTCTTCTCACATGTCTCTGCCCCCAGGTTTCCCCCATAAGATTTTCCAGATTTCTACATAAGTAACCTTACCTCATCAAAGAGCCATATATCCCCCAATTAAAAATATAAAGAAAGGAAGAGTAGTAAAAGGGGTAGAAGGGAGGTAATATTTAGAGAAGTAAAACTTCCTAGAAAGGGTGGAATGCACAATAACAGAAAGGCAGTACAGCCAGTAGTAGGCTAGGAACTATCATTTTGAGACAATGTGTATATGTGTGTGTATATGTGTATAATTGTTTATTTAAATGTTGTAAAGCTTTTATATGTAATGTGTAATCTTGTGTTGTACAGTGGGATTAAGTTAAAAATTTGTATAATAAATAAAAAAAAATTCGCTCATAAAGGGCAATTTTTGGAATTTAATTTTTTTTAGCAGTCCGGAGGTCCCCAGGGGCCCAGAGGCCCCCAGGGCCCCGGGTGGCAACCCCCAATATTTTTTGTTATTAAAAGGCCAATGTTTTGTTTTAGGGGTCTGGAGGTCCCCAGTGGCCCGGAGAGCCCCAGGGCTCCAGATGACAACCCCCCCCCCCCTTTTAAAAAAATAAAAAATAAAAATTATATATTTTTATATATTTTTTGGTTATTTTTTTAACATATATATATATAATATAATTATGAAAGGGCCCAGAGGGCCCCAGATGACAACCTTTTTGCTTATAAAAATATAAACATTTTATATTTTCCCCAGGTTTATTATTTTTTTCTTTAATTTCTTTTTTAAAGTGTATTTTGTGCGTGAAGTCGAGAGAGAGGAGCTGGACTTGCAATCGCCATCCTTCTCCATGCCCCCTGGTGGCAATGGTGGGTGTGAGGGGGGCCCTCCCACTCACCCCACCCTACCTGCTACACTTGGGAGCCCGATGGGACAGAGGGACTCCCCCTATGAGGGAGTCTAGCCCACCCAGCCAGCCCTGTAGGTCCTTCGCCTCTCTATTTTAGGAGACCTCATGGCCAAAGTGCATTCGTGTGCGTGCAAGCGTGGTGTTTTTTTTTGGGGGGGGGGGTGGGCGTACTAAGCACAGGCGTACCTTGCATAGCACACCCACTGGGAGCCGTGCTGAGACCACCAAACTCAATTCACATGTAGCCGAGACCGGGATCCGAACCCTTGGCTGCAGAGGTGAACGGCTTGTCAGCGCAGTGCCATTCACGTTGAGCCACCGCAGCTCCCACCCCATGTTATTTTTTTTTTAGATTTTTGGTAGTTATTTTTTATTTAAGGGCCCAGAGCTCCCAAGGCAACCCCCTTTTTTATTATTTTATATATATATATATATATATATATATATATATATATATATATATATATATATATATATATATATATATATATATATATCAATTTATTTTTCATTAAAGGGCCCAGAGGTTTATTTTTTTTAAAGGGCCCAGTGGTCCCCAGGGCCCCCGGATGGCTACCACCCTTTTTTTAATATATATTTTTCTATATGTATTTTTTTGTAAAGGAACCCCCCGCTTATCAAATTGCGGCAGCCCCCCCCCCTTCTCAATATCAGGCGGCAGCACCCCCCCCCCCCAGTTCTCTGCTCCAGGGGGCCCATGCCTGAAGCTGTGTAAGGGGCCCCATAATTCCTGATTGCCTTCCCCCCACCCATGGTACGAAATTTCAAGGAATTTTTCACTTTTATTGTTGCACTTTAACCACTTCCATACCGCGCCTATTCTGGCACTTCTCTCCTTCATGTAACAATTATATTTTCTTCCTTGAAAATTACTCAGGACCCCCAAACATTATATATATTTTATTAACAAACACCCTAGGGAATAAAGTGGCGGCCATTTTTTCGTACACATTTCCAACAGTATTTGCGCCAAAATTTCATACGTTTTTTTTTTTTGGCTTTCAAAAAAAAAACTGTTTCATGAATGACAAAAGAAAGCAGTAAAGCTAGCCCAATTTTTAGGGATAAGGTAAAAGATGATGTTACACCGAGTAAATAGATACCTAACTAGTCACGCTTTCATATTGCGCACACTCATGGAATGGCGCTAAACTTCGTTATTAAAAATCTCCATAGGCAACGCTTGACTTTTTTTCTCAGGTTACCACTTTTGAGTTACAGAGGAGGTCTAGTGCTAAAATTCTTGCTCTCACTCTAACGCACGCTATGATACCTCACATGTGGGGTTTGAAGGATGTTTACATATGTGGGTGGGACTTGCATGCGTGTTCGCTTCTGAGTGCGAGCTACTAGGGACAGGAGCATTTAAATTACTTTTTTATTTTATTTTTTAACTTAATATTTTCATTTTTGCACTTGTTTGTTCCTTTTTTGGTATTATTTTTCACTTTTCTTCCTATTACAAGGAATGTAAGCATCCCTTGTAATATGACTAGTGTGTGACAGGTCCTCTTTATAGAGAAAGGCGGGTCAATTAGACCCCACATCTGTCCTCCAGGCTGGAAAGCATGGAATTGGTAAAAAAAAAAAAAAAACATCTCATGCTTTCAGCTGCGATCATGTTCATTCAGCACAGTAGTGTAGTGTGTAGCATGTTCACCTAGCAGCAAAAGGGTTGCTGGTTCGAATCCCGCCCGTGACACTATCTGCCTGGAGTTTGCATGTTCTCCCTGTGCGGGTTTCCTCCCACAATCTAAAAACATGCTGTAAATTGGATCCTGTCTAAATAAGCCCTAATATGCAGTAGGATATTTAGGTTTTGTGCTTCCCTAGGCCTGACCAAATTTTGGCACCCCCTAATAGAAAAATGACCCACCCTTCCTGTCAAGGCCACACCCTGTTTTTTTATGACCCACCCAGGAATTTTCAGGGGACACACACAAGTTCTGTGGGGGGGGGGGGCCCTTAATTTGCCTAGTTTTTCGATCACCTTCTGTTTGGCTATGGGGCAGGAAGTGAAGGCCAATCTCCCCAAACGGACAGGGATAATACAAAATAAACTGACAGAGCTTCTAACCCTCCCCCCCCCCAACTCTATCCAAAATGAAACAAAACAAAAAAATAAAAGTGATGATTATAGTTCCAGTTTAACCCCAAATTTCAGATCATTTTATTGAGAGGCTTAAGAAAATATAACCATGCCAATAGGCCAGGATCCAGCGTTGCTAATATGTATGAATGTGTGTTAGGGACCCCCACAAACACCACCCAATGTTAAATCAACTATTTTCTTGTTTGTTTTGGGGATGCCTGCACCCCTGATAGGGTAAAGACACCTCACAAATGTTGTCACTTTCGACTTAATTCATTCACTTCCTGCCACACAGCCAAACAGGAAGTGAGGGAAACACCTGAGTAATGTTTTGTTGGGGACACAGATCAATCTAAATAGTTTCCTATTTTGGAAATTGCATTTTGCTGTGTACACCCCAAATTAGTAGGAATCTTGGACTTTGGGGGCCATTTACTAAAGGCAAATCCATTTTGCACTACAAGTGGACAAGCAAGGAAGAAAAATAAAAACTTGGCGGGATTGGAAGTAAAAACCATCAGTGCTTCCCTTCTGATTTTCATTGCCTACGCTTCTACTGCAGAGCGGCTTTGCCTTTACTAAACCCCTAAATAACTAATCATTTGGGGTGTACACTGCAGTGCAATTTGCTTAATGGTGACACTAGTTAGATTGACCTGTGTCCCAAAGAAAAGACCATTGGTAGGGTTTTAACCTCACTTCCTGTTCAGCTGTGTGACAGGAAGTGAAGCCAAATTTTAGGAAAAGGGACACAAAGCCCAACCTAAAAACACAAGCAGGGGTTCTAACACTCAATTGGCTTCCCTCAAACAACCCACAATTAGAATAGGATTGTCTTGTGCTAGTTTCAAGCACAGCGCTGGAAATCAGCACTTCAAGCCTGTCCACCAATACACCACCCCCCCCCCCCCCAACAGGCCTTGTTTGCAGCTTTTCCTACATCTTGCACATGTGCTTTAAAAAAAGTCAGTCTGGACATCAATTCTAGGAAACAATACTTACCGCTTTGTCTTCCTTTTCTGGTGACTAAACATTTCATGAATACACACCAGGAAAGAGCTTAGAGACAAATCACACTTGATGGTTTAGGCCCAAACTATTTCAGCTGCAGCGGTTGAAATCCATAGCATTAAAAAAAAAATAATCACAAAACAAACTTCAAAATTTGAAAGTAATTTTATTGGTCCACAAAACAAGGAAAGCAAAACAAAAAATTACAAATAAACACACCAAAAAATATATAAAAAAACCTAAAAACAAAAAAGACCAACGTTTATTTCACAGTCATTGGAAAATAAATCATGCTTTTGAAATAACAGGATAGACTCACAGGATTAAAACATTAGTCATTAACATCTTGAGAAACATTTAGCAAAATTATGTAGCAGACAAAACATCAAAAAATACAAAACTTGCTCCAAAACATCTCTGTTTCGCTCCGCCATTACTTCCAGCCAGCAAATCTGCCCCCTCTGAGGGCAGCTGACACGTGCCCTATCCACGCTTTTTATAACATGTGTGCTAATGAACCAATTGGAAACACATGAAGAAATGTCAGCCTCTAGTTTGTGTGCACTTGTAACTGCTTACACCTGTTAAGGATGTCCTTAAATTACTAAGCCAAAAAAACAGCTTTCTGAGCATGCTCAGAAAGATGCATGTCATTTTCAGGCTCAGACAACCAGCTTCTTTTTCTAAGTGTTCGAGCATGCCCAGTTCACTCGAAATGCAGTACCAGAATCAAATCTGCAATGGCGGATGAAAGCATTAGAGGTGTTTAATTTTTTTTTGGTCCCCCTGAACTGATGCTTTACAAGCTGAACGGGAGGTCTTATATAATTTTTACGTAACAAACATAAATAATAATAATTTAAACGCCCCTGTCCCTAGTAGCTCACAGTCAGAAGCGAACAAGCAGCATTTTTTTTGTTTCCGGTTACCAGTTTAGATTTACAGATGAGGTCTAGTGCTAAAAGTATTCCTCTTGCTCTTACGCACGCTATGATACCTCACATGTGTGGTTTGAAGGATGTTTCCATATGTGGGCGGGCCTTAAATGTGTAAGTCCCGCCCACATATTGAACCCCCATTCAAACCCCACATGTGAGGTATCATAGCGTACGTTAGAGCGAGAGCAATACTTTTAGCACTAGACCTCCTCTGTAAATCTAAACTGGTAACCTGAAACACATAAAAAAGCGTTGCCTATGGGTATTTTCAAGTACTGAAGTTTGGCCCCATTCCATGAGTGTGTGCAATATTAAAGTGTAACATGTTGGGTATCTATTTACTTGGTGTAACATCATCTTTCACATTATGGCCATAAATTGGGCTAACTTTAGTGTATTCTTAATTTGTAACCACTTGAGCCCCAGAGCATATTACTGGTCACTGACGGGGCCAGTTTTTGCATTTCAACACTGCGTCATTTTGACTGACAATTGCGTGGTTGTGCGACGTGGCCCCCAAACAAATTTGGCGTCCTCATTTCCCCCCCCCCCCCCAAAAAAAATGTTTAATTTTTTTTTTTGGTGGTATTTGATCACCTCTGCGTTTTTTCTTATTTTTGCTTGAACCAAAAATATAGCGACAATTTGGTAAATAAAAAGACATCTTTTTTACTGTTTGCTATAATAAATCTCCCCCAAAATATATTCAAAAAATGTTTGCCCTCAGTTTAGGCCGATAAGTATTCTTCGACATATTTTTGGTTCCAAAAAAATCACAATAAGCGTTTGATTGGTTTGGGCAAAAGTTATAAGTAGGGGTTGGTCTTATGGGTTTTTTAGGAATAATTTTTTGTTTTACTAGAAATGATGGCTATCATTTTTTTTTCTGGCTACTGTGACATTGTGGCGGACACATTTTTGTGAGATTTGGCATTTTTCTAGCGAGCAATGGTATAGAAATGCATTGCTTACTATAAAAATGACACTGGCAGGGAAGGGGTTAACACTAGGGGCGCGGAAGGGGTTGATTATGTTACCTGGGTGTGTTCTAACTGTAAAGGGGTGGGACTGTGTAGGGGAAATGACAGATCGCTGTTCATACATTGTAGGGACAGACGAGCAGGCATTCCCCCCCCCCCTGACAGGACCGGGATAAAGGGGAACTCCACCCCAAATTTAAAAAAAAAAGCGGCGTGGGGGTCCCCCTTCAGGTGCACAACAGGCTCTTAGATTTGATCTGGAACATAAGGGGTTAAACCCACGCCAAAAACGCCCCCCCCCTCCTGAGCCGTACCAGACCACATGCCCTCGACATGGGGGAGTGTGTGCTTTGGGGGAGGGGGGCACTGCCCCCCCACCCCAAAGCACTCTTGTCCCCATGTCGATAGGGACAAGAGCCTCTTCCCGACAACCCTGGCCGTTGGTTGTCGGGGTATGCGGGTGGGGGGGATCAGAATCTGAGAGCCCCCTATAATAAGGGGGCCCCCAGATTCTGGCCCCCCACCCTATGTGAATGTGTATGGGGTACATCGTACACCTACCCATTCACCGGGTGGAAAAGTGTAAACACAAATAAACCACACAGAAAAAAAAATGTATTAGTCAGCTCTGGGGGTCTTCTGCCGGGACCCCCCCCACCACCAGCCCATTGGGCCCCGGGCTTCGCCGTTTTCTGCCGGGGGGGACACCCACCGATGCTCTCCGCCATGTCCAGCCAGGCCCCCACCCCAAATTAAGCTCTTTCACATCCGGGGGGGGCCGGCCGAAAACAGCAGAGAACAACGGGGGGCGGAGCCCCCCTTTTTTCCAGGCGTTTTCTGCCGGGGGGCTCCAGCCCCGCACCGGTCTTCGCCGCCGCCTTCCGCCGGGGGGGGGGGGGGACACACCCACCGATGCTCTCGGCCATATTCGGCCAGGCCCCCACCCCAAATTAAGCTCTTTCACATCCGGGGGGGGTCGGCCGAAATGGCGGAGAACAACGGGGGCGAAACCCCTCCTCGGTCTTCGCCTTCCGCCGGGGGGGTACACCTACCCCCCCCGGTCTTCGCCGCCGCCTTCCGCCGGGAAGAGAGACACCCACCGATGCTCTCCGCCATGTTCGGCCAGGCCCCCACCCCAAATTAAGCTCTTTCCCATCCGGGGGGGCCGGCGGAAAACAACGGGGGCGTCGCCACTCCTCGGTCTTCTAGCCGTTTTCTGCCGGGGGGGGGGGGAAACACCCACCCATGCTCTCCACCATGCTCGACCGGGCCCCCACCCCAAAATTAAGCTCCTTTACATCCGGGGAGGGGCCGGCCGAAAAACAGCGGAGAACAACGGGGGTGTCGCCCCACCTCGGGCTCCTCCGCTTCTGCCTGGCTCCTCCCGAGGCCAGGGCTTCTTTCGCCGTCTTCCGCCGGAGGGCGCCACTCTCCGGGCTTCTCGTGGCTGTCTTCCGCCGCGGGGCACCACCCGCGGGGGCCAGGCCTTCTTCCGCCGCCGCCCCCTTCGATTATTTCTGCCTGGACGAGGGTCGAACATCCCATCCAGGACTTGGACGTGGCGGGCTTCTCGTCGCTGTCTTCTGCCGCTGCCCCCTTCACCACGAAGCTCCTGCTTATGGAGGGAGGGCAGCGGGCTTCCGACGTCTTCGACCGGAGCGAGGGTCGTACATCCCACTCCGGATTTCTTCGCCGGCTTCTGCCTGGCTCCTCCTGGGGCCAGGGCTTCTCGTCGCTCTCTTCCGCTGCGGGGTGACACTCGCGGGCTTCTTCTTCCATTCGATGTTGACACGGCGAGGTCCGGCGCTGAAATGCCTTCTGAGCGGCGGGCAGGGACTTATATTGGCATAGGGCGTGGGCATGCCAACATGTGACCTTAACCCATGTGACAGTGATGTGATGTGACATCACTGTCACATGGGTTAAGGTCACATGTTGGCATAACCACGCCCACGCCCTATGCCAATATAAGTCCCTGCCCGCCGCTCAGAAGGCATTTCAGCGCCGGACCTCAGACGGCAGAAGACGGCGACACAGCGACGAGAAACCCTGGCCCCCGCGGAAGAGCCAGGCAGAAGAGGCTATCGAGAGCCCCCCGGCAGAAAACTACGAAGCCCGCGGCCCTCCCCCATAGGCAGGAAGCTTCATGGTGAAGGGGGCCGTGGCGAAAGACGCCTAGAAAACCGGGGTGAGATGTGCGACCCTCCCCCCGGAGAAAACTTCGAAGCCCGCTGCCCTCATCAAACAAGCACGGAGCTTCGTGGTGAAGGGGGCCGCGGCAAAAGACAGTGGCGGCGAAGACCGGGGTGGGTTGGCGGAAGACCCCCGGAGCTGGCTAATAAATTATTTTATTCTTGTGTGGTTTATTTGTGTTAACACTTTTCCCACCAGGTGAATGGGTAGGGGTACCATGTACCCCATACTTATTCACATAGGGTGGGGGGCCAGAATCTGGGGGCCGCCTTATTAAAGTGGCTCTCAGATTCTGATTGGCTCCCGCCCGCATACCCCGACAACCAATGGCCAGTGTTGTCGGGAAGAGGCTATTGTCCCTATCGACATGGGGACAAGAGTGCTTTGGGGTGGGGGGCAGTGCCCCCCTCCCTCAAAGCACACACTCCCCCATGTCGAGGGCATGTGGTCTGGTACGGCTCAGGAGGGGGGGGCCGCTCGCTCGTCCCCACCCCCATTCCTGTCCGGCCAGACTTCATGCTTGGGATGAGGGCTTGGTACGGATCTGGGGGGGAACCCCACGCCGATTTTGGCGTGGGTTAACCCCTCACATTCCGGACCAAGCCGAAGAGCCTATTGTGCCCCTGGGGGGGAAGCCGCGCCGGTTTCAAATTTGAAATTTGGCGCAGAGTTCCCCTTCAGTGTCAGCGCAGCCCGAGAACACCTCGGAGCTTCCCGTGCGTCGCTTCACGCAGTGCAAACACTGCTACGCCCCTTGGTATTTACCAAGAATTTCCCGGCGTACTGAAGAGGCGCACGCAAAGCCCCGATTTCTCCCTCTGCGCATGCCCAGTATGCAAATGAACCTTCCGAGGTTCTAGCGTACTTTGCAAGCGCACGGGGATCGGATCCCAAAAGTCACTTTCGCTTTTAATTCGGCCCGCCACACACGTTCAAACACATGTCACCTCACTTCCCCTGCATCACCCCCCTCCCTCCCCTCATAAACTCCCGCCCGAATCCCCGATGTTTACATTACTAAATGCCGCACGCCAGCTCTGTACTGGCGTGCTGTGCGCCCTCTCCTGGGCGCATTAGGCAGTTTAGTAAATGAGGAAACACGCTGCACTAGCAGCGTGTTTCTTTTGTAAATGTCAAAAACAGGTTTACTCCTGCTTGTGCACCATGAGTCATGGCGCACAGGCTTGGTAAATCAGCCCCATTATCTTTTCCTACCAATCCTAAAAGGCAGATTTCTGCCTCCTGTTCTAGAACTATTGATGTTGTTATAGCAATCACTTAAGTAGAGGTCGACCGATATCGGTTTTTCTCTGACCGATGCCGATATTCAGAAATCGCGACGGCCGATAGCCGATATATGATGCCAATTTTTTTTGGGCTGATATGTTAAGCCGATTCCCCCCCCCCCTCCCCCACATCTCATAAAATCTAACAGTTAGACCCCTTTCACACTGGGGCGTTTTCAGGCACTTTTGGGCTAAAAATAGCACCTGTAAAGTGCCTGCAAAACTGCTCCCCTGCAGTCTCAGTCTGAAAGCCCGAGTGCTTTCACATTGAGGCGGTGCGCTGGCAGGACATTAAAGAAAAGTCCTGCAAGCAGCATCTTTGGAGCGGCTCCTCCACCACTCCTGCTCATTGAGATGAACACCTGCAAAGCGCTTCTGCAGTGGTGCTACATGGGAGCATTTAACCCCTTAATCAGCCGCTAGCTGGGATATAAGCACCCCGCTGGTAGCCAAATAGCGCTGCTAGAATGATGGTCCAGTGTTTAGGCAGCGAGTTCTGCGGAAAAAATAAATAAAAGTCAGCAGCTACAAATACTGCAGCTGTTGACTTTTAATATATGGACACTTACCTGTCGTGGGTGGCCACAATGCTGGCACCCGAAGCCGATCTCTCCCTCGGGTGCTTCGGCCACCATCTTCCGTAAGGGAATCAGGAAGTGAAGCCTTGCGGCTTCACTTCCTGGTTCCCTACTGTGCATGCGCAAGACGCGCTGCACATTCCCACTGGTCCCTGCTGTCTTCTGGGACCTGTGCATCTCCCAGAAGAAAGCACCAGATGTGGTGTAGGTCACCACAGTCACCGCAGTGATCTATGCCCGGAAAAGGGAGCAAATACCTGGGATTACGCAGGTATCTGCCCCCCCTTCCCCCTGAAAGGTACCAAATGTGACACCAGGGGGGGGGGAATTCGGAAAAGTGGAAGTTCCATTATTGCCCTGCTAAGTAATACAGAACATTTCTTACATTTAAACACAACAAGCCTCCAAATCAGTGCACTTGTAGGTGTAATTTAGATATAAAAAAAATATATATATTATTTATTCAATACACAAAAACAGGTAATGAAAACTTTTGGACGAAAAAAAATAGGCTAACTTTATTGTTTAGTTTTTTTTATTTGTTCAAGCATATTTTTTCCCAAAAACATGCGTTTGAAAGACCGCTGCGCAAATATCGTGTAACATTAAATATTGCAGCAATCGCTATTTTATTTCTTAGGGTCTCTGCTAAAAAAAAATATATATATAATGTTTGGGGGTTCCAAGTGATTTTCCAGCAGAAAATACAGGATTTTTACTTGTAAGCACCAAGTGTCAAAAAAGAGTTAGCCTTTAAATGGTTAAACTGAGAACTCTACTACACGAGTTCAGTTAATTGATAAGTAGCAACATTGTATATCTTTTCTCAAAACTTGGCAGGCTGCCCAGAGTCTCCTCCACGGGAAACTTCAGGCAACTTGCATTGACTTCTATTATAGAAGCTTTTTGCAAATTGCGCTGCTGAAGTTAAAAAAAAAAAAAAAAAAACTTAAAAACTTTCTTACAGCACAAAATCGACCGATGCAGATTTATTAAAAAACGCAAAATATCGGCCGATATATCTGCCAGCCGATATATCGGTCGACCTCTACTCTCAAGACCTCTCTCCAAAATGCTACTATTTTCAGGCATGACCAAAATATGTGCATAAAATTTCCTGGCATGTCTACACATCTCCAACAGTTTTGAGGGTTTAATGGAGAGATCTTATGTAATTTATATGGTTTATAATGGCTTCTATGTATTTTAAATTGTATTAGTTTATCTCAAAGTGATACAAAGATCTGAAATGGAAACCTCCATACTTCCAATCCTCCTCCAGCAAATTTGGAACGTCTCTTCTGCAATTCTCACTTACTTTACTCATATCTGGAAATGTAATCTTTATTAACCACTTTAGCCCCGGACCATATTGCTGTCCAAAGACCAGAGCACTTTTTGTGATTCGGCACTGCGTCGCTTTAAATGACAATTGCGCTGTCGTGCGACGTGGCTCCCAAACAAAATTGGCGTCCTTTTTTTCCCACAAATAGAGCTTTCTTTTGGTGGTATTTGATCATCTCTGCGGTTTTTATTTTTTGCGCTATAAACAAAAATAGAGCAACTATTTTGAAAAAAATTCAATATTTTTTACATTTTGCTATAATAAATATCCCCCAAAAATATATAAAAAAAAAAACATTTTTTTTCCTCAGTTTAGGCCGATACGTATTATTCTACATATTTTTCGTAAAAAAAAAAAAAAAAAAAAAAAATCGCAATTAGTGTTTATTGATTGGTTTGCGCAAAATTTATAGCGTTTACAAAAAAGGGGGTAGTTTTATGGCATTTTTATTAATATTTTTTTTTTACTAGTAATGTAGGCGATCAGCGTTTTTTTTCGGTACTGCGATATTTTATGGCGGACACATCGGACACTTTTGACACATTTTTGGGACCATTGGCATTTTTATAGCGATCAATGCTATAAAAATGCATTGGATTACTATAAAAAAGGCCCCCTAGTGGCCGCGAAAGTCCCGACGTAGAGCTACGGGCTCTCGCCCAGGAGAGCCGACCTGCCGCCGTAGAACGACGGCGGCTGGTCGGCTAGTGGTTAAATATGCATATATAGTTGAAATTTACTTTTTTTCCCCCCTTTTTACCATTTGGTCCAAACCCAATTCCATTAAATTGTGGGGTTCCTCCCGGGAATGGGGCTAACAAAGCGTGAATAAGTTGCATATATCTGAAAACATAATTCTCAGGAAACTTCCATAATTGCCTAATTTCTACATATGTATAGAACTTCTCCCCCTTGTAGTACTTGTGATATCCATTTTACTCCATACTTTGGCCCCATAGACTTCTATGGGAATGCCTGGGAAAAAAAAGCTGGCATCAAGCATATTTTTAAGGCATATTTTACTGGGCTTTTTTAGTTTGTAAGAACTGGTCTTGTTCCCCTAATGATTTCCATTGACAAAAACAAAAGCTTGAATACACACCGTCCATCTACTCTTGGTCCGGCCCCTGAGTCAAAAAGTTTGCCCACCCCCGAGTTACGCCATCCAGGACGTGCTCAGGTCTGTATTGTTGGTAATCAGTAGATCTAGTAATGTTTTATTTCTAGTTGGTGTGTCTGCCATCTGACCCATGAAATTGTTCTGCGAAACATTTAGGAACTGTCGAGCCTTAGACAAGTGCGTGGTTCCCTTAATCCAGTCCATGTCTGGATAATAAAATCCCCCATCATAACACTTCCCATCCTTGCTGCTAATCCAAAATTGTGATAGGAGGTCCGTCTCACCCTACTCCCTCAGGTTAGGAGGCCTATAGCTTACTCCCAGTATTTTCCCATTAGTTTCGTCCCTTTGGAGCTCTACCCATAAGGATACCACCTCATCTCTAGCTCCCTTAGTGAGGTTATCTGTCACATTCACTTGTATATTATTCTTAATATATAGACCTACCTTTTCCCCCTTTTTTTACCCTCTATCCCTGCGATAAAGGTTATACGTCAATCGCGAGAGCTGTTGAGCCAGGTCTCTGAATTTCCCACAAAATCCAGATCCCTCCAAGAGGTTTTGAACAAGCAAGCAGACCACTGTCCTGTCAGGCATAGACATTCAGATCTAGTATTCCTGCTAATCAGGACCACAGATCAGAATGTCCATACAGTGAGCCCATCTCCCCACAGTTAGAAAACTGAGGGGACATGGTTAACCCTTTGATAGCCCCTGATGCTAAACCCTTCCCTGCCAGTGTCATTTATACTGCAGCAGTGCATATTTTTAGCACCGATCACTGCAATAATGTCACTGGTTCCCTAAAAAGTGTCAGCTAGGTGTACGATCGTTCCCCCACATTGTTGAAATCCCGCAAAAAATTACTGATCACCACAATTACAAGTAATAAATAAGTAAAAACGCCATAAAAATATCCCCTATTTTGTAGACGCTATAACTTTTGAGCAAAGAATCAATATACACCTATTGGGTTTTTTTTTTTTTTTACTAAAAATATGTAGCAAAATACATATGGTCTGTCCTCCCTTTTTAAATTGATGAATACATTTTTTTTTTTACATTTATAGGATATGCTTTATAGCAGAAAGTAAATAATTATTTTTTTCAAAATTGTCGCTTTTTTTTGTTTATAGAGCAAAAAATAAAACCTGCAGGGGTTAACAAATACCACCAAAAGAAAGCATTATTTGTCAGAAAAAAAAGGACTATTTAATTTGGGTACAGCGTCGCATGACCACGCAATTCTCCGTTAAAGTAAAATCACTATAATGTACCCTTTAAAAGCATCTCTTTTGGTCTCCAGCGAGAATAAATTCAGTGCTTTAGTTGCTCCTTGTAATTGAGGTCCTCCAATCCCCTTATTAATACTGTTGCCTTCTCTGGACCCTGTCCAACACATTCCTCATGAGGACTGGTGACCAGAACTGGACGGAATACTCCAGATGTGGCCACACCAGAGTTTTATAAAAAAAAAGTGGCAGGATTAGAGTTTTATCTCTGGAATATAACATTTTTTTTATGCATGCTAGTATTCTGCTGGCTATTGCAACTGCAGCTTGACATTGCATGCTATTGCTCAGTCTGTCTTCCTCTAAGAGCCCCAGATCTTTCTCCATCCTTGACTCCCCAAAGGTTCTCACCCCAGTGAGTAGTTGTCATTTGTTTTTAGCCCTTCATGTGCATTACCTTACATTTATCCACATTAAACCTCATTTGCCATGTAGTTGCCCACACCATTATATTGTTCAGGTCTTTCTGTAAAATTTCTATATCCCGACTTGAAGTTATTGCCCTGTTTATTTTTGTGTCCTCCACAAAAAACAGGATTGAGCTATGTTTCCTCTATATCATTTATGAATAGATTAAAGAGGTCCCAAAACAGAACCTTGGGGCACCCCACTTAACACTCCAGACCAGTCGAAGTACATGTTATTAATCACTACTCTTTGGATGCGCACCTGTAACCAGTTTTCTTTCCAAGAACAAACCTTATGGCCCATGCCTGCAGACCTCTGCTTGTAGATAAAGCTTTTTTTGGGCAACTGTATCGAATGCTTTTGCAAAATCCAGATACACCACATCCACAGGCTCCCCCCATCTAGACTACAGCTCACTTCCTCGTAGAATGTTAACAGATTGGTCTGGCAAACTCATGCGGATTACTACCAAATTATACTATTTTCGTTAGCAAATTCTTGGATTCAGTCCCTTATCAACCCCTCCAATAAATTTACCTACTATTGATGTTAGGCTGACTGGCCTGTAGTTTCCAGGAATATGTATCTGCCTTTTTTTGAATATTGGTACCACATTGGCTTTTCTCTAATCATCTAGTACAATTCCTGCAAGTATGCTGTCCACAAAAATTAGGAACAATGGTCTAGCTATATTCAAACAATACAGTAAAACAGAGGATAATAAAAACTTTTAAAAAGTCCCAAAATCTATTGTAAGACTGTAGCAGCGCTACTTCCGAACATGCGTCTGGAATGCTTCCATATACTAGTCAACATATAGGGAAATGATGATGGTGCAGACGGATGTAGTGTACAGAAAACTTCCTCAAACAGTGCTCCTTTCACCAAAGGGGGGGTGTTCACCACGTGGGGGGTATCAATTCCCCTTTTGGGGATGCACTCACCGAAATTATAGAAATATAGAGCCTTGAGTTAGTGTCTCTCTGTATATCCTGGATACTGCACTCTCCACTGACCGGTATGTTTTAGTTGTTGTTCAATCACATATAATAGAAAAAAAATGTCCAAGGACAGCTGTCAACCACCTAGCTTCCAGGTAACACTCGTCACAGGCCAGCTCCCTGAGGTAGTGTGCTCCAGCAACTTTTCGTATCCTCTTGCTACACAGACTGTGTAGCAAGAGGATATATTCCCTATATATTGACTAGTATATGGAAGCATTCCAGACGCATGTTCGGAAGTAGCGCTGCTACAGTCTTACAATAGATTTTGGGACTTTTTAAAAGTTTTTATTATCCTCTGTTTTACTGTATTGTTTGAATATTGTCTTTTTTTAAAAAGCAGCAGCTGCACGCTTATTCATTTATTCATCTGTCTAATTATCTGTTACCAATCTCAAGGAGAACCATTCTAAGCGCTGAGCTGTGCTTTATTACTGAAGGAAGGGCCACACTAGCACTCTCTTGGAGTTAATGGTCTAGCTATAACCCAACTGAGTTCTTTGAGGACTCTCGGTTGAAAGCTATCTGGTCCTGGCAATTTATTTCTGTTAAGCTTATCTAGTCTTTCCTTGATTCCAGCCTCTGTTAGCTATGAGGGTAAGTCCTGTAATGTGCTACTAACAATATGGTCGTGGTCAGTATACCCCTCCCTTTCCTGTGAAGAAACTGAAGAGAAGAAAGCATTTAGTACAGTTGCCTTCTCTGTCATTTTTAGCCATTCTCCCTTTATTGTCTTTTATGTGGGCAATGTGTCCAAATATATTTGGACACAGGCACAATTTTCATACTTTTGGCTCTGTATGCCACCAGAGTAAAATTAAATCAAAACAATCCTAATGAATGAGTTGCAAACTTTTAGCTTTAATTCAAGGGGGTCAACATTAATATCAAGCAAAATGTTTAGGAACTGCAACTATCTTTATACACAGTCTCCCATTTCTCAAGGGCTCAAATTTAATTGGGCAAATTAATATAAATCACAAATAAAATGTTCATTTTTTTACATACTTTATTTTTACCGCCAAGGGCGAAGCCAAGTTTTCATAACAAATTATATATAAACAATAACATAACAGATATGATCACTAATCATTTAACACAAGATAATAATCACATTCTTCATAGCAGCCTCCATACACCCCTGAGGACACCCTGCTGATATTGCAGCGAGCGGGGGGGCCACCCCCATTCGCTGTATCTGGATTCACCCTATACATTTTCCATGTTCAAAGCTATGCACAAAAATAGAGAAAGAAAAAAAAAAAGGGGGGGGGAATAAAATAAAAGGGTTTTTAAAGGGGGGGGGGGCAAAAAAAGGGGGCATTAAGGGGGGAAAAGAAGGGAAAGGAAAAGAAAAGGCTGAGGGAAGGGACAACCCTGAATAAGTAATGGATAACTAGTTATAATACTTATATCTGATCAACCTGAGTTAAGCAAAATCAGACCTTCTTCAGAAGCAATAAACATATTTCACTGTCTCCACACCTCAGAGTACTTTTCTTGTTGGTTTTGTGTTGAAAGTGTGAGATCTTCCATCTTATTTATCTCTTCCACTTTATGGAGCCAACTTCCAACTGTGGGGGGTAGCGTATTTTCCCATCTAAGTGGGATACATGCTTTGGCCGCGTTTACTAGATGTGGTAAGATATAAAATCTATTTTTTGACCAGGATATCAATAACATGTAGCAAAAAAAAAAAGCCTGCAGGTTCCATTAAAGCAGGTATGGATGGCCAACCATCCGATACTTAAAAATGCGATGCCCAAAAGCGATTATTTTGTTGCATAATAGAAAAGTGATGGTTTCTCAAGCCTGGAGGAAATTCTGGATTCCCAAGAGAGGTTTTAACAATCACTTGTGAGCAGATTCGTATTCAGAGGATGCCTCTTTAGATCAAGCGAAAGTTTATCACAACACCATGGTGCCCCTTTCAGTGAAACATCGGTTTGCTCTTGTTCAATCTGAACCCAGAGTTTATTTATTGAGTGCCGATTCCAATCTATGAGTCTCCCCATTTGTACAGCCTGGGAGTGCCATTCCTCCACTATGTTTAGGCCTAGAAAGTTGGGATCTGGGAGTGCGTGGTTTCTTATCTGCCCAAATAAATTTAATAAACATGGATGGAATCGGTTTAAAGTAATGACATTGTATCTTGATTGGCAGAGTCTGAAATAAATAGATACTTGGGTAGGATACTCATCTTTAAGAGATTACATCTAGCAAACCACGAATACAGTCCCCGGGATCATGATTCTAATAGAATGCATGTTCAAGTCAATAGGGGAGGAAAATTCAGTTAAAAAACCTGTAATAGATTGGAGGGGATATATGTTCCTAGATATTTCAGGGCTGCATCTGTCCACTTAAATCTAAAATTTATCTGAAGGGTCTGCAGCCTCTCGGCAGGAAGACCTACCCCTATTGCCTCCGATTTGTTAAAATTGATCCTTAGATTAGACAATCGACCATACATTTTTAATTCTCGGATAAGATTTGGCAATGAAACCAAAGGGTTTGTGAGGGAGAAGAGTAAATCGTAAGCAAAACCTCAGATTTTATGTTGCTCCTCTCTCACTCCAACTCCAGTAATGTCTGGGTTGAGGAAGATCCTACACAAAAACGGCTCCAGGGAGAGAGTATATAAAGAAGAGGGGACAGTGGACACCCTTGCCTCGTCCCATTTGAGATAGGGAAAGGGTCTGAAAGAACACCGTTAACTTTAACCTGTGCTGTCAGGTGTGAATAGATCTTAGAAATCCACTGCATCATATGTTCCCCCAGACCTATATAAACGCAGAACTGCCATCAAAAATTTCCAGTTAACTCGATCAAATGCCTTTTTCGCATCTGTACTTATAACGCATGGGGTACGCATCTCCCGTACGACGTGGACAAGGTTTAACACTCTATTTTCACAAGTTTCTCTGGATGGAATGAATGCTACCTGGTCCAGATGTATCAGAGTGTAAATGTTGCGCAATTCAGGTGACAATGATCTTCGTAATTAATTTAAGGTCACAATTCAGGAGTAATATAGGCCTATAGCTACTACAACAAGTGGAGTCCTTTCCATCCTTGAGAATTACAGTGACGTGTGCTTTTAAAATATCTCTAGGGATGAATGTTTCCAAACTTTTTATTAAACAGTTCCACCATATAGGGGTCTAAGATTGGAAGAAATTTCTTATAATACTGTATTGAACCCGTCTGGGCCTGGGGCTTTGCCTAATTTAGAGGTCCTGATTGCATTCTGAAGTTCATCTAAAGTTATTGGCGCCTCTAGATTTTCTCTAACCTCTGGGGTCAACTGAGGGAGTGGAGAGGAAGCAATGTAATTTTCTATTTGTATCCGAGTGGAAGATTGTTCTGGGAGGTTATATAGTGAGAAATAGAAATCTCTAAAACCATGTGTAATTTGCTTGGATAATCCCATTTTTTGACCTGGAGGTGTCATGATTTGGGGAAAGTATGAAGCTAGTTTTTGTTCTTTGATCGAGCGTTCTAGCATTCTCCCACATTTATCTCATGACTCATACACAAATCTACGACATTGTTATAGAGCAGCTTTGACTTGATATCTTAATAAATCTGTAACCTGTTTACGAAGTGAAAAAAAAAGTTTTTGTTCAAGCGTAGGGTTCGTTATATGTTCATGTTGGACTTCTGCTTTATAAATTTAACAAAGAAGAGCTGCACGTTTCTCTGTCCGCTGACGTTTAAGCCATGCTCCTTGTTCAATTAAAACGCCTCTTATAACTGTCTTATAGGCTTCCCATAGGATCCCTGTATTGCAATCAGCTTGTTTATTCATATGAAAGTACTGCTCTATCTCACGCTGTACACCCTCCACTATCTCGGGAGTCTGCAAAAGGCTTTCATTTAATCTCCAGAATCTAGTCCTGGAGCTTGGGCGGTCTGATAGTCGATATGTCAACTCAATCGGTGCGTGGTCTGACCATGTAATTATGCCGATTGTCGTACTTTGAACTGCCTGTAGATGTGTATGTGGAATGAGAAAGTAGTCTATATGTGAATAGAGTTATAAGGAGAGGAGTAGGGACGTGTAGTCTCTCATCTGGATGTTGTAAGCACCAGGTATCGATCAGTTGAGCCTTATAGCTAGTCTGTAATGCTCGTTTGCGTATGCTGGAGGTAACAGAGGACGAGCCAGATGAAGTATCTACATTGGGAAGTAACGGAAAATTAAAGTTCAACTGGCCTTCAGAAAATTCCATGAGGCGATTCATTGTTCGAATAAGGAAAGAGTCTTGATGGTCATTTGGAGCGTATATAGAGGCAAAGGTGATTTTAACTTCTCTTATAAGGCCTTTAATAAACAGGAAGCGCCCTCCTGGATCTATCAGGGTGTCCCGATTCAGCCATGGGAGTCGACTTAATAATATGGACACACCATTAGTTTTAGCTAAATTATTCATAGAGTGGTACGCAAATGAGTAGTGTCTGTTCTTTAAGATAGTAAGTTTATTGCTTTTGAAGTGTGTCTTCTGGATAAACGCTACATCTTTATGTGAACGTCTCCGGTTCTTCAAAAGTATACGTCTCTTTTCCGGGGTATTTAGTCCTTTAGCATTTAATGAAAGTATCTTGATATAATCCATCTCAGGGTAGGGAACAAGGTTTAGGGAAGGAAAGGACAAAAAAAAGGAAAGGGAGGGGGGACCCCAAAATCTATAGAGCTCTCTGGGGTCTACTCCCTATGATCATCTGGGGTTGGCTTTCCGGTGCCCACCCTAGAGACTACTTAGCAATTTGCTTTAATGCACTCGGCATCTTTGAGCAATTTGAGCGATATCCTATTGGGGGGGGGGGGGGAGTAGTTGAATACCGCCGTGGCGTGTGGGCCTCAAGCATCCTCCGCTGACCTCGCTAAAAAAAAAAAAAAATAGAAAAAAATAAGTCGTTGGAAAGAAAACTATACTATAATTTTAGCTTTTAACCCGTTGCCCTCTCCTGTCCTGCTATATCTTCTCTGGGGTTCCTTAGCCAGTTTCGAACATAGCATAATTAATAACCATCGAGGGGAGAAAGAAAATTTTGAAGAAATTTAAAAATGTATACACAAATACATAGATAAGCGAGCAGGATGAGGGAAAAATAGAAAAAAAAAAAGTGGGGGGAGTCCGAGAAAAAAAAAAAACGTAACCTCCATCCTGCCCTCTCCATCCCACCCTCTCTCACTCACAATTTACTTCCTTGTGTGTCCAGAAAAAAAAAAACACACACACACGAGAAAAAGAAAAAAAATACTCCAATTAAAAAAAAAAAAAAAAAAAGGGAGGAGGAGGTGGTGGGGAAGATCCAAGCTCTCCTGTCCCCCTCTCTATTGTGTCATTTTGTTCCACAAAGTGTCTTCCTTTCACTCTTCATCCCCTAGTGCAGGGGTCTCCAAACATTCTAAACAAAGGGCCGGTTTATTGTCCTTCAAACTCTTGGAGGGCCGGTCTTTGGCCAGCGGGAGTGGAAATTTTCCTGCCATCATTGTTAGTAAACATCTGGTATTAGGGGGAGGAATAGTGGCGCATTGCTGGTATCATAGGGTATAATATCATTAGTTGTGCCAGTGGGAGAAATGGTGCTCTATTGTCGGTGTCAGATGGCAAAATAGTGTCTCGTATCAGTGGGAGAGATAGTAGGCAAGCAAAGGGCCACATTCTGCCCTCGGGTTGCAGTTTGGAGACCACTGCCCTAGTGATTAGATATCCAGTGTAACTTGTGTAATATATAGGGGTGTTACATATCTCTTACCTATATTCCTATTTAAATATGTCTTGTGTCTGTCTCTTTTTCTTCCCATCTCTTGCTATTAATCTTCTTAGTGCAGTATAAATTACCCCATCAATATGTGTTTATATTTATATATAATCTATTGTCGCTCCACCCCCCCTTTGTGTAGCGATAGTCCCCTTCAACTCTTCTCCTATAATTTTAATCATCCTGTCGTGATGACATTACCCTAATAGAAGTAAGAGGAAGTTTCCCTCCCCCCCCATATAGTATCAATCCCCCACTTTTCTCTTAAACCCATGTTTATTCAACATTTCAAATAATATTCCCCATCATAGAAGAGAAAAGAAAAGTACATTTTTTATATTTTGTTGAGAATCCTTCACTGACAATAACTGCCTGAAGTCTGTAACCCATGGACTTTACCAAAGACTGGGTTTTCTTCTTACAGACGCATTGCCAAGCTTGAACTGCAGCTGTCTTCAGTTCTTTGTGGGTCTTTCTGACTTTAGTTTTGCCTTCAGCGAGTGAAATGGAAGCTCAAGTTGGTTGAGATCAGGGAATCGACTTGGCCATTGCAGAATATTCCACTTTTCCTTCAAAAACTCCTGGGTTGCTTTTGGAGTGTGTTTTGGAGGATTGTCCATCTGTACAGTGAAGCGCCGTCCCAATCAACATTGCTTAATTTGGCTGAATCGGGGCCTACACTATGGCCTGGATTCACAGAGAGTGAGCGCACATTTTCGCCAGCGTAGCGCGCACACACACACACAGTACGCTATGCCGGCGCAGCGCAGAGAGGAAAGCACTGCATTCAGCAAGCCATCGCTCACCAAGATGTGCCAGCGTAGCGTATTTTCGAAGGCGCAGGCCAGCGTAAGTGGAAGTAGGTGGAACTGGGAGTGACCCCATGCAAATGATGGTCCGAGCATGGCGCAGTGGTTTACATCCGGCGTATCGCAAACAGCGCCGTGATGAGAACGCATGTCCCGCACCCCTCTGCGCATGCTCACAACTACGCCCGACGTAACCCCTAAGATATGCCGGCCCACCGCGTACGCCGAGAGCATAAGTACACCCAGTCATACACCCGTCCAGCGCAAAAGTACACCAGCTGGTCAGACGTACTTTTGTGATCTGTGCCAAGATGTCCAATACTGAGACTGACAGGGAGAGGAGGAAGAAAAAAAAAATTCTGCTGAGGAGAGGGCGATCCTGACCTCTGCCATCTCCAAATACGATTCCTTCCTCCATGGCGCATAGAGCAGGAATACCAGCAAGGCCAGGAAGCAAAGAGATCCTCCAAAAGATCTCCCTGGAGATCAATGCCCTTGGGCATGAGACCAGGACCTGCAAGGACATCGCCAAGAAAATAAATGATACGCGTCGGTGGGTCAGGGAGAAGCTGGCCAAGGTAAAGAGGCACCTCAAGGGCACGGGAGGCGGACCAGCCAGTACTATCAAGCCGACTGCTGAGAAGGAGGTGATTACCAGCTGCCTGGCGCAGAAGCAGGTGGAGGGTCTGGAGGGCTTTGACTCCAATGAACAGGACTTGATGAGAGGCAAGTGTGTTTTATCCCCCATCCAGTGTGGAGCATGTGAGGGGGTGCAAGGGAACATGTGACAAGTGTGTGGGTCCACCAGCATGTGATTGCTTTGTGTCATCCACAGATGTGCTGGAGGGAGCTGGGCCATCCTCTGCTGCTGGACGACCCACGCTATCCAGGGAACATCCTCCTCCCATGTCTGACCCCCTGGCAAGCCCCACAACATCTGGTCTGGTGGTCGTTGAGGAGGAGCAGGTGGACATCCATCAGGAGGAGTGTGTTTATTTTGAAGAGGATTCCATCTTTCCCGGTCCCTCCGAGATGGTGGCCCCCCTGACCCCTTCAAGGGCTACCCCGTCCAGACAGACACAACCGGCTACATCTCCTAGGAAGGCTATGTGCAAGACTAGGGGTGTAGCCGGATCCCTCCAAGAAGGGCTGGAGAGGGAACAGGCCCGCCACATGGCAGATATTGCCTGCGACCTGCATCGTGTGGCTGACAGTCTGGACTCTTTTGTTGGGTCCTCGGCCAAGACCCAGGCGGAATGCACAGTGGCTGTGCAGGGCACTGCAGCCGCTATGCAGCAGTGCCTCATGCAACAGGCTGCCCATACCCTGGCGATTTTGGACTGCATGCAGGAGGTAAATGCCAACTGCTCAGCCATGGTCACATGCCTCTGCGACCAAAGCCAGTCCCTCGATGCCATGCGTCACCAGATGGTAGCAGGGGGTCCCTCTTCATCTTTGGACCAGGGAACTGGGGACGTTCAGGCCGCCCAGGACCGGCACAGCGGATTCAGGAATCCAGGTGGAGCTGAAGAGCCTGGGGGAGATTGTGCAAACGGAGGGGGTCGACAGAACAGGCGCCTACAGCGCCAGACCAACGCCAGGCAGCTGCGGATGCATGCAGAGAGCAATAGCGTGCTTACACGCATTGCCGTTGCCTTGGAGGGGATGCAGGCAACATCTGCCATCAGCTCCAGGAGCAACAGGCCGGGGGATGAACCTACTTGTGATGCCCCATCCCCCCCCCACCTCAGTCGTCGCAACAACTATGGAGGAGCCGAACCCTTGGCACGAGGCCTGGCCCACGAGAGGGCAAATTACTCTCCTCTGGACGTTTGCAGCTCAGAGTAAGAGGTTTATTTTTGTTTTGTGTGACGTGCACAGATGGATGTGCCGCCCTCCTGTTTTTTAGTCACTGCACACAGGCAGTGCATGGACAGATATTTTGATCGCCAAGATAGTTGCCATAACCCCGGTATTTTTACGGCAGGCGGTCCGCCTTCAGATAAAAAAAGTGGTCTCTGCAGCAGATTCACTACTACTATTCACTACTACGAGATCACTTATTCAGGGAGGAAGAGGGTTCCACCCCCCTCCCGCCGCATTCCGGTCATCTCTGCCACTTACCAGAGCCGTCAGTGGCAGCGGAGACGATCAGGTTCTATCCCCTGTGAGGCATGAAGTCGAGTGAGGGAATGATGGTCCCATACTCAACTCCATATCATTGGATGACAGAAGAGACATCAAGCGTCACTTCCGCCCAATGATCTTAAAAGGGGATTTTTTTTTATAAAAAAATACTTTTTTTTATTATTGCATTTTGGTGTAAATGTGAGATCTGAGTTTTTTGACCCCAGATATCACATTAAAGAGGTCCTGTCATGCTCCCCCCCCCCCAATTACAAGCGATGTCAACATTCTTTGTAATAGGAAAAGGTAACCCAATTAAATTTTTTTTTAAACGGGCAGTGTAAAAAAAAAACACACACACACACACACACACACACACACACACACACACACACACACGTTCAAGAGTTCAATTATCCTGGAAGATGCTGAAATACTTTAATGCAGAGGATACATATATAAGATGCATCTTCTGTGCTAAAAAGACTAATCTTTTTAATTTGTAAATTTTCTAGTCTATGCTGCATCACAATTGGCTGATATGGTATGGTGTTTACATACACTCTAAGGCAGGGGTGGGCAATTATTTTTTCGATGGGGCCACATGAGAAATTAAAAATATTTTGGAGGGCCGGGCCAAAAGGCTAAACTCAATACTGCATAAAATCAATTGTATTTCTTTATAAAAAGCAGTAAATATCATTGTTGGACAACTGGTACGAGTACTTGTTATATAGTTAAACAATGAAAAAGTGAGGTTGCCTTACAAGAATTTTTTTTTAATTTATTAAACAAAATTTCCCGCCCCTAGATACGCCCTCATAAATCTCATGAAATGGCACTTAAATGTTTTATGCAGATTTAAGTTATAAAAATAAATATTAACAACAACTTTATCCGTGCCCAAAAATGCAGCATGTGTCCCCGTTTTGCAGCCAGAGTTCCCTCACAATTGCAGCCAAAAGTCCCCCCCACAGGGCAGCCAGGTGTCCCCCCCCCCCCCCACAGGGCAGCCAGGTGTTTCCCCCCCCCCCCCCACAGGGCAGCCAGGCAGGTGTTCCCCCCCCCCCCCCCCCACACGGCAGCCGGGTGTCCCCCTCACATGGCAGCCGGGTGTCCCCCTCACATGGCAGCCGGGTGTCCCCCTCACATGGCAGCCGGGTGTCCCCCTCACATGGCAGCCGGGTGTCCCCCTCACATTACATCCTACCCTTTGTAGGAGAGGAGCCGAGCCGCCGCCTGTTTGTTAATAGCGCGGGTCAGGAAACATTACAACTTTCAATCCAATAGCTGCGCGTGTCATATACAGCGCTTCCGCCTTTTCCGGGAAACTGATAGACAGATCATCCATCCAATCCTGAGATGGGTGATGATCTGTCAATTAAAAAAGTGCCCGGAAAAGGGGGAAGCGCTGTATATGACACGCGCAGCTATCCGGGGGCCGGATTAAAAGGTCCGCTGGGCCGTATACGGCCCGCGGGCCGTAGTTTGCCCAGCTCTGCTCTAAGGCTTTATGTACACTGCAGCTGCTAAACTCACTTTTAGGAGCAGTTTTTTAGAAGACCATAAACTCTCAATGTTATCTTATGTGTACATGTATACTCAGTCGTTTATAGTAGATTAGAGGCATTTGAGGTCACTCCAAATTGGATCAGGATGAACTGACTTGTGGTGCTACAAGTGCTTTAAGGATCTTGAAGGGGAACCCCATGCCAAAAAAAAAAAATCGGGGGTTGGGAGCTTTGGGGCAGGGGGGGGCGTTGTGTCCCCCCCCACCTGGGAAGCACCTTGTCCCCATATGGATAGGGACAAGAGTCTCTTCCCCAACAACCATGGGCGGTGGTTGTGGGGGTCTGCAGGCTGAGAGCTTATAGAAATCTGGGGGGTGGGGGGCCTTAACGTGGCTCATCCCTATGTGGAGTATGGGGTATATTGTACCCCTACTCATTTACCCCCAAAAAAGGCAGTGTAGTGTAAATAGTCCTCCGTGTACATGAGACAGTCACCTTAGACCTGCACAAACTTGAAACATGTGTTTTGGAAGAGATAGTCGTTAACCCACTTTACTTACCCTGGAGACTTGAGCACATCGACAAAGTGTAACAACATCTAAGAAGGAGAAAATCCTATAACAAAAAAAATAAATAAGAAAATCACCTTTTAAAGTGTCAACCACAGCTGACCTGGGTCAGCCTGAAGCAAAATAAATGGACATACAGATTATGCATCCGATACATAAATGTTGCACCTGTTTAACTATATATAACAGGGTTTGACAAAATGTGTTTGAATCTAGGAGCCAGATTTTTTTTTTGTTGTATTAGGTTACTTTCACACTGGGACGTCGGTGTTGGCCGTGGCGCCTGCAAATGGGCAGGGGTGCTTTAGGATCAGTGTATTCACCGCTCCTACAGCACATCAAAGATGCGTCTGGCAGGACTTTTTTTACCGTCCTGCCAGCGCACTGCTCCAGTGTGAAAGCCTTGGGGCCTTTCACACTGGAAAGACAACAGCGGCTGTTTCAGGGAGCTTTGCAGGCGCTATTTTTAGAGCAATAGCGCCTGCAAAGCGCCCCAGTGTGAAAGTAGCCTTACTCTACAATCAGCCTGCTCGGGGGATCTGTCAGATTCAACGTCTGCGTCATATTGCTCTTGTTAAGAAGCCTGCACATAGGGGCGGGCGCTGACACATTTCAGGTATTTCTCCAGTATTGGACAATTTATGCAGAGGGCTGCGTGCCATGCTCTCATACGCACAGCAGGGCTCAAAATACAATGACAGTATCCACTTACTGCACAAGGAAAAATGAAATATGCAATAAAAAGTTTTAAGGACTACTGGGCTCAGCAAGCCTACTATAGGAAAATATAGAATATGATAAAGCAATTAAAAAAAAACAACCTGCAAGACTCAACTACACAAGGGCACGAGCAGGATATATGCACAGAGCAGGCAGCAGGTGTGGAGCTGTGATAGAAGATCTAGAAGCAAACGGTCACAGTCCACTCTGTGTGTGTGTGTGTGTGTGTGTGTGTGTGTGTGTGTGTGTATTTAAAAGGAGCTGGCATGTCTCACTGCAGGGGACAGCTCTCGTGTACAGCAGTTAATACACAGCCCATCTCCACTACTAGCCTGTGGCAGCATCGCACATTCTGAGAACACCTCAGCTATACAGTGTACACTATGGAGGTCCACGCCGGTCCTGCGTTTTTAGGCGAGGCCATGGCGTCGGGCCTAGTCCGCCGCGATCCTGGGAAAAGGCTGAGGACTAGGCCGAAGCCATGGCCTCGCCTAAAAACTTAGGACCGGCGCTCCGCGGACAAGGCTAAAACCGCGGCCTAACCTAAATCATCCTGCCCAGAGTGCGCCGCGATCTTTTCCCAGGATCTAAGCGAGCTGCGGGCAGTATTTTTTTGAAGTCGAGGCTTCAGCCTAGTCTGCGGAGCACCGGTCCCATCTAAAAAAAAAATAAAAAACATTTTTTTCCCCAGTCCTAATTACCACCTTGTACTCCTCCCAGCCACTGGCACGGCTCTCCAGCATTTCAACAAACTGCTCCCGGTTTAGCAGCTCTTCCACCCAGAGGAGCAGGGTGCACTCGTGCCAGGAAACCACCGACTCCGGGGCCCCCATGTCCCTGAGCCAAGTTACCGCCTCTCTCAGCCGGGCCTGCTCCAGTAATACCCTGGGTGAGAGCGACAGCAGTGGAGATGAGCCATCAGGGATCCCCAGTTGGACTGCACTCTAGCCGCTTGCTCCTCCAGCCACTGATGTCACGCTGCTCTTACTACTCCATCCCCACTGACGCCGCTAATTTCCACCTTCCCAGCCAAGACCCCACGTGCCAGGACACTTTCTAGTCGCCATGGCGACCTGGCGCCCGGTATTTGTCGAGCCCTGATATATAAAACATTAATTTATGACACATTTTTTAATCTTAAAAAAGTGCTCACCTAAGTAGCAGCTCCTTGGGAAGCTTCTTGTTAATAAGAGCTTCATCGTTGTTTGAGAACATCTGGTGGTATAAAGAAAACAAGGACATTAAGTGAAAAATAGAGCGCACACACAGAAAGTTTTGTATAGCTAAACTGGAGAGCTGCTGAAAAATAGAGAACAAGTCAATACCACCATATACTAAAACACCACTACCTCATACTGTACAGATCACTTCAACAAATATAGTATTCAAAGAAATTCATTGGTTTTTACTTAGTAAACAATAGGTTTGTGTAAACATTCACACTAAATTCACCCATTTTTCTCCTTGCACAATACTCCCTGGTTGGGAGTGGGTGGTTGTGTATTAATTTAACCACTTCAGCTCCAGAAGGTTTTACTCACTTCCTGACCAGGCAATTTTTTGCTATACGGAACTGCATTGTTTTAACGGACAATTTCAGTCGTGCAACCCTGTACCCAAATAAAAAATTTCCCACCCCCACAAATGGAGCTTTCTTTTTGTGGTATTTGATTACCTCTGTGGTAATTATTTTTTACGCTATAAAAAAAATAAATAAAGAAAACACAAAACTAATAAAAAAAAAAAAACTATGTTTTACTTTCTGCTATAAAACACATTGAATAACAAACAAAAAAAAAAAAAAACAACAACATTTAGGCCAAAATGCATTCCATTACATATTTTTGGTAAAAAAAAAAAAAATCCCAATAAACTTCAGGGGGATGGGCTGGCCACAGGGAAAGATGGCCGCTTTAGTCCCAAGCTCTGCTCCTCCACACCATAATACAGCTTCCCAGCCTGTCCAGCACGGTCATCTGCCCTACAGGCCACTCACCAGGCACGCAAGAGATCCCAGGCTAAGGGATCACGTCTACACGACTTCTACATGCGGCCCACACAGCATACAAGCCAAAATGGTGGCTGCCTAATCAAGCTGCAGCAGCTAACTCTCCCTCCATTGAAATGGGGGAAACCACAGATCTCAGTGAGCTGCCCCTCCAGGAAAGGGAAGAGGATGGCAAAATCCCCAGACCTATCTCCTACCAAGAAACTTCCCATAAAAAAGCATTATGGGGCTGGTACCTGTAGTCCCACAGCAGACTCTTCACCCACGCCAACTCTGGCTGCATACCCCACCACTGAAAATCTAGCATTAGAACATTCTCTAAAGTCAATGTTCCTTTCTGAGCTGCAGCGCGATCTCAGAGACTAACAACATGCATGATAAAAATCACATGCTTAGAATAACGCACCGATCAAATCGAACAACACCTGACACCACTAAAGCACATAGTGGACAGACAAGATGACCAAGCAGTCACTTTACACATGCTCCGCCTAAAAATTGCGGATTTGGAGGACCACCCTTGGTGGAACATTAAAGTCAGAGGGGTCCCTGATTTGTCATCCCTCCCTAAAATTGTGCCCTACATACAGCGTCTTATTCTCAAGCAGATTCCATCTATATCTACCAACAACATGCTTACCAACTGTGCACACAGGATCCACAAACCGCAATATCTGACTAGATAAAATGTGTGCATAGGGCGCTCTGAGTTGCAGACTGGGCAGATAATTGTCTTAATGGGAGATAAATTTCAAACGGCAAGCGGTTAGAGGCGATGCCTAAAGACCTCCCACCCAGAACTTTATCGAAAGCTCTGCCAGAGAGAAATGTTCTGGGATTTTCTCTCTGGACGTGCTGGCCCCTGGAGGGTTGAATGAGGATATAAAAACGAGTACCATAATTTAATGTATCTTCTTCCATGATCAACATTTTGTTTATACAGGGAGTGCAGAATTATTATTAGGCAAGTTGTATTTCTGAGGATTAATTTTATTATTGAACAACAACCATGTTCTCAATGAACCCAAAAAACTCATTAATATCAAAGCTGAATATTTTTGGAAGTAGTTTTTAGTTTGTTTTTAGTTTTAGCTATTTTAGGGGGATATCTGTGTGTGCAGGTGACTATTACTGTGCATAATTATTAGGCAACTTAACAAAAAACAAATATATACCCATTTTAATTATTTATTTTTACCAGTGAAACCAATATAACATCTCAACATTCACAAATGTACATTTCTAACATTCAAAAACAAATCAGTGACCAATATAGCCACCTTTCTTTGCAAGGACACTCAAAAGCCTGACATCCATGGATTCTGTCAGTGTTTTGATCTGTTCACCATCAACATTGCGTGCAGCAGCAACCACAGCCTCCCAGACACTGTTCAGAGAGGTGTACTGTTTTCCCTCCTTGTAAATCTCACATTTGATGATGGACCACAGGTTCTCAATGGGGTTCAGATCAGGTGAACAAGGAGGCCATGTCATTAGTTTTTCTTCTTTTATACCCTTTCTTGCCAGCCACGCTGTGGAGTACTTGGACGCGTGTGATGGAGCATTGTCCTGCATAAAAATCATGTTTTTCTTGAAGGATGCAGACTTCTTCCTGTACCACTGCTTGAAGAAGGGGTCTTACAGAAACTGGCAGTAGGACTGGGAGTTGAGCTTGACTCCATCCTCAACCCGAAAAGGCCCCACAAGCTCATCTTTGATGATACCAGCCCAAACCAGTACTCCACATCCACCTTGCTGGCGTCTGAGTCGGACTGGAGCTCTCTGCCCTTTACCAATCCAGCCACGGGCCCATCCATCTGGCCCATCAAGACTCACTCTCATTTCATCAGTCCATAAAACCTTAGAAAAATCAGTCTTGAGATATTTCTTGGCCCAGTCTTGACGTTTCAGCTTGTGTGTGGGTATGGAGTTGGGTGTATGGGAGGATGTACTGTGTTTTACGTTGTTTTATTTATTTATTTTTTTATGGTTGAACTGGATGGACTTGTGTCTTTTTTCAACCTGACTAACTATGTAACTATGTAACTATGTAACTATGTGTCTTGTTCAGTGGTGGTCGTTTTTCAGCCTTTCTTACCTTGGTCATGTCTCTGAGTATTGCACACCTTGTGCTTTTGGGCACTCCAGTGATGTTGCAGCTCTGAAATATGGCCAAACTGGTGGCAAGTGGCATCTTGGCAGCTGCACGCTTGACTTTTCTCAGTTCATGGGCAGTTATTTTGCGCCTTGGTTTTTCCACACGCTTCTTGCGACCCTGTTGACTATTTTGAATGAAACGCTTGATTGTTTGATGATCACGCTTCAGAAGCTTTGCAATTTTAAGAGTGCTGCATCCCTCTGCAAGATATCTCACTATTTTTGACTTTTCTGAGCCTGTCAAGTCCTTCTTTTGAACCATTTTGCCAAAGGAAAGGAAGTTGCCTAATAATTATGCACACCTGATATAGGGTGTTGATGTCATCAGACCACACCCCTTCTCATTACAGAGATGCACATCACCTAATATGCTTAATTGGTAGTAGGCTTTCGAGCCTATACAGCTTGGAGTAAGACAACATGCATAAAGAGGATGATGTGGTCAAAATTAGGGTTGTCCCGATGCCTCTTTTTTAGGACCGAGTACAAGTACGGATACTTTTTTTCAAGTAGTCGCCGATACCAAATACCGATACTTTTTTTAAATGTGTCCCCAAATGCAGCCGTATCCCCCCACAGATGCAGCCATGTCCCCCACATATTGCAGCCATGTCATGTCCCCCCACATATTGCAGCCATGCATGTCCCCCCACATATTGCAGCCATGCATGTCCCCCCACATATGCAGTCATGCATGTCCCCCCACATATGCAGTCATGCATGTCCCCCCACATATGCAGTCATGCATGTCCCCCCACATATGCAGTCATGCATGTCCCCCCACATATGCAGTCATGCATGTCCCCCCACATATGCAGTCATGCATGTCCCCCCACATATGCCATGTATGTCCCCCACATATTGCAGCCATGTATGTCCCCCACATATTGCAGCCATGTATGTCCCCCACATATTGCAGCCATGTATGTCCCCCACATATTGCAGCCATGTATGTCCCCCACATATGCAGCCATGCATGTCCCCCACATATTGCAGCCATGTATGTCCCCCACATATTGCAGCCATGTATGTCCCCCATATTGCAGCGATGTGTCCCTCATACCTTTTAGATATGCTGATGCCGCCTCTGCCGCATACCGCCGTATCCCCTGCACAATCGCGTAGCGCATTACAAGCTTTCATTCTAAAAACTTGTAAATGGCCGCGCTCCGTGTATTAAAACTCCCCTTGCTCGGGATTGGAGGGATCCCTCTAATCCGGAGAAGGGGAGTGTCAATACACGGCCATTTACAAGTATTCAGAATGAATGCTTGTAATGTGTGCTATGCGATTGTGCAGGGGGATACGGCGGTATGCGGCAGCGGCGGCGTCAGCATATCTAAAAAGGTATGAGGGACGCATCGCTGCAATATGGGGGGGAAGTATTCTATTTCAGTATCAGGGGTATTTGCGGGAGTACAAGTACTCCCGCAAATACTCGGCATCGGTCCCGATACCGATACTAGTATCGGTATCGGGACAACCCTAGTCAAAATACTAATTTGCCTAATAATTCTGCACTCCCTGTAGTATATAAACATGGGTTATCCGATTTTGACTAATATTTACACACATATATATTTATATATCCAGCCATGTTCATTTACATATATGTCCTTCACTGGATAACCATGCTGTATGCACCGTTTTCCTTATTATATTTTCTATCGTATTATTTTTTATTAAATTTTTTCACAAACTACTTCTCATGCTCATCATACATATCAGTACATCTGTATATATACAGTTGTAACCGTATGTGTTTGATTATGTAATATGGGTGTTAACATAGAACTTACACCCACATGCATTGCCCACTACCATAGACAAATTGGAGCCTGCCTCTTTGTATGTTTTTGTCTCGTCTCATTTGTTTAATGTGCATCCTTGTACAATTCTGCACAACTATTTGTATCACTATTAGTGGTGATTACATTAAAATCCCAGGCTACCAATATTGTTTTCTTTGCCTTTTTACTCCTTTGCTTTCCTAATCCCGTCATTGGTGTGAAAGAGGAACCAATCAGTAATTCTGAAACGCGTACTTCCTGTTAACGCCACTTCCGGGATTTGCACTCCATGCTGTCGCTTGCTGTGTGGCCGCACTATTGGCGTTCTCATAGCATCGGTTTCCCTCTGCTGGCCTCCTTGGGATTCACACTGCTTCTGGGAACCCCAGGAGATACATACTGGGACAAAACCTGATGCCTGATGATCTCCTTACCAAACTCATAATGCGCCCGTTTTTACATTAATTTAACCACCAAGCTGCTGGTAACATACCAAAATGAACAGGCCCTTATACTGACCCCCAAAGATGGAATAAAGCAGCTACACAACTGGGGCATCATCTCACATATGCCCCCACCAACACCAAATCTGAAATCTTCCAAGGAACCGCAAGCTCTTCAGTGATTTTAGCATGCCCTGACGCCTATAACCCCTCATTGAGGAGGCATCTACTTCAGGCTGAATATGACCCTTGCACCTAACGAAAGCAGTGAAGGAGCGGAGGCACCGTTGATCCTTCCTCCACGCTCCAGTGTTGTGTGCCAAGCACACCTTCTTGTTCCATATTGATACCCATTAGCTCACCATCATATTCGCCACACCTAGGTTATTTTGTTGACTTAAAAAGTATTTGAATTGCCATTGTTCTTATACACTTGTGCGGAGACCTCTGATCCAGAGATCTCCAACCAGCTCATACTTGTAACTGCAACTCATGGTGGCCGATTTACTATATACAATGCGCTGCACCGGTTCATGGCTTAATTGGTGAACCGGATAAATCCTTAATTAGGAATATGAACCGGCGCAGCAGAGGGTGCAATGCAATAAATATGTAAAGCCGCCAAACTCTCTTTAGAAGTCTATGGGAGAAATCAAAAGTGTTAATTTTAAAGGTTAATATGCTAGTTTTTGTAGTAAAAAGTGTTTGAGGACCCGAGACCTGCCCCAGGGGACATGTATCAATGCATTTTTTTTTTAATTACTTTTTTCGGGAGCAGTGAATTTAATAATGCTTAAAGTGCAACAATAAAAAAAGTGAAATTTTCCTTTTAATTTCGTACCTGGGGAGGTGTATAATATGCCTGTAAATTATTGTGCGTTTCCCCGTGGTTAGAACGGTCTCTGCACAAAATGACATTCTGACGGAAAAAAAAGTCATTTAAAAATGACTCGCGGCTATAATGAATTGTCAGCTCCCGGCAATTCAGAGAAATTCATTCATTCAAAAAAAAAAAAAAATTTAGGTCTGGTATGGATTTTAAGGGGAACTCTACCCCAATTTTTTTTTTAAAATGGCGATGGCAATGCACCTTGTCCCCATGTTGATGGGGACAAGGGCGTCATCCCCACAACCCTGGCCAATGGTTGTGGGGGTCTGCGGGCGGTGGGCTTATCGGTATCTGGAAGTCCCCTGGGGGTACATTGTACCTCTACCATTTCACAAAAATAAATAAAAATAAAAGTGCCAAAAATGTAAAAAAAAAAAAAAAAAAACAACACGACAATAGCCGGTTTTTGACAATTTCTTTTATCAACCTCTCTACTACCGGCCGCCGTCGATAGACATCGGCACAGTAGCTCAATTGTTCTGAGATGTCCTCGTCTTTTAAAGCCGACAGGGGGGCACGCGTGCACACCCGCTGTGTTACTGGGAACACGAATCGCGGGCCCGGCAGTAACTGAGCAGGACTGTGGATCTCTGTGTGTAAACAGAGATCCACGTCCTGTCAGGGAGAGGAGACCGACGCTGCGTCCCTTGTACATAGGGACACAGATCGATCACCTCTCCAGTCAGGATCACTCACTAGGCTACACATTTAACCCCTTCCCCGCCCCCTAGTGTTAACCCCTTTATACAGTTATCAATGCATATTTATAGCACTTTTTTTTTAACATTTTTGACACTTTTGGTGAAATGGTAGAGGTACAATGTACCCCATTACCATTTCACACGGGGGGGGCGGGATCTGGGGATCCCCTTTGTTAAAAGGGATCTTCCAGATTCTGATAAGCCCCCACGCTCCCGTTCTTTGACAGTTCTTTTATACCTAAGGAGGCGGCATCATCCCGTGAACCCGCCCCCCTCTGATGTCACAGGGAAAGCCATATAGAAGTCCCTGTGTAGTACATGTGCGTCAAAGGGGGTGGGGTCCCCGGATAACACCACGTCCTCGTTATAAAAGTACTGTCAGAAGAATGGGAGCGTCACAGCAGGAACTTCAATTGCAAGCGGTTCGTCCGGGTAAGAAGAAGCCGGTGCAAGATTCGGACGAGAAGACCCAAGAAAGAAGCGAAGGAAGAATGAGATGGAGGAAGAAACCCGAATGGATGCAGAAACGAAGAAGATGGGAGAAGAAGCAGCCAAAGGAAGTGTCAAAAACCGGCTATTGTTTTTTTACATTTTTGACACTTTTTTGGTGAAATGGTAGAGATACAATGTACCCCATTACCATTTCACACAGGGGGGCCGGGATCTAGGGGTCCTCTTTGTTAAAGGGGGCTTCCAGATTCTGATAAGTTCCCCACCCGCAGACCCCCACAACCACCGGCCAGGGTTGTGGGGATGAGGCCCTTGTTGTCCCCATCAACATGGGGACAAGGTGCTTTGGGGGGGACCCCAAAGCATCCTCCCCATGTTGAGGGCATGTGGCCTGCTACGGTTCAGGAAGAGGGGGGGGGCACTCTTTTCCTGCGGTCAGCCAGGTTGCGTGCTCGGATAAAGGGACTGGTGTGGATTTTGGGGGGGGGGGGGGGGGACACCAGGCCATTTTTTTTTTATTTGGGGTGGAGTTTCCCTTAAAACCCATACCAGACCTGAAGGGCCTGGTATGGATATTTGGGGGGGAACCCGCACCATTTTTTTTTATTTGACGGCGGAGTTCCCCTTAATATCTATACCAGAGCTAAAGGGCCTGGTAATTGAATTTGGGGGGGGAACCCCACATTTTTTATTTTTTTTTATGAGCAATGACTGTTCTCTGTATTCTTTATAGCCATGAGTACTTTTAAAATTACTTATTTTTCCCCTTTAGAAATGACATCTTGTACAGGGACTGTTCTAAGCACGGGAAACATGCACTACTTCACAGGCATACTATAACACCCCCCCCCCGGTACGAAATGTAAAGAAATATTTCACTCTTATTGTTTCACTTTATCCATTTCCATACCGCGCCTATTCTGGCACGTCTCTCCTTCATGTAAAAATTATATTTTGTTTCTGGATATACATATACACACACACACACACACACACACATATATATATATATATATATATAAAACTTTTCTGTTTTTTTAATTCATGAAAAAAAGGCATTTGAAAAATGATTGCGCAAATACCGTTGGAAATAAAAAAATGTAATGACCGCCACTTTATTCTCTAGGGTGTTTTTTTTTTTATATATATATATATATATATATATATATATATATATATATATATATATATATATATATATATATATATATATAAAAAAACACCCTAGAGAATAAAGTGGCGGTCATTACATTTTTTTATTTCCAACGGTATTTGCGCAATCATTTTTCAAATGCCTTTTTTTCATGAATTAAAAAAACAGAAAAGTTAGCCTAATTTTTAGGGATAATGTGAAAGACGATGTTACACCGAGTAAATAGATAGCTAACTTGTCACGCTTTAATATTGCGCACACTCATGGAATGGGGCCAAACTTCGGGACTTAAAAATCTCCATAGGCGAGTCTAGTGCTAGAATTATTGCTCTCGCTCTAATGCAGGCGTCAATACGCCACTTGTGGTCACATGTGTGGTTTGAACGGCGTTTACATATGTGGGCGGGACTTACATGCACATTCTTTTTTTGAGTGTGAGCTACTAGGGACAGGGGTGTTTTATTTTTAAATACGGACTTTTTTTCCCCCTTTTTTTTTATCACTTTTATTCCTATTACAAGGAATGAAAACATCCCTTGTAAAAGGAATAGTGTGTGACAGTTCCTCTTTATGGAGAGAGGCAGGGTCAATAACACCCCACATCTGTCCTCCAGGCTGGAAAGCATGAGATCGGAAAAAAAAAAAAAAAAAAAAAAACACACTGATCTCATGCTTTCAGCCGCAATCATGTTCGTTCACCACAGTGGTGTAATGGGGGCACACTAGTTCTGGGGGGGGGCATTGGATTCCCTTAATTAGCATAGTTTTTCTCTCACTTCCTGTTTGGCTATGGGGCAGAAAGTGAAAGGGAAATGTCCACAATTTGACAGGGATGGTACAAAATAAACTGACAGGGGCTATGACCCTCCCTTACTCTATCCAAATAAAAAAAAAGTTGATTATAGTTCTACTTTAAGCACAAATTTCTGATAATTTTATTGAGGACTAAGAAAATATAACCATGCCGATACAGCGTTTCTAATAAGAACCCCCATAAACACCACCCAATGTTAAGCAATTTTCTTCATTTGCAAATAAGTATCATCCCTTCCTCAGAGACCTTAGCAGCAGTACAAGCAACTTCCTGTAGGGGGCATGATGTCCTGTGCGTATATCCAATACACGGTGGTCGCGCATCTACGTGCAGGACCCAATTTATAGGGAAAGTGATGGTAAAGCAGATGCAGATCTCCAGGATTGGACTAACAAATGTTTCTAGTGAAAGGCAACTGGTGTTTTCTATTAAACAAGGGCTAAATGGGCCATTGACATGCATCACAGTGGATCTGAGAAATGTGTCTTTTCAAATTTAAACTAAATGAAATACTTTCTTCTTTTACTTGGGGCTAGAGTGCAGAGTGCTCATTTTTTGGGGATGTTTGCACCCCTGATAGGATGAAGTCACCTCCCAAATTTTGTCACTTTCTACTTCAAATTCGATCAATTCCTGTCACATAGCCAAACAGGAAGGGAGGGTAAAACCTTACTAAAGTCTTTTCTTGGGGACACACATCAATCTGGTTTCCCCATTATGTAAATTGCACTCTGGAATTTTGCTGTATACACCCCAAATTATTAGGGATCTTGGACTTTGGGGTCCATTTACTAAAGGCAAACCTACTTTGCACTACAAGTGGACAAGCAAGGAAGGAAAAAAAAAAAAATCTTTGCTTCTACATGATTGAATGTTAAAAATCATCAGTGCTTCCCCTCAGATTTGCAGGGACTACGCTTGTACTGCAGAGTGGCTTTGCCTTTACTAAACCCAAAACGAACTAATCATTTGGGGTGTACACAACAAAGTGCTGGAGTGCAATTTGCTTAATGGGGACACTAGTAAGATTGACCTGTGTGTCCCCAAGAAAATACATTGGTAGGGTTTTAACCTCACTTCCTGTTCAGCTGTGCTACAGGAAGTGAAGACAAGTTTAAGAAAAGGGACACAAAGCCCAACCCAAAAAACACAAGCAGGGGGTCTAACACTCACTTGGTTTCCTTCAAACACCCACAATTAGAATAGGATTGCCTTGCACTAGATTTAAGCACAGTGCTGTAAATCAACACTTCAAGCCTGTCCACCATTACACCCCCCCCCCCCCCCCCAACAGGCCATGTTTGCAGGTTTTCCTTAATCTTGCACATGTGCTTTAAAAGACAGTGTGGACAGCAATTCTTAATAAGATAAATCCACAAAACATGTCCTGTCGGGGGTACTTGAGGACTGAGGCTGAGAACCACTGCACTAAAAAAAAAGGAATAAATACTTACCGCTCTGTATTTTTCCTTTCCTGGTGACTATCCATGGCATCACACAATCCATGCATGAAGGCACCAGGAAAGGAGCGTCGAGACAAAAACCACACCTGTTTTGTAAGGCCAATCAGCCTATTCAGCTGCAGCTGTCAAAATCTGTAGCATGAAAAAGTAACAAAAAACAAAACTTCAAAATGTGAAAGTAATTTTACTGGTCAACAAAAAGAGGACTTTGAAAAAAGAGCAAGGAAAGCAAAAACAAATATTATAAAAAATTAAAACATAGGTTCATTTGAGATAGTAAAGAGAATATGGTTTATGCTTTGGAAATTAACCACTTGCCTACTGTGCACCTACACCCTCTTCCTGCCCAGACAAAATTTAAGCTTCCGGCACTGCGTCGCTTTAACTGACAATTGCGCGGTCGTGCGACGTGTCTCCCAAACAAAATTGGCGTCCTTTTTTTCCCACATATAGAGCTTTCTTTTGGTGGTATTTGATCACCTCTGCGTTTTTTATTTTTTGCGCTATAAACAAAAATAGAGCGTCAATTTTTAAAAAAATGCAATATTTTTTACTTTTTGCTATAATAAATAACCCAAAAAATATATAATAAAAATATTTTTTTCCTCAGTTTAGACCGATACGTATTCTTCTACATATTTTTGGTAAAAAAAAATGCAATAAGCGTTTATCGATTGGTTTGCGCAAAATTTATAGTGTTTACAAAATAGGGGATAGTTTTACTATTAATGGCGGCGATCTGCGATTTTTTTATTGGGACTGCGACGTTATGGCGGACATTTCGGACACTTTTCTGACATTTTTGGGACCATTTACATTTATACAGTGAACAATGCTATAAATATGCATTGATTACTGTATAAATGTGACTGGCAGTGAAGGGGTTAACCACTAGGGGGCGGGGAAGGGTTTAAATGTGTGTCCTATGAGTGTTCTAACTGTGGGGGGTGACCGATTGTGTCCCTATGTACAAGGGACACAATCGATCTCCTCTCTCCCTGACAGGACGTGGAGCTCTGTGTTTACATACAGAGCTCCACGTCCCCACTCAGTTACTGAGCAATCGTGTGTGGATACTCAGTTACTGAGCAATCGCACGGGATTCCCGCAGAGCGGCGGGTGCGCGCGCGCCCGCCGGCGGCTTTAAAAGGGACATCACGTCATATGACGTGATGTCAGGATAATGGCGTCCTCCGCCCGCCGTCATTTGACGGTGGGCAGAGGACAAGTGGTTAACAGGATAAAAAGACCCACAGACATCTATTAAAGTGGTTGTAAACCGCAAAAAAAAAAAATATATATATTTTAGACCTGCAAGGCAAAAGTCATAATGAGCTAGTATGCACCGCATATTAGCTCATTATAAAATACTTACCTCGGAACGAGGTGTAGGGAACTTACCTGGTCCACGCCGAGCGAGATCTCATCTTGACTCAGCGTGTCTTCCAGGTATCGCCGCTCCAGCGCTGTGATTGGCTGGAGCGGCGAATGCGCGCGGGAGATATAAATCCGGCCAGGTCAGGCGGATGCCAGTCCTTTCGCCATGGATTCCCCCCTGCAATCAGCGGCGCATTGCGAGGTGGAACCTAAACCGTACAGGTTTAGGAGATATTCTTTATACCTACAAGTAAGCCTTATTATAGGCTTACCTGTAGGTAAAGGTTAAAAAAAAAAAAAAAGTGGTTTACAACCACTTTAAGGATTTAAACATTAAATTAGTTACAACGTCTTGAGAAAGATTTAGCATAATAATGCAGCACAGACAATTACATCAAAGTGAACACCCTAAAAACAACATACATGGACAACCTCACAAATATTTCATCCGAAGATAGCCCCCACCCAAAATAAATAAACCAGTCCAAAAACCCTTGATCAAAAACATATCTGTTTTGCAAAGACATAAATACTGTAGACATTCGATAAGGACACACAAATATAATCTTGCCAGGCCCACACACACACACACACACACAATCTTGCCTCTTTTCAGGGAAAGGTAGCAACTACTCTATGCAAGCTTTATATAACACAGGTTTGTGTGTTAACCACTTGAGGCCCGCGCTACCGTCGGAATGACGGCAACAGCGCGGGCCTGAATAGCCAACATGCCGTCATTTGACATGTCTTTTTGGCGTTCCCAGCGCGCGCTGAAGTGCGCGCTGCGGGGAAGCCCTGTGTTGTCCGTGTCCCTTGGACACGGCCAATCACAGATCGTGGCAAACAGCCAATCAGAGCGGCCGTTTGCGATGCGATCTGTGGGCCAATGAGAGATGATCTCTCATAGATCATCTCTCATTGCCGACTCACACAGAGACAATGTCCTGTCTCTGGAGGGGAGGAGCCCGATCTGTGTTCCTTCTTACATAGGGACACAGATCGGTCACCCCCCCAGTCACCCCCCCCCCTCCCCCCACAGTTATAACACACCTAGCATACACATTTAACCCCTTCCTCACCCCCTAGTGTTAACCCCTTCAATGCCAGTCACATTTATACTGTAATTAGTGCATATTTATAGCACTGATCGCAGTATAAATGTGAATGGCGCCAAAAATGTGTAAAAAGTGTCCGATGTGTCCGCCATAATGTCGCAGTACCAAAAAAAAAAATCGCAGATCGCCGCCATTTCTAGTATAAAAAAAATAATAATTCTCTCCCCTATTTTGTAAGCGCTATAACTTTTGCGCAAACCAGTCGCTTATTGCGTTTTTTTTTTTTTTTTACCAAAAATATGTAGAAGAATACGTATCGCCCTAAACTGAGAAAAAAAAATGTGTTTTTATTTTTAATTGGGATATTTATTATAGCAACAAGTAAAAAATATTGTATTTTTCTCAAAATTGTCGCTCTTTTTTGTTTATAGCGCAAAAAATAAAAAATAAATCGCACAGGCGATCAAATACCACCCAAAGAAAGCTCTACTTGTGGGGAAAAAAAGGACGTAAATTTTGTTTGGGAGCCACGTCGCAATTGTCAGTTAAAGCGACGCAGTGCCGGAAGCTGAAATATTACCTGGGCAGGAGGGGGGTGTAAGTGCCCAGTATGCAAGTGGTTAATGAGGCAATTGAAAACCCTTGCACAGCCCATGAAACACACAAAACGCAAGTTCACCCAATGTAGAGACTGAACTTTAAAGTGGGTACACCTGTTAAGGATGTCCTTAAATTACTAAGCCAAAAAACACGCTCTATGAGCATGCCCAGAAACATCCAAGAGCTATTCACACACAAAAAGCAACATAAAAAAAATCTAAGTCAATGGGCATGCTCAGATCAACAGAAATGCAGCTAGCAGAAAATAAGGCAAAGCCCTGTCCAAAATGAATCACATCATCCAGCATGCTACAAAATTAGACATGGGACAAACATCCCCTGGGGCGGGTGGGCAAACAAAGAGCCCAACATGGGCAAAAGGTATACCATAAATACCATTGCAGGCTATGGGAATTGACTTGTTAATTTTGCTAGTCCCCACTTGGCTGGCTTATCTTCTAGTAATTGGCCTTAAAATGGGTATGGGGGCCCATGTCCCATCTAAGAGACATACTGAACCTGCCGCCGTTTTTGGACTTTCAGCGTGAGCTCATTTATCTGGTTCTCGGCGACAGGGTACTGTACATCTCACGCTGGCTGCCGCAATAGAAAAAAAACACAGGAGAGAGAGCGGCCTCCATGATGGAGGGGGGGGGGGACATGCGTCGTATGGGCAAAGGCAGCACTGGGCAGAAAGGCAGAGGCTCAGAGGCAGAGCTGGCTGGCTGTAGCAAAGGCGGAGCGGTACATCAGAGGCAGACTGGTGGTGGACGGTAACGATGTGACCACAGGTAGACAGACAGGTCACACTCACTGCCAGTGGCACTGTGATGATCAGCGGCGCGCAGGGGATGTTTTCTTTCCTTCCTCCATTGCTCCACCACTGCTGTGCCAGCGCCTCTAACACTGTACGGAGGGACTCTAGAGTGGAGCGGCTGCCTGTTGAGTTAGTTGCCGAGAGGGAGTAGGATCACCGGCTGCCTAGTGGTAGCACCGCCCTGACTCCAAGGCAAATTTTAACCACTTCCGTACCCTAGGATGTCATATGATGTCCTGGACTTCAGTGGGGGATATCTGAATGATGGGTGCAGCTACAGGCATCATTCAGATATCCTTTTTTACAGACGGCGATTGTTCGCACCGTAAGAACGATCATATCGGCAGTTCTGCCGCTTGATCGTTCTTACAGGCGGTGGGGACATCCCCCCTCCCACCGCCATCCGGTGCTTCTCCGGGCTCTCCTGTGCCATCGGAGGCCCGGAGAACTTATTGTCTGCCGCCGAATGAGGAGCATAGAGATTTAAAAACATAAACAAAGCTGCAATCGCGGCTGGAAGCATGAGATCAGTGGGTTTTTTTTTCTCCCGATCTCATACCTTTCCAGCCTAGAGGACAGATGTGGGGTCTTATTGACCCCGCCTCTCTCCATAAAGAGTACCTGTCGCACACTATTCCTATTACAAGGGATGTTTAGGTTCCTTGTAATAGGAATAAAAGTGCAAAAAAATATATATATACGAAAAAAAAAAACGCCACTGTCCCTAGTAGCTCGCATTTAGAAGCGATTGTGCATGCAAGTCCCGCCCACATATGTAAACTCCGTTCAAACCACACATGTGAGGTATTGACGTGTGCGTTAGAGCGAGAGCAATAATTTTAGCACTAGACCTCCTCTGTAACTCTAAACAGGTAACCTGTAAAAAAAATCAAGCGTCGTCTATGGAGATTAAGTCTCGAAGTTTGGCGCCATTTCATGAGTGTGTGCGCAAGATTAAAGCGTGACAAGTTAGGTATCTATTTACTCGGTGTAACATCATCTTTCACATTATACCAAACAATTCGGCAAACTTACTGTTTTGTTATTTTTTAATTCATGAAACCGTTTTTTTTTTTGGGCAAAAAAGGTGCTTTAAGAATTATTGCACAAATACCATTGGATAGATATCACACACACATAATATATATATTAGGGTTGTCCCGATACCACTTTTTTAGGACCAAGTACAAGTACCGATACTCTTTTTTAAATGTGTCCCCCACATATGCAGCCATGTCCCCCACAAATGCAGCCATGTACCCCACAAATGAAGCCATGTCCCTCCAGCCATGTCCCCCACATATGCAGTCATGTCCCCCACATATGCAGTCATGTCCCCCACATATGCAGCCATGTCCCCGCAGCCATGTCCCCCACATATGCAGCCATGTCCCCACATATGCAGCCATGTCCCCCACATATGCAGCCATGTCCCCGCAGCCACGTCCCCCACATATGCAGCCACGTCCCCCACATATGCAGCCATGTCCCCCACATATGCAGCCATGTCCCCCACATATGCAGCCATGTCCCCCCACATATGCAGCCATGTCCCCGCAGCCATGTCCCCCACATACAGTGCGGAAAATAAGTATTTGAACACCCTGCTATTTTGCAAGTTCTCCCACTTGGAAATCATGGAGGGGTCTGAAATTGTCATCGTAGGTGCATGTCCACTGTAAGAGACATAATCAAAAAAAAAATTCCAGAAATCACAATGTATGATTTTTTTTAACTATTTATTTGTATGATACAGCTGCAAAGAAGTATTTGAACACCTGTCTATCAGCTAGAATTCTGACCCTCAAAGACCTGTTAGTCCGCCTTTAAAATGTCCACCTCCACTCCATTTATTATCCTAAATTAGATGCACCTGTTTGAGGTCATTAGCTGCATAAAGACACCTGTCCACCCCATACAATCAGTAAGAATCCCACTACTAACATGGCCAAGACCAAAGAGATGTCCAAAGACACTAGAGACAAAATTGTACACCTCCACAAGGCTGGAAAGGGCTATGGGGAAATTGCCAAGCAGCTTGGTGAAAAAAGGTCCACTGTTGGAGCAATCATTAGAAAATGGAAGAAGCTAAACATGACTGTCAATCTCCCTCAGACTGGGGCTCCATGCAAAATCTCACCTCGTGGGGTCTCAATGATCCTAAGAAAAATGAGAAATCAGCCCAGGACTACACGGGAGGAGCTGGTCAATGACCTGAAAAGAGCTGGGACCACCGTTTCCAAGGTTACTGTTGGTAATACACTAAGGCGGCGTACACACGAGGGGATATATCCGCTGAAAACGGTCCGATGGACCGTTTCAGCAGACATCTCCGCTCGTGTGTATGGGCTAGCGGACAGATTTGTCCACCCGACAGATTTCAAAGCATGCTTTGAAATCTATCCGGTGGGGATCTGTCCGCCCGACATGTCTGCTGGTTAGTACACTTACCAGCAGACATGTCGGCCCCCACCGCCGCCGCGCCGCTGCCGAATGGATTCGGCGCAAGCGCGGAAGTGTTTTACTTCCTGGTGCGGTGACGTTGCGGTGACGCGGCGGCGTCAACGTCACCGCCGCGTCACCGCCACGTCACCGCGCCTTCCGGCGGCGGGGAATTTGATCCGATGGTGTGTACACGCCATCGGATCAAACTCCCGATCGGACATATCCGATGGAAATGGTCCGCGGACCGTTTTCATCGGATATATCCGATCGTGTGTACGCCGCCTAAGACGTCATGGTTTGAAATCATGCATGGCACGGAAGGTTCCCCTGCTTAAACCAGCACATGTCAAGGCCCGTCTTAAGTTTGCCAATGACCATTTGGATGATCCAGAGGAGTCATGGGAGAAAGTCATGTGGTCAGATGAGACCAAAATAGAACTTTTTGGTCATAATTCCACTAACCGTGTTTGGAGGAAGAAGAATGATGAGTACCATCCCAAGAACACCATCCCTACTGTGAAGCATGGGGGTGGTAGCATCATGCTTTGGGGGTGTTTTTCTGCACATGGGACAGGGCGACTGCACTGTATTAACCACTTAAGACCCGGACCAATACGCTGGCAAATGACCCAAGGGGTTTTTGCCATTCGGCACTGCGTCGCTTTAACAGACAATTGCGCGGTCGTGCGACGTGGCTCCCAAACAAAATTTGCGTCCTTTTTTTCCCACAAATAGAGCTTTCTTTTGGTGGTATTTGATCGCCTCTGCGATTTTTATTTTTTGCGCTATATACAAAAATAGAGGGCCATTTTTGAAAAAAAATCAATATTTTTTACTTTTTGTTATAATAAAAAAACAATAAACTAAATTTTAGTCAAACATTTATGTCTTTAGTAAAAAAAAAAAAAAATCGCATTAAAAAAAAATTAGCTACCTAGCGGGAACAGCGACACTAATACAGCGATCAGAAAAATGATCGCTTAGTGACGCTGGCAATAGGGAGTGAAAGGGTTAACTAGGGCAGTGATCAAGGGGTTAAAACTTTATTGGGGGGGTGGGGGGGCTACCCTGACACTAACACTGACTGACTGTCACACTGTCTGTCACACTGACACTAAATACAGTAATCATACATGTATGATTACTGCATTCAGTGACACTGTGACAGGGGGGAGGGGGGGCGATCGCGGGGGTTAAATGTGTTTTTGTGTGTGTGTAAGTGTGCTGTTGGTGCAGACTTACTTGGTGTGTTGTGATCTCTCCTCAGCGGCGCTTGAAACAAACGCTGAGGGAGAGATCACGTCGCTTCCTCCTTCCTGTGTTTACACAGGAGGAGGAAGTGACAGGGCGGGCGGGCGCGCGCATTGGCTGGGAGCGATCCGGAGGGGGCGGATGAAAACGGATAGCCGCCCCCACTTGTCGGATCGCTCCTGCAGCCGCGCGGACCGCCGCATGTACGGGGGGGGGGGGGTCCGATCGTTGATGTGCCTGTCGGTGCCATTCTGCCGACGTAAATGTACATGCGGCGGTCCTTAAGTGGTTAAGGAGAGGATGACCGGGGCCATGTATTGCGAGATTTTGGGCAACAACCTCCTTCCCTCAGTTAGAGCTTTGAAGATGGGTCGAGGCTGGGTCTTCCAACATGACAATGACCCGAAGCACACAGCCAGGATAACCAAGGAGTGGCTCTGTAAGAAGAATATCAAGGTTCTGGCGTGGCCTAGCCAGTCTCCAGACCTAAATCCAATAGAGAATCTTTGGAGGGAGCTCAAACTCCGTGTTTCTCAGCGACAGCCCAGAAACCTGACTGATCTAGAGAAGATCTGTGTGGAGGAGTGGGCCAAAATCCCTCCTCCAGTGTGTGCAAACCTGGTGAAAAAATACAAGAAACGTTTGACCTCTGTAATTGCAAACAAAGGCTACTGTACCAAATATTAACATTGATTTTCTCAGGTGTTCAAATACTTATTTGCAGCTGTATCATACAAATAAATAGTTAAAAAAATCATACATTGTGATTTCTGGAATATTTTTTTTGATTATGTCTCTCACAGTGGACATGCACCTACGATAACAATTTCAGACCCCTCCATGATTTCCAAGTGGGAGAACTTGCAAAATAGCAGGGTGTTCAAATACTTATTTTCCGCACTGTATGTATGTATGTATGTATGTATGTATATATATATATATATATATATATATATATATATATATATATATATATATATATATATATATATATATATATATATACACACACACACACACACACATATGTAAAAATGTTTCGGGTTCTGAGTAATTTTCTAGGCCCCCCACCCTATGTGAATTAGTATGGGGTACATCGTACACCTACCCATTCACCTGGGGGGAAAAAGTTAAAAAAAAACACACTACACAGATTTTTGAAGTAATTTATTAGTCAGCTGAGGGGGTCTTCTGCCGGGCCCTTTAAGCTCTTTTACATGGGGGGGGGGGGGGGAGGCCGGACTTCACTGCCACCCTCTCCCGGGGCCCCTCCCTCTTTAAGCTCTTTTACATGGGGGGTGCACCCGGTCTTCTCTGCTGTCTTCTGCCGGGGGGTTGCCCGGTCTTTTCCGCCCCCTCCCGCTTTCTTCTTTAAGCTCTTTCACAAAGGGAGGAGGGGTAGGCCCAGTCTTTTCAGCTGTCTTCTGCAGGGGGGGGGGGGGTATACACTGTTCTCTATTTTGCCTGGCTCCACCGCAGGGGCCCGGTCTTCTCCGCTGTCTTGTTCTGTCTCCTCTTCTAGCGATGTTGACACAACGAGCTCTTTTCACATTCCCATCATGCCCCGGGAATCTGATGCAACAAGGGGTGGGGTCACATCACCCGGTGACCACGCCCCATGCCTATACAAGTCGTTGCGCATCACTCACACGGCATTACAGCGGGAGAGCTCGTCGTGTCAAAATCGCCAGAAGAGAAGATGGAACAAGACAGCGGAGAAGACCAGACCCCCGCGGTGGAGCCCGGCAGAAGAGGGAACAGAAAAGACCGCCCCCCCCCACCACAAAAGACAGCGAAGAAGACCTTTGTAAAAGAGTTTAAAGAAGAAAGGGGGAGGGGGCCCCGGCAGAAGACAGCGGAGAAGACCTGGCACACCCCCCCCTGGGAGAAGACCGGGCGCACCCCCCCATGTAAAAGAGCTTAAAGGGGAGAGGGCCCCGGCAGAAGGCGGCGGTGAAGTCCGGCTCCCCCCGGCAGAAAAGACCGGGCCTACCCCACCATGTAAAAGAGCTTAAAAGGGGGGAGGGACCCGGCAGAAGACCCCCTCAGCTGTCTAATAAATGAATTAAAGAATCTGTGCAGTGTTTTTTTAACTTAACATTTTTTCCCCAGATGAATGGGTAGGTGTACGATGTACCCCATACTCATTCACATAGGGTGGGGGGCTGGCACCTGGGGGCCACCTTAAAGGGGGCTCCCAGATTCTCATAAGCCCCCGCCCGCAGACCCTGACAACCAACGGCCAGGGCTGTCGGAAAGAGGCCCTTGTCCCCATCGACATGGGGACAAGAGTGCTTTGTTGAGGGCATGTGGTCTGGTACGGCTCAGGGGGGGGGGGGGGCTCATTTGTCCCCACCCCCATTCCTGATCAGCCAGGCGGCGTGCCAAGATAAGGGTTAGGTATGATCTTGGGGGAACCCCCACGCCGTTTTTTTTTTCAATTTGGCACAGATTTCCCCTTCAAGGTCAGCGTAAGCTAAAAAACATTCGGTCAATTATGTGCGCCGCTTCAAGCCACGCAAAAGGTGGCTACGCCGCTTGACATTTACCAATATTTTGCCGGCGTAGTGAAGCGGCGTGCCCGACTGTCTGAAATTGAAGCTCAGGCAGTACACAAATAAACCTCCCGCAAGTTTAAATGTACTAGCAGGCGCAGCGGCTCTTTTTACTAAAGTCACTTTCACGTCGGCCCGTAAAAGTTATACAAACACATGTCACTACACTTTCCCCACATTCACCCCTAATAAACTCACTCCCAAACACATTTTATTTACATTTCTAGATGCCGAGTGCGCCCAGGAGGGGGCGCATGATGCGCCCCTATGGACCTGGCGCACGGTATTATAGTAAATAAGGAATTGTGCTGCATTGCCAGCGCATTCCTTTAGTAAATGCCAAAACGGCCATTGCTCCATGAATCATGGAGCAAAGGCATAGTAAATCAGCCCCATGGTGTCATTTTAGCACCCTTCTCGACTCTGTTCCCCCCTGTTCCTAGCAAAAGAATTATTTTCTCAGTGCCGTATCAATACCTACACTCCTAAGGCCGCGTACACACGAGGGGATATGTCCGCTGAAAACGGTCCGATGGACCGTTTCAGCAGACATCTCCGCTCGTGTGTATGGGCTAGCGGACAGATTTGTCCACCCGACAGATTTCAAAGCAAGCTTTGAAATCTATCCGGTGGGAATCTGTCCGCCCGACATGTCTGCTGGTTAGTACACTTACCAGCAGACATGTCGGCTCCCACCGCCGCCGCGCCGCTGCCGAATGGATTCGGCGCATGCGCGGAAGTGTTTTACTTCCTGGTGCGGTGACGTAGCGGTGACACGGCGGCGTCAACGTCACCGCCGCGCCATCGCCACGTCACCGCGCCGTCCGGCGGCGGGGAATTTGATCCGATGGTGTGTACACGCCATCAGATCAAACTCCCGATCGGACATATCCGATGGAAATGGTCCGCGGACCGTTTTCATCGGATATATCCGATCGTGTGTATGGGGCCTTACACAATATGTCCCTCAAAATGGTCTCCTTAAACACCAAAACCCTCAACAGCACCTTTAGGAGCTCGCTTCTATTGCAAGAAGCTATTATGTAGAGATCGGACATACTCTATGTCCAAGAGACACATTTCTCAGAAACCAAACCATCCCAATGCTCTCTAAAACTATTCCCACACGAGCTGATAAAAAAAAAAAGTCAGAGGGGTCATGATAGCAGTTTCACTCCTCAGTATCCTTCTCCATTTCCCATATTGAGCAGGACCCTTCTGGCAGACTCCCAAAATTAAATCGCCTTGTTTAACAATTACCCCTTGACATTGTTAACCTATATGCCCCCAATACTCAGACACCTTTTTATAAGGCCATATTAATATAAAAAAAAAACAAAAAAAAAAAAACAGAATTACCCCAAAGACCAAATTGTAATCTGTGGTGACTTCAATGAGGTAATTGACCCTCTAATTGTTCAAACCCAAAAGAAAACATAGCACTCTCATCCCCGATTTCGCTGGAAGACCTATATGATCCCTGGAGATGTCTGAACGGCACAGAGGGGGACTATCCCTTCTACTCACATACTCAAAAATCCTACTCTAGGATAGATCTGTTCCTGACCTCCAAGGTTCTCTTGCAAAAAATCAAGGTATCCACAATCGGGATCATTACATGGTCTGATCACATACCAGTTTCGATCACCATCACTGCCTCCCCTACTGCTTCCCTGACATACTATGTGAAGATTAAATGCCTCAAATCTCAGCATCTTTGAGTATCGGGAACAGGTACATGAGAAATAGAAGCCTTTTTTACCTCTAACATAGGCTCGGTCTGCAATCCAACAATACTTTGGAATGCACAAAAATGTCCGTCATACCAGGAGTATTCCTTAAGCTGGGTGCTCAGGAAAGGAAAAAAAGATTCCTTACCATCGACCTCTTCTTTGAGCGCATTAAAGCACTTGAAATCCTTAACAAAACCCATCCCAAAATAATATTGTAGAACTCTGTGACCTTTGCTCCTATCTGCAAAGAGGCCATGACTTCCATCTCAGACACATCCACCTTACTTGGTACTCAGGGGAATAAGGTGGGTGTAAAGTTCTTATTCCAACAATATAAACGTAGAGCTGCCCAGGCCAAAAATGCAATTTCTTAGACAAATGGGACCCCAAATTAACAAATCCAAAAGGACGTTGCCAATTGCTTCAGTTCCTTTTACTCCAAACTTTATAAAAAAAAAAAAAAAATCTGAACCACAGCCTACTCTTCAGCAAATAGAACAACGTTTCCTGTACTCACTCCAGCTTCCGTCTATCGCTATGGCACAATTACATTCCCTCGGTCAACCAACCATTTACACACCACGAGATCATCGCAGCCATCAAAAGTCTCCGATCTCACAAAGCACCGTGACCTGAATATTACAAAACATACATAGACCAAATTGTACCTCATCTCTAAAATACCTTTAATACATTTCTAACAAACAATTTAAGCAACAGGCAGCATGGATTCATGGAAGACCAAATTTGTCAGACAAACCTGATTATTTTTTTGAAGAGGCAAGTAAAACCTTGGGCAGAGGTGTGGCGATGGACGTGGCATACTTGATTTTGCAAAAGCATTCGATACAGTTCTGCACACACAGCTCACGTGTAAGGTAAAATCTACAGGCTTGGAAATATCAGTGTGTAAATGGATAGAAAACTGGCTAAAAGACAGAATTCAGAGAGTAGTGGTTAAAAATTCTTACTCTGAATGGTCTAAGGTTATCAGTAGTGTACCCCAAAGGTTCAGTGTAGGGACCCTTACTTTTTAATACCTTTATAAATGATATTGGGTCTGGGATCAAAAGTAAAATTTCTGTCTTTGCAGATGACACCAACCTATGCAGTGGAATACCAGTCTTACAGGATGGCTCCAATTTACAAGCCAACCTCAATTGAGCGAATATGTTGCAGATGAGGTTTCATGTTGATAAATGTAAAGTTATGCACTTAGGGGCTAAGAATATGCATGCATCATACATACTAGGGGGGGGGGGGGGAGTACAACTGGGGGAATCCGTAGTGGAGAAGGATCTGGGTGTTTTGGTAGATCATAAGCTCAATAATAACATGCAATGCCAAGCTGCAGTTTAAAAAAGCGAGGAAAGTCCTTTCTTGTATTGAGAGAGCTAGAGAGATATCATTTTGCCCCTGTTCAAATCATTAGCAAGACCTGATCTGAAATATGCAGTTCAGTTTTGGGCACCAGTTCTCAAAAAGGATATCAGGGAACTAGAGAAAGTGCAGAGAAGGGCAACCAAACTGATAAGAGGCATAGAGGAGCTCAGCTATGAGGAAAGATGAGAGGAACTGAATTTATTCACTTGTGAGAAGAGGAGAATAAGGGGGGATATGATCAACATGTACAGATACATAAGGGGTCCATATAGTGAACTTGGTGTTGAGTTATTCACTTTACGGTCAACACAAAAGACAAGGGGGCACTCTTTACGTCTAGCCAGTTAAGGACCCCCGCACGCACATATACGGCCTCAGAATGGCTCGTACAGGCACAAGGGCGTAAATTTACGTCCTCGCCTGAGTGCGGTTCGGGGGTCCCATCGGGACCCCCTCCGCGGCGTGCGGGGGTCTCCCTACCTCTGGGAGCGATCCGGGATCTGCGGGCGGATGTCCGTGTTATCCGCCCCCCCCGCGATCGCTCCCAGCCAATGGGAGCGCGCTCCCAGGCTGTCACTTCCTCCTCCTGTGTTTACACAGGAAGGAGGAAATGATCATTTCTCTCATCGCAGCGCTGTTTCCCAGCGCTGCTGATGAGAGAAGACATGCCAAGTAAGTGTGCACCAACACAACACTGACACACACTCACATAGGCATATTAACCCCTTGTGATCGCCCCCCCCACCCCCCTGTCACAGTGTTACTGAATGCAGTGATTTAATCACTGCATTTAGTGTCAGTGTGACAGGCACTGTAAAAATCAGTTAGTGTTAGGTTCAGGATAGCCCCCCCACCCCCCCTAATAAAGTTTTAACCCCCTGATCACCGCCCTAGTTAACCCTTTCACTCCCTATTGCCAGCGTCACTAAGCGATCATTTTTCTGATCGCTGTATTAGTGTCGCTGTTCCCGCTAGGTAGCTATTTTTTTTATTGCGATTTTTTTTTTTTACTAAAGACATGTGGCTAAATAAATTTTGGCCTAAATGTTTGACTAAAATTTAGTTTATTTGATTTTTTTTTAACAAAAAGTAAAAAAATAGTGTTTTTTTTCCAAAAATGTCGCTCTATTTTTGTATATAGCGCAAAAAATAAAAATCGCAGAGGTGATCAAATACCACCAAAAGAAAGCTCTATTTGTGGGAAGAAAAGGACGCAAATTTTGTTTGGGAGCCACGTCGCACGACCGCGCAATTGTCTGTTAAAGCGACGCAGTGCCGAATCGCAAAAACACCTTGGGTCATTTACCAGCGTATTGGTCCGGGTCTTAAGTGGCTAGAGAGAAAATAGATTTTATCTCAAAATACAAAAAAGGTTTCTTCACAGCAAGAGCTGTGAAAATTTGGAACAGACTCCCTCCAGAGTGGGTTCTGGCCAGCTCAGTAGATTGCTTTAAGAAAGGTCTGGATACTTTCCTAAAATGTACATAATATAACTGGGTACTAACATTTATAGGTAAAGTTGATCCAGAGAAAATCTGATGGCCTCTCGGGGGATCAGGAAGGAAGTTTTTCCCCTGCTGTAGCAAATTGGATCATGCTTTGCTCTTTTTTTGCCTTCATCTGGATCAACTGTGGTTATAGAATTGGGTATATTGGATTGTACAATATTTTTTATTTTATTTTTTATGGGTGAACTGGATGGACTTGTGTATTTTTTCAACCTGACTATGTAACCGTGTATTTTTTCAACCTGACTATGTAACCATGTATCCAAGACGCTCCTTACAGTTAAGTCTTCCTTGGCAGGCCATATGGCCCTGGTCAAAAAGTTTCTCCCGACACAGATTGTATTTCGTTAGGACTCTGCCTATTCTGCAGTCCGACCTCTCCAAACTACGTCTCCTCAATCAGTTCATATGGGCAGCACGCAAACCTTGTATCAAATCCTCATTACTCAGCATCCCAAGAGCATATGCTGGACTTGGAGTCCCTAATCTCAAATGGTACTATAAAGCAACAATCTTAGACCAAAATAAAAATATGGCGGTCCTTGGCTTCCACATCATCCTGGATCCAAATTGAAGCTTCGGCTCTCACGAACACCGCTCCTCAACTCTAGCAGCTACCTGGTTGGGAAGCCCCAACAAGACGAGTAATCCCCAACTATGGCTCAATGGGAAAAACACCCTACAAATGCAGTTTCCCCCTCCTCTGGCATTGAGCAATTCGTACTTCATCTATGTTCTTTAAGAACATCTCCCACTGGGAAAACACAATTTTTTTTTTTTTTACTCTTGGTACTACACCCCTGTAAGGCTTTCCACTTGTCATGCGACTTAGAACTGCAAAGTCACATGACAAGTCATACCCCACAATTTCCAATGAGAACTGTTCATATCTGAGCAACTAATCCCTGCACTACTTTGGTCCCACTTTGATGCGACTTAAGGTCCATAGACCTCAAGAATACACCGGCATGGTTTCAAGTCGCATCAAAAATCAAACGACTTTCAGGCCAAGTGAAACCTAGCCTAAATTTGCTCGCATTTTTCCAACTCAATCCCAGAAACGTTGGAGAAACTGTTCTATGGACAGTCACCTGTTTCACATCTGGTGGTAATGTCCCTCCATTGTATCATTCTGAAGGAGCGTGTCCACCCTTATACAAGATGTTACCAATGTGTCCAATACGCTTACTCCGCAAATGGCTCTCTTCCGACTAGATCTTTCAAGTTGGCCCTCAAAATTTCATCCCATAATCAATGCACATATTGATAGCTGCCCGACTATGGAAACAACTGCATCCACCTACCCTATATGTCAGGGGTGGGCAACTTCGGCCCTCCAGCTGTGGTGAAACTACAAGTCCCATGAGACATTGCAGGACCCTGACAATCACAGACATGACTCCTAAAAGCAGAGGCATGATGGGATTTGTAGTTTCATCACAGCTGGAGGACCGAGGTTGCCCACCCCTGCTATATGTGGTCATTGGCATCCTCAATGAACACCTGGGCATGGAATATATCTTTGCCAAAACACATTCCAAAATGTACAAATATGAGTACCAATGGCACTACTGGCTCCTGCACCCCAGAGTCGATAGTTATCACTACTTCGCTTCCCCTCTGCTCCCCCCCCCCCCTCTTCCTATCCCTCCCAAGGACACCCGCTGTGTCCACACTATCTTAAACTGCCGAACATTCCCTCATATAGTCGATATCCCAATGCTAACCTCATGCTTTTTGCTCTGTTTTTTTTTTTCTCCACATACGTTTTGTTTGATTATTACGGATGTTGCAGTATAGAGTGGGCCTTGCCCCTTCAGTTGCCCTTTTCTCCCTCTGTTAAGTGTTCAACTTTTTATTCAAACAATAATAAAAATTATATATATATATATTTTCCAATAAGCGTACATTGATTGGTTTGCGCAAAAGATATAGCGACTAGAAACTATGGGATAGATTCAGGGACTTTTTTTTTTTAACTAGTAATGGCGGTGATGAGCGATTTTTAGCAGGACTGCGACATTGCTGTGGACAAATTAGACACCAAGTGACACTTTTTGGGGACCAGTGACACCAATACAGTAATCGGTGCTTAAATAAAAAATAAAAAAACTGTCACGGTCTAAAAGGACACTGGCAGGGAAGGGGTTAACACCAGGGTCAATTTAAAGGGTTAAGTGGGAGGTGCTTACTGACAGATCAGCTATTTGCCTTGTTTACATAGACAGACCGCTGTACCACCTCTCCATTGAATGATCGGTAGGTCAAGATGGCAGCCGGACCCGCTGATTGGCTCCAGTGACCCGTGCGTGCCCCTACACCGTGTGCACAAAATCAAGTACAGGTTCCTGATTTTGTGCAGCCGGATCGTCCTGCCACTATATATATATATATATATATATATATATATAGAGAACTCTTTTTTTTTTCTCTTTGGAGAGTACTGAACCCATAATACATATTCTGCAATTCTAAGGTTGATTGGGTAATTTTTTTAAATTTCTTTTGTGATCAGGCCCACTCAACCACATTGGCTGACAAGTTTAAAATGAGTGGCTGTGTCCATGCAGCCGCTGTTTATAGACATGAATCAGGCAGTCTGTACACTGTACCTGACAGCTCCGGCCTCGTAAAGACATTATCATTATTGAAAGATAAAGAAAATAAGAAAACTGAAAAACAGCAACAGAAAAAACAGCAACAGAGTAAGAGCTGCCACCAGGGATCCCCCGAGTAGTTGCTGGAGTGACTGGAGACATGTGGTGAAAGCCATAAGCAGAATCGCAGGGCTGCTGGAGTGGTAGGTGAGAGAATGGAGTAATCTATGCATACATTATATATACATATATTTACACAAACTGTGTGGAGTGTGTATTCTATAAGGTCCATGGTGCCTCACTTGTATATATCCACTTTGTGCCGCCGTTATAGAAGACAGATGTCTACAGCGCGGCACTCAATTGCTAGGAGGGCGTCCCTGGACATCCTCCCGTTTTCTCCTTCCCCGAGCGCCCCCAAAGGGCACGCATCGGGGAAAATCTGTGTTGGTCGTCTCGATCGGGCGAAATGGCCAATCACAGGGGTCATTTAGCACTTAATCTTTGTGTCCAATGAGAGATGATCTCAAAATGTAAACATACAAGATCATCTCTCATTGCCGGCTCTCCCTCCTCACACAGACCGCGTGTGAGGAGGGAGAGCGACCTGTGCTGCAGCTTGTGATATTGAGAGTAAAAAAACACCAGTACACAGTGCCCAACAGTACATATCAGTGCCATCTGTTATTAATGCCACCTGTCAGTGCCATATGTCACCAGTGCCACCTGTGACACGTGTGCCTTCTGTCATCACCAACAATGGCCAAAAGATTATTTTCAGCCGAGGGAGCGTACAATATTCTTGCAGCCTACAGGAGCAACGGGGAGTTCTCCGCTTCGGATTCCTCCGCAAATTCAGATTATAAGTCTGACGTTGACTACAAGCCTATACTAAGCAGTGGAACACTGACAGCCTCAGAGGAGGAGAGCCTGTCCATCAGACAAAGGCATTTTGGTGAGGAGGCAGTGCCATCCATCAGCACCGCAGTGCCATCCACCAGCACCCCAGTACCTCGGCAAGCAAGGCCACATACCAGTGGGGTGTCACCTCAGTCCCAAAGGGTTAGGTCCCATGTCAGCTTTTCCTATTCCCTTCAGAACCCCTTGTGGCTTCCTCATTCAGGAGAAGCAAACATTATCCCTTTCACTGCCCAGCCAGGAGTCCAGGTGGATACAGAACATTTTTCACTGATGGACTTTCAATAATTTTTTTACCGAGAACATGCTTGCATCAATTGTGGCCCAGTGCAACCTATATGACCAACAATTCATAACAAGCAATGTAATGTCCTCTTATGTCCATCCCTATGAGTGGAGAGCCCTAACAGTGGAGGAGTTTAAAAAAGTAAAATAAAAAATTGGGCTTCACATTCTGTATGGGACTAAACAGAAAAAAAATTAAATTGCGTTCATATTGGTCATCCCGCCTCATCTACCACATGCCCATCTTTTCCTCAGTAATGCCCAGAACCAGATACCACATGATCATGAGTTTCCTACACTACAATGACAATACCCAGTGCCTCCCCTGAAATTACCCAAATTTTGATAAGCTTTACAAAAATTCATCCGCTACTAAATTATTTTTCTGACATCTTCCCCCAATTGTTTACCCCAGGCCAACACATATGCGTGGATGAGTCCCTTATCAAATTTTCTGGCAGGCTGGGCTTAAAACAATTTATTCCCACCAAAAGGGCCCACTATGGGGTGACGCTTTATAAAATGTGCGACCTAGCCACAGGGTACACATATGCCTTCATGGTATATGAAGCGAAGGACACCCAGCTGCATCCCCGATTGTCCAGACTACATAGGAACCAGCCGGAAAGTCCCAGAGAAAGGCTACCACTTGTATGTGGATAACTTTTATACAAGTTTGCCCCTGTTCCGCAACCTTCACAGAAAGAACATTCCAGCATGTGGCATTGTGAGGACAAACCAGAAGGGCTTTCCTCAAAGCTTCGTCAACAAGAAGTTAAGAAGAGGGGAGGCAGCGATTTTACTCCTCTCCTCCCTGTCAATTTCGAGCTCACGCTGAGGGGGGGCCGTCCATCCACCCAGCTACTCCTCCAGGTGCACGCTGGAATTTGCAGGGCTGCCCGTCCACGCAGGTGTCATGGGGGGGGGGGTCATTCATCCAGGGTCGCGTTGGCTGTATGAGGGGGGAGGCTGTCCCCCCTTCATCTCCTGGGGTCATGTTAGCAGCCTAGGAGGGGTTGTCCACCCATTTCTCCAGTGATCAAGCCTACAGCATGGGGGGGGGGGGGGGGAGATGGAGTGTGTCATGTTCAAGGTTCGGTTAGTGTATGGTTCAGTCAGACATCCATGGACCGACACAGCCTCTGTAAATCTTGACTTGTGGGTTATGTTCCTGTTCTGTAGGCGAGGACTAGACAGACGTTAGTGCTTTTAAAAACATGTAACTTTAACCACTTGCTTACTGGGCACATAAACCCCCTTCGTGCCCAGGCGAAATTTCAGCTTCCGGCACTGTGTCGCTTTAACTGACAATTGCGCGGTCGTGCGACGTGGCACCCAAACAAAATTGGCATCCTTTTTTTCCCCACAAATAGAGCTTTCTTTTGGTGGTATTTGATCGCCCGTGCGGTTTTTATTTTTTGCGTTATAATGAAAAAAAGCGACAATTTAAAAATATATATATATTTTTTACTTGTTGCTATAATAAATATCCCATTTTTTTTTTTTTTTCATATTTTTTTTTCTCAGTTAAGGCCGATACGTATTCTTCTACGTATTTTTGTAAAAAAAAAAAAAAAAAAATCACAATAAGTGACTGCTTTGTGCAAAAGTTATAGTACCTACAAAATAGGGGACCTAATTATGATTTTTTTTTTATATTTTTTTTTTTTACTAGTAATGGCGGCGATCTGCGATTTTTATTGGGACTGCGATATTGCGACGGACACATCGGACACTTTTGACACCATTCACATTTATACAGCGACCAGTGCTATAAAAATGCACTAATTACTGTATAAATGTGACTGGCATTGAAGGGGTTAACACTAGGGGGTGAGGAAGGGGTTAAATGTATTGCCTGGGTGTGTTCTAACTGTATGGGGGGAGGGGGTGACTGGGGGAGGTGACCGATGCCGTCTCCCTATGTACAAGAGAAACAGCATCTGTCACCTCACTGACAGGACATGAAGCTCTGTGTTTACACTCAGAGCTCCACGTCCCTGCTCTCTCACCGACGATCGCGTGTACCTGACGGACATCGCGGCCGCCGGGTACACGCATCGGATCCTCGGTGATGCGTCGGGACAGTTTTTCCCCGCCGCGCGCCACCCTGTGGCGCGTGCGGGGAATTACAAGCAAATGACGTCCAAAGACGTGACCCCGGTGCCTCAGGTCCGCGCTGTTCACGTATTTTGTTAATAGCGCGGACCTGAAGTGGTTAACAGTTAAACAGCCCGCCCAGGGGCAGTCCCTCCAGTCATAACCCCTCGCCAAGCAGTCAGCAGCTCAGTTCAGAAAAAAGCAGTACAAACTTAAGAGGGGTGGGTGCTGTGTCCGTCCATGATCGTCTGTATGCAAGGCAGGCTTGAGAGGAATCACGTTGCGAAAAACTTCGTTTTTTTCAATGACATGAAAAAACGATCGTTTCAAAAAGATCTTCAAAAATAAGTCCAATAAATTTCCACTCTTACAACAAAACCCTGCGTTAGCCCTATTTTTCAAACAAACTAGGGAGATTCAAGCTATCAAAGACTCGAATGTTAAGAACCTTAATATTGGACAACAAAATGCTTTGAGATCCCTAAAAGACAATATGGATATCACCATAAAGGGATCTGACAAGGGCGGCAATATTGTCATCATGGACAATTGTTTCTATGAGTCGATGTGTTTGAAAATATTAAACAATCGTAAATGTTACCGTCCTATCCCTGCTTGCCTAGTGGACAAATTCAACCAGGAATTTTACGAACTGGTTGATGATGCCCACCGAATTGGAGCAATTAATATCGACCTTGCGAATTTCATACGCACTCCTTTTCCTTGTATACCTACCATGTACGCTTTGCCCAAAGTCCACAAAGATTTAAAAAATCCCCCGGGTAGGCCCATTATTTCAGGCAATGGGAGTATATCTGAAGGAGTCAGTCAAGTCATTGATGACCACCGTCGACCCCATGTCCTTGAATTGGCTTCCTATACCAGGGATACTGTCCATTTGTTGCAAATCTTGGAGATACCAAAATCAGCCTTTTTTGGTCACAATCGATGTGGAATCGCTTTATAATAGCATTCCCCACGATCGTGGGATTGCTGTTATCTCACGTGTTCTCAAACAAAAAGCAACCACGGAATGGAAATTTTCCAACTTCATCCTATGTATGCTTGACTTTATTTTGAGACATAACGTCCTTATTTTCAATAATTGCCACTACCTCCAGGTACAGGGGGTTGCTATTGGGACGTGCTGTGCACCCTCATATGCAAACCTGTACCTGGGGGGAGTGGGAAAAAACGTTATCTAATAAAGATCTGACCGTCTAGCCAGGCCTCAAGGCATACTCGCCACCAGTTGCCCCGTCCAACCCCTACCATGCCCCGCCCCTAATCCCACCCCTAGACACTCCCTCATAAATCTCATGAAATTACACTTAAATATTTTATGAAGAATTAAGTTATAAAATTATTATTAACAACAACTTTATCCGTGCCCAAAAATGCAGCCTGCCCATGTCTACCAGTGCAGCAAAATGTCCCCACATTGCAGCCAGGAGTTCCCCCCACAATTGCAACCAGGAGTCCCCCCCCCCACATTGCAACCAGGAGTCCCCCCACATTGCAGCCTACCTGTGCTGAGTAGGAGAGGAGCCGGAGCCAAGCCACCATCGCCGCCGTGACCGCCTGTTTGTTAATAGCGCATGCTGGGAAACATTACAGCTTTCAAATCAATAGCTGCCACCGCCGTAAGCGGCATATACAACCCCTCCCCCTCCCCGGGAAACTTTGATAGACAGATGCTTTTTTTGTTATGTTATTGGCCAAAGAACCTTCTTTACCTTGCCTAATGGGGAACTTTTTCGCCCAAAACACTTTGCTAATGGTAAGACACAGGCGGTTGTTTATTTGCTCCAATGCCAATGCGGAGCCTTTTATATTGACAAAACCCACCAGGAATTGGGTCAACATCTTGCAAGTATGAAAATATGCAACCTTTACCTTCCCCTTGGCAGACATGTGGCTAAATGCCATGGCTACAGAATGCCCCAGGTAACATTTTACAGTGCTGGATAGGGTACATGTACCAAAACATTGTGGCGATTGGAATAAAGTTTTACTCCAACATGAAATGAGATGGATCAGACATCGACGCCACCAAACTCCCTGGCCTCAATGAGGCGGAGAGCTTTAGGCCCTTTCTGGATGGGTTCTGCTCAGGCAGAACGGATTGACTTGTTTGTTTTTTCTTTTCTGCCTTTGCTGCGCCATCCTTTAAAGGGCTTGATTTACCCCCTGTTTTTCTAGTTATTTTCTTTGCTGCATCCTTTCTTCCTCGGTTGCCTTCCTCTTTGCCCATTTTATTGTATTTATTTTATTGTATTTTTTTTTTTTTTTTTTTTTATGTGAGATGTATACAGAGGAAATCAAATTAGGGGTTCCTCAATATTGTTTATATTTACTTTTCGAATATCTATCGCCTTGATTTGATACATATATGTATATTAATATATTTTCTTTTTTCCCCATTTCCTTTTTCCCCCTTTTTTCTCCCTTGGTTTTGCTCAACTAATTATGCGTGTACCTCTGTCCATCTGCGGATGTGGTTTTCCTTTGTCTTCTTTTGGTTCTCATAGGTCGTCATGACACGGTTTGTCAGGTAGGTGATTTTTTTTTTGTGGGGTTCATTCTTTAGCCCCCTATGCCTGATTTCATTCTAAGTGAGATTAGGGGTCTCATTTATAATATATTAATATTTTTTTTTTTTTTTACATTGTATACCCACTTCTGCCTCCCCTACATCCCCCCCCCCTTTTTCTTTATGTCCTATACCTGGCATTCAGGGAATTAAATGCTTTGTTATCTGCCTGTATAGTTTATGGCTTGAGGAGATATATATTATATATGTGTTCTCTCGCTCCACACGCAAGGTTATGTGCTGTCTGGATTGACAGTGCAGTTTGCATGACCCTGTCCCCGTCCGTGTTTTTCGCAGCGTGACGTCAGTGTTTCCCGTTTTCACCGCTGTGTGTTTGTTTTGATTGCGGGCTGGGGGACTGGCGCACTTGTCACGGCCACTCCTTTTCCTGTGCGTGCCGTGTTCGTGTCATTGCGTCATCACGGCTTCTATGTTTTATCGTGGTGGGTTGCCATGGTTGCGGGGCGTGCCTCTCGTGGTGGCGGCGTGGCTCCGCCCATTACGTCAGACTCCCAGTCCTTTTGCTGTCTCGGCTTTTTGTTTTGTTTGGCCTATACACAGCCTGTTACCATGACAAGCGCAAGGCTTGCCTTGAGATTACTCTTAGCACCTCCTTTAGACACGCCTGTTGGGGGTGGGATCTAGGGTATTTAAGGCATCACCAGGTAAGCTCACTTGCCATTCACTCCGTGGACACTGCAGCGGATGGGTCTTTTGCTTTAGACCATCCTGCTGTTCTTGGTCATACTGTTTGACTTCATTTGTCATGGTAAGTCCTTTCCAATGGGATTTTTTGCTAGATTATCTTTTTTCAAAAATTTGGGGTAAATTTGGCTATTTACTTTTTACTTTTTTCTCCATTTGTTTTGATCTTTTAGGTTATCCTGCATATGGTCTGCAACTTGGTTCAGTCCCCATTTGGGGCCAATCCATTTTTTGTTAATCTGCTTTATGGCAAGCTTGTGAATAGACTTTAGGATCTGTTCATGTTCGTGCTTTCCTTGTTGTGGACGCCCACCCTTTGGTGTATAATAATTGGTGTATTAGACTACTAATATGCGATCTGTTATACGTTTGACGATCTGCATTAAGTACATGTACTATTTATCGGTTTTACCTTGAATTGCAGAAATACTGTGTTTTTCCTGATGAAGACAAAGGGCCAGATTCTCAGAGGCGCTACGAAGGAGTATCTCAGATACCCCATCGTATCGCCTTTTTTTTGCCTCGTATCTATGCGAGTGATGCTTAGCATCACTTTGGCATAGATACGCTTCTACATCCGACAAGTGTAATACCATTACACTTGCGGATCGTAGTTGTAATTGTAATGACAACTCCGGCCACTAGGTGGCCTTTACGTTGTTTTTTCATTTGCATATGCAAATGAGGCTAGTACGCCGATTCACGATCGCTTTTACGCCGCCCCGTACGTCGTTTTCGTCCGCGTAAGGTTACCCCTGCTTCTATGAGGAGTAACCTTACGAAGTTCCGTCGGGTGCCATGTTAAGTATGGCGTCGGCTTTTTCCGTCGCTTACGTCGTTTTACTAACTCGTTCGCGAATAGGGCATTGCGTAAGTGACGATCACGTCGTTTTGACGTCGGTTTCAACGGCGCTTTCCGACGTGAGCTGGAGCATGCGCACTGGGCTTTTTCCCCGGCCGGCGCATTCGCAGTTCGTTCGACGCGGGGACGCGCTTAATTTAAATACAAGCCGCCCCATTTGAATTACTCGGGCTTACGCTGGGCCATTTTCGCTACGCCAACGCAAACTACGGAGAAAATGGTTAGAGAATACGGCACTTGCTCTAGTACGATGCGGCGGCGTAGTGTAAATGGCTTAAGATTCGCAAGCAAAATTCTATCAGAATCTGGCCCCAAGTCTAATCCACATGTCGAAACAGTCATCCGCACGTACCCCTGAGCCCACCAGGTTCTTGTGGTTCACCATATTATTGTACTGTCATTCATTATATGTTTTTAATGCACCACCAATGTGGTTTATGTATTATTTTGCAATATTTCTTTGTTAGATTATTTTTTGTAATTTCCTATATTAAATTATTAGATACATTTTTTAAATTTTTGTATCTTTGTTTTATTGCCCTTAAAATCCCATTTTCTTTAGAGGTAATTATTTGTTTACATATACCTGGGATGGTGGCAATGCTCACGATAAGAATGTTGGGAGTTCTCTGTTAAAAAAAAAAAAATTTGCGATATAAGTGAAAATAAAGAGTGGAAATTTTCAAAAAAAAAAACTATTTTCTACTTCCTATTCTACTTCCTATTTTTAAAGAAATCCAACAAAATTGAATTTTGTCATAAATTTTAATCCAAAATGTAATCTGCTATATGTCTTTGGTAGAAAAAAAAACCCTGTTAAGTGTATAGTAATTGGTTTGTGTGATCACGGACAGATGTGCGCAGATGAGCATGTACAGGTGTGCGCAGGTGATTAGGGACATGTGTGCAGATAATCATTGGACATATGATTTTACTGGGACATAGGCGGGGGACAGGTGTTTTTACTGTGTGGGGACACTATTTTGGCAACATGTGTGTGCTTACACTGGGCCAGTGATCAGTGTGTAAAAAACAGCTCATACTCGATCACATGCTGGCTGCAGCGATCAGCTCTCCCCACGACAACTTCCGTGTGAGGAGAGACTATCGCCTAGCAACTGGCTTTCCATTTTCATCACAGCTGTGATTGGACACAGCCGTCATGTGATCAGGAGGGCCAATCACAAAGCCTTCCTGCCTATTGGAGATCCACTATATCCGGGTGACACCAGCGCTTCAGGGCACGCAATCCCCCCCTCCTTCTGAGGGACATTCTTGAACATCCACTAAGAAGGAAGAAGCTCCAACCCACCTGTATATGTGCAGTGGCATGTTTGCCGGGTGCGAGAGGTATACCTGTTTTTTGCAGTACCAACAGAACCAGGTTTTAGTCCCAGGGACACAGAGGTGACCTGATAGCAGGGACCAGACGAGTCACATTCTGTAAAAAAAAAGTCTGGACTAATGAACGTGAAGTCAAGGGTTTCTAAAAGAACACAGATTAGGCCAAAATTTGCCCCCTAATTGTTCTTAAGGCAAGCTTAATTTCTACACCAGCCTGCAGAAAAGAAAGGATTCTCCCGACCATGCCATCCTCTGGCTTAACACCAAACCAATGTAGGCTTTCCAGACCCTGCGATAGATCCTCCTGGTGACTTCCTGGCATTCACCAGTAGACGCCACCGATCCTGAGGTGACACGGTCTCTTAGCTCTCTGGCCTCAATAGCCATACCGTCAAATTTAGCGACTGGGGTAGAATATAGGTCCTTGTAAGCCCTTGTTCACATTGGAGTGACAGGTCAAATCGCATTACAAGTCGCAGCCTATTGCCAGCAATGGCACCGTTCCAATTAGTGCAACTTACCTGCTTGGTTCAATGGTATTGCACTGTGGCTCCTTACCTCCTCTTTTGGAGTCACCAGTCAGCACCCTCCATTCCTCCTCTTTTCCCGAGTGCCCCCAAAGCAAGCTGTGTGCTATGGGGGAACTTGTGCGAGCGTGCTCTTGAGCCATGCTGTGTGAGTCGATAGACGCACATAGCAAGGCTGGGCCCTGCTCCCCATTCTCTGCTAACAGGATTTGACCGACAGTAGGAGCATATGGCTTCTGTTGCTTTTTAGTGAAGCTTTAGAAAGCAGGGAAAAGGGAGACCGGAAGCCAGGCACAGTGCTGGATCGATATACAGAACTCAAGTGTCCAGGGAGCGAAAAATAAGACATTTAACATAATGCAGGGGATGCAATAAAACAAGTAGGCATTTTTTAAGAATCATACTTACCTTGGTGAATGCAGCATTGGCTCTAAGACATCAGTAGACAGTGGGCTTCAGCTGCACTCCTATGATCCACAGGAGAAGTACAGCCAAACAAGCATTGGCTGTACTTCTTTAGGCTGCTTTAATACTGCAGCCGCCCGAGCGTTAGCGGTAAAGCTCTGCTCATTTTAGCAGCACTTTACTGCCGTTATAGCGGTTCGTGGCGCTTTAGAAGCGGTATGTTGCCAAGACACTCCCAACTGTTATTGCTCACCCTTACCATTTCGGGAGCAAACTCTTCCCACATATGCATTATCCACTACTTCTTCTGTCGTGGAGCACAGAGCTACTGTGGTGGGGGAAAGAGAAAATATTTGAAATCAGAGAAAGAACTTGCTCTGGTGATGGTGGGGGATCCCGGTAAAAAATGGGAGGGTCTTAGAAACACTTTAGCAAAAAGGCAGACTAGGGGTATGACAGCCCTGCAGGTTTTTCAGCCAGGCTACAGGAGTTATGTAGATGGCATACACCAGCAAGTGCATTATCTCTTGCTATAAGTCAAAGCTGTACAGCTCGTTTTTATCTACAAACACACCCTTACCGGCACTGACAGTTTTTTAGTTAAGATAAATGCCTTTAAACTTCTTACATGATTCTGTGTTTTAGAATCGCTCTCCTTTACTCCAATGCACATTGATGAAGCTGCAACAGGCTTAGGGATAAAAAGTTAAGAAAATTAAACACATAGGCCTGCAATTTTACAGGCACAGACTTTAAGCCACTTAGAAGATAAGCATACTGTCAACAGGAATTTATTAGCAAGGCAGCCAAGGGCAGAGGATGCTGCTCGGATAAAAAAAAAAAAAAAAGCCTTTATTACCGAAGCGGACCATACACTGCTTGAATTATGACCGATTCGTGCTGTATCAGATGAAATTGGGTCTGTGGGTGGCTCTGCCAGTAACCACCCCCTCAAAAAGTGCCGATGGCCTGCTGTAGTCCAAGTGACTTCCATCAGTTCCAATGCAGATTATCATGGTTGACTAGAGTGTCCCTTCAGATCAGAGGTGAGCAACTGTAGTCTGTGCCTCTAGGAGTCATGCTTACAACAGCCAGTCTTGCAATGCCTCATGGGACATGTAGTTCCACAACAGCTAGGAGACCGGCAGTTGCTTTATAACCCCTCCACACTGAACTGTTCTGTTGCAGTGTTGCCACACACCATTATTGTGCATTGCATTAAAGCAGTGCATTCATTTTGAATGAGCGAATGCAAAAAAAAAAAAAAAAAAAAAAAATAGGAGGATCTGCACTTTATTTCCCCCTTTTACTGCAGTATATCGCACAAACGAACAATAAAGAGCTTTTCAAAGCAAAGCATAGATTCAAACTAGCCTTATTAAAAGGAGAAGTCCAGCCTGGGCTCGTTTGACTGGGCTTCTCCTATGGGTCACAGGAGTGCAATTTGTTTTTGCACACCTGTCACCCGTTTTCAGCAGAGAGCGGTTTAAAATCTGCTCTCTGCTGACATCACTGGAATCAGTCCAGGCACCGCGTCATCACAACAAAGTCTGGATCCGCCAGCTGCCTTAACTGATGCCTGTCTCAGCCTCTCACTTAGCCGCTGAGATGGCCACTCCCCGCAGCTCAGAGATCCAATGATTGTGGACGAGTAGAGAGGAGAGCTGCTAATTGACAGTAATGGAGAGAGTGACATGGGCCAAGTTGAGAATCTGTGAGAACCGAGCCATTGCCAATGTTTGATTGCTCAGTTCTCAGCCTAGAGGCGGCAGGGGGACAGATGCAGCATCGGACCAAAGTTGCATCTACCTAGGTAATTATAAATGAACAAAAAAAAAAAAATGTATATGTATATGTATATGTAATAAATATATATATATATATATATATATATATATATATATATATATATATATATATATATATATATATATATATATATATTATATAAATATATCTTTTAAAGTGCTGTTTTCAGCATCCAAGCACACAATGAACAACAGACTATTACAGCAAATGACAAATGAGAAGTTTTTGCCTAGAGGTCTTAAAAGTAAGTGTAAAGAATGGAGGTGCTCCAATTAAAGCTGAACTCCCAACTAAGCAAATATTGTTTTATGTGTATAAAGAGAAAATGGCATCAAAAAGTATGCAATAATCGCTGCTAGACACCACAATCTGACAAAAATTGTAAACAAGCAATAAAATTATAAAGTGTAGCGCTTTGAAAATGCCAAAGATAAAATAAACCAGCAAATGGCACAAAATGTAAAAAAAAAAAAAAAAAAATGAGCATGACCATACACAACAGTGTAATAAATTATAACTACACATGAGCAGTGAACATTGTGCAAGAGTGAATCCACACAGAATACTGGAGTATGTATAAATAACGTGATGAACATAAATGAATTAAATAAAGATGTCCCAATTGACTGGAAAAAGTGAAACAATCAGTCCTTATATATGCAGCAATCCAAAGCTGATAAATATCAAGCTGCTCATTGAGTAAATAACCAAGTGGAGGAGGTCTTAGTCCACAATATACACAGACTTGTATGTGATCTTAGTAGAGATGGTGCGATATTAAAAAGATGTCACCAGGGTATGCGTTCACCGCTGGGCGGGGAGGACAAATGAATACTCTTACCCTCTTGGGTGGACCCAACTCAACATACGCCGGAGGATCAAAAAACCACACCAAAAACGATCAAGACTGGAACCATGGGACAGCTCCTTCTCCTTTGTGAGCGAGCCTGTATGTCAGAATCTCTCCTACAGCATGGAAATCCAGTGTGTGTCCACCAAATTATATCAAGCACGGATTCCGCTGGACTTAATAGGGCATATAAAGAGAACAAAAAAAGCCTCCACATAGTGGAAATATGAAAAAAAAAACTGGCAAATTTTATTTCAAAAAGTTTGCCAAATAAACTAACAAAACCAAAACATATGAAAACGGTATTTTAAAAACTTGTTCAAAGTCCAAAAATTAAATCGATTAAAATGTTAAGATTCCAAAAACCCCAGAAGTGCAATGGACGTTGGGATACACATGTGGTAAGGGTTCCCTATTTAATGCGTGGTGGCAGATGGCTGGCGTACACCCCAGTGGATGCCTTTTTAGACGAAACGCGTCAAGTTTGTACACCAGCACCAGCTGCGTTACCACGCTAGCCCCTGTGCTCTCTTTTTTGAAATCTTTTAACATTTTATCTATTTAATTTTTGGACTTTGTACAAGTTTTTTTAAATACCATTTTCATCACGTCTTGATTTTGGTTTTGTTTTTTTAGTTTGTTATTTGGCAAACTTTTTGAAAGCCGCTGGACGCCAGGACAGGTAAGTGTCCAAATATTTAAAGTCAGCAGCTGCAGTAATTGTAGCTGCTGGCTTTTAATATTTTTTGTACGACAGAGCTCCGCTTTAAACTTCCTTTTAACAAATGAGCACAGTGTGGCAAACCTAGCCACTTCTGGAACGCTGGACGTTACATGTCAAAAGGTTGTCTGTATTATATGCTATGTATTCTGCTGGGTCTTATGTGGGCATAGTTATTCGTATGCTGGCCACCAGCATTCAAGTACTTTGTTTTATGTTGCCCAATCGGTGCTCGGCAGTTTTAAACCGAACTCCCACAACACATAACCCCAGACCCCAGCTATCAACCGACTTTTCCCTCGTGCAGCAATGCCTGATGGGAGAATTATCCAAAATGTTAAGTTCCCCATGTGGTCCTCCCTGTATTACCCCTGCTAAATCTATTTGGCTGTTTGGAAACCCCTTGCATGGGAAATTATATAAACATGGAAGCCTGTGAATAAAAAGTCAGTTGACTCTCAGAGCTGTGTTTCGTCCGGTTACTGGGGGGGGGGGGGGACATTGCCTTACTTTTCTTTTTTTACAATTTCTTAATTTTTCAAATAATTTTCCAACATCTATACAAAACATGGGAGAGAACATTCATGTTAACTAAAAAACAAAAAGCAACATACATTCAGTTATCTTAGTACAATTAGTACAGTCTCTCTTTTCTATTTATCCCATTCACAAAAAAAAAAAAAAAAGAAAAAAAAAAAAAAAAAGGAACCAAGCAAACAACATTCCCACTATTGGGACCCATTCTCCCCTCCCCCCCCCCGCTCCCACCCTACTATTGCCTTATTTTTCAACGCTGACTGTGGATTTACCCTGGTTACCAGCGGAGATTGTGGAGTTTAATATTGTACTCCGCTACACACAGCATATCTTTCAATTGTTTCAACTGGACAATTGCAGAACCTGTTAACGCAATGAAGACATCCACTGGTTGAGGGTGTCACAGATAACAACAAAGAGAGAAGTAATACTTACAATAAAAAAATAAAACAAGTATTTTTTGCTAGTACTGATTAACCACTTAAGACCCGGACCAAAATGCAGGTAAAGGACCTGGCCAGTTTTTGCGATTCGGCACTGCGTCGCTTTAACTGACAATTGCGCGGTCGTGCGACGTGGGCCTGTACATGTAAATGTGAACAAGCCCACTTTAACATAAATTAGGGTTTTCCTGATACCGATACTAGCATCGGTACCGATACCGAGCATTTGCCTGAGTACTTGTACTCGGGCAAATGCTCCGATGCTTCACCCGATACCTGGACAGTCAGGGTGATCAGTGCGGTGGTGGAGTTACAAGCACCGATCACTGCTGACTGTCCTTGTATCCTCCTCTATTCCCCCTCCATTCTGCTGCTGTCCCCCTCCGTGCTGCCATCTTTTTCCATGCTGCTGCCGTGTCCCCCTCTTTGCTGCCGCCGTCATGCCCCCCCTCCTTGCTGCCGCCATGCCCCCCTCCTTGCTGCCGCCATGCCCCCCTCGATCTGTCAGGATGGAGAGCGGCAGTACGAGCCGGTAAACCCAGCTCCTACCCTTTTCCGAATGTACAGAGTCAGTGATCATTGACTGTCAATTCACCTAACTGAAACATTGTAACCTCCTGTGATTACGATGTTTCAGTTTATGAATGTAGAGAAGCCGCTTCTCTCCTTTCATTTCAGCGCAATGCCAGTACAGGAGGCGGGACATTACAGCGAGCAGTGTTTTCACATACAAGACCTGTCAGTTTGAGATCTCCCCTCTGTCATGTGGATGATCTCTGGTAACTCTCCCAACTCTTTTCACAGAGATATGGCGGGCGTGCGGCAGAGACAGGGGTTAAGTGTGAGTGGTGCTGGCAGGGAGGAAAAGGAGGCAAACCCCTGTTCTAGAACTTCTGGTGGGCAGTGACAAGACTGCTGGCTGGGGTACAGGATAAATAGCAGCCAGTGGTCTTACAAACAGGAAGTCACTGGGCAGTAACAGCTTTTCTGCAAAATAATAAGGCTGCTACAGAGAAACCACAGAGCTCAGAATAACATAGATGGCATAGTTGGTGAAGGTAGGAGATCAGCAGCAAGAAGTTGGAAAAAAGTTGTCTGTCCAAAAGAAGTCGAAAGGTAGGGACATGCTGGAAAACCAACAACCGATCAGCACTAGCAGTCAGCTTACTGTGAGCACGGATCAGTGAACCCCTTGGGTTGGGGGAGGTCCTCTCTCTGTTATAATACAAAGACTTGGTGTGGGAGATTGCCACACCAACATCACTTGTGTTGGCATGGTGATCGGTATGTTTTTTCTTCAGCCCACTGGTTTGGAAGAAAAAAATAAAAAAAATAATGATTTTTTGTACTCACCGTAAAATCCTTTTCTCCGAGTACATGGACGGACAAAGCTCCTTAAATCTTGACAAGTGGGTTAGGTTCAAAGTAAATAAAAATTATTCAGTGCTGGGAGAAAAAAAAAAAAAAATACAAAAATATGCAAGCCAGCACTTAAGGTAAAATTCAAAAAACACCTCAACAGAATATACAGTGAATGATAGTGCAGCGCAAACAAATTCATTAAATAGTCCAAAAATAAGTGCAAAATAATCCGAGAGTGATGTCCAAGATAGGAAGAACCACCACCAAATGGAAAGCATGGCCTCTCACCTTAATACCAAGACCAACAAAGGGTCATACAGCATGGATAAGACACAGCAAGCTTCCTGTTCTCAGCAATAAGCAAGGACTCAATCGCACAACAACAGCCAGATACGGTGAAAGATTCAGGGCATGTAAGAAAGGAGAGGAAATCTAGTGCTCTCTGAAGCAAACCGATCATTTATTAAAAGTAAACACATAGAACAACTCACATGATAAAGCACTCTCGTCTAAGTGCTAGAGTACAGGTGTAATACACAGTGGGGCTGATTTACCAAGCCTGTGCGCCAAGACTCATGGTGCACAAGCAGGAGTAAACCTGTTTTTGAGATTTACAAAAGAAACACGCTGCCAGTGCAGTGTGTTTCCTCATTTACTAAAGTGCCTAATGCGCCCAGGAGAGGGCGCACAGCACGCCAGTACAGAGCTGGCGTGCGGCATTTAGTAATGTAAACATCGGGGATTCGGGCGGGAGTTTATGAGGGGAGGGAGGGGGGTGATGCAGGGGAAGTGTAGTGACATGTGTTTGAACGTGTGTGGCGGGCCGATTTGAAAGGGAAAGTGACTTTTGGTACCCGATCCCCGTGCCCTTGCAAAGTACGCTAGAACCTCGGAAGGTTCATTTGCATACTGGGCATGCGCAGAGGGATAAATCGGGGCTTTGCGTGCGCCTCTTCAGTACGCCGGGAAAATCTTGGTAAATACCAAGCGGCGTAGCAGTGTTTGCACTGCCTGGAGCGGCGCACGGCAAGCTCCGAGCTGTTCTCGGGCTGCGCCGACACTAAAGGGGAACTCCGCGCCAAATTTCAAATTTGAAACCGGCGCAACTTCCCCCCCAGGGGCACAATAGGCTCTTCGGCTTGGTCCGGAACGTGAGGGGTTAACCCACGCCAAAATCGGCGTGGGGTTCCCCCCCAGATCCGTACCAAGCCCTCATCCCAGGCATGCAGTCTGGCCGGACAGGAATGGGGGTGGGGACGAGCGAGCGGCCCCCCCCCCTCCTGAGCCGTGCCAGACCACATGCCCTCGACATGGGGGAGTGTGTGCTTTGGGGTAGGGGGGCGCTGCCCCCCCACCCCAAAGCACTCTTGTCCCCATGTCGATCGGGACAAGAGCCTCTTCCCGACAACCCTAGCCATTGGTTGTCGGGGTATGCGGGCGGGAGCCAATCAGAATCTGGGAGCCCCCTTTAATAAGGTGGCCCCCAGATTTCGGGCCCCCACCCTATGTGAATGAGTATGGGGTACATCGTACCCCTACCCATTCACCTGGTTTTAACTTTGAGGGTCTTCTGCCGCCGCCCCCTTCGAATTTTTCGGCCTGGACGGGGGTCGCACATCCCATCCAGGACTTGGACGTGGCGGGCTTCTCGTCGCTGTTTTCTGCCGCTGCCCCCTTCACCACGAAGCTCCGTGCTTGTTTGATGAGGGCAGCGGGCTTCCGACGTCTTCTACCGGAGCGAGGGTCGTACATCCCACTCCGGATTTCATCGCCGGCTTCTGCCTGGCTCCAGGATTAGCCAGGTCTTGTCGTCGCTGTCTTCCGCCGCGGGGTGACACTCGCGGGCTTCTTCTTCCATTCGATGTTGACACGGCGAGGTCCGGCGCTGAAATGCCTTCTGAGCGGCGGGCAAGGACTTATATTGGCATAGGGCGTGGGCGTGGTTATGCCAACATGTGACCTTAACCCATGTGACAGTGATGTGATGTGACATCACTGTCACATGGGTTAAGGTCACATGTTGGCATAACCACGCCCACGCCCTATGCCAATATAAGTCCTTGCCCGCCGCTCAGAAGGCATTTCAGCGCCGGACCTCGCCGTGTCAACATCGAATGGAAGAAGAAGCCCGCGAGTGTCACCCCGCGGCGGAAGACAGCGACGACAAGACCTGGCTACTCCTGGAGCCAGGCAGAAGCCGGCGACGAAATCCGGAGTGGGATGTACGACCCTCGCTCCGGTAGAAGACGTCGGAAGCCCGCTGCCCTCATCAAACAAGCACGGAGCTTCGTGGTGAAGGGGGCAGCGGCAGAAGAGAGCGACGAGAAGCCCGCCACGTCCAAGTCCTGGATGGGATGTGCGACCCCCGTCCAGGCCGAAAAATTCGAAGGGAGCGGCAAAGAAGAAGGCCTGGCCCCCGCGGCGGAAGACAACGACGAGAAGCCCGGAGAGTGGCGCCCTCCGGCGGAAGACGGCAAAAGAAGCCCTGGCCTCGGGAGGAGCCAGGCAGAAGCGGAGGAGCCCGAGGTGGGGCGACACCCCCGTTGTTCTCCGCTGTTTTCGGCCGGCCCCCCCCCGGATGTAAAAGAGCTTCATTTTGGGGTGGGGGCACAGTCGAGCATGGCGGAGAGCATGGGTGGGTGTTTCCCCCCCCCCCGGCAGAAAACGGCTAGAAGACCGAGGAGTGGCGACGCCCCCGTTGTTCTCCGCCATTTCCGCCGGCCCCCCCCGGATGTAAAAGAGCTTGATTTGGGGTAGGGGGCCTGGCCGAACATGGCGGAGAGCATCGGTGGGTGTCTCTCTCCCCGGCGGAAGGCGGCGGCGAAGACCGGGGGGGGGGGTAGGCGTACCCCCCCGGCGGAAGGCGGCGACGAAGACCGGGGGGGGGGGTAGGTGTACCCCCCCGGCGGAAGGCGAAGACCGAGGAGGGGTTTCGCCCCCGTTCTCCGCCATTTCCGCCGGCCCCCCCCCGGATGTAAAAGCTTGATTTGGGGTAGGGGGCCTGGCCGAACATGGCCGAGAGCATCGGTGGGTGTCCCCCCCCCCGGCGGAAGGCGGCGGCGAAGACCGGTGCGGGGCTGGAGCCCCCCCCCGGCAGAAAACGTCTGGAACTACGAAGCATCCTACCTTTCCTGCACACCGGAGCCGCGATCCGCGGAGACAGCAGTCGCCCCTGCCTCATCCACTTGTGGGGTCATCTCCGGAGGGGGTGCGTGGCATGGGGGGGCAGCCTGAGGCTCCCAGACAGCCGGCGTTCTTCACTCGCGGCCGCCGCCATCTTGCGGCCTACGGAGCCTACATCCTCCGCTCTCTGGTGCCGCAAAACGGGAGGCCACACAGCTGTGCTCGCCCGTGAATCCATCTCCGGAGGGGCCCAGCAGCATCGGGGAGCAGTCGGGGGACCCGGACAGCTGGATCCGCGCACTCGCAGGGCGCCGCCATCTTGCGGCCTACGGACCTGGTTGCATCCTCCCTGCTGGAGTGCCCTGGACTAAGAGGAGACCGGCCACATCCTCGTGCCAGGCATACTTGGAGGAGCAGGCAGATGTCACCACCCTCCTGTCCTGGGAAGAACAGCACTGCAGAAGCCTCAGGTATCTGTCTGCCTTCCCTACACTGAAGGGTCTCCCTCTGCACATCCCAGGCTCTTAAAGAGGCAGACCCACCTATCTGCACATAGCCTTAAAAGCATAGAGACATCTTTGGAATCGGTAGCAGAGGAGGTAATAAGATCTTATCTTCTGGGGCGTGGCCTGGACATGGATGAGTGAGGCTGTTTGAGTTCTGAGCTCCCGGCCCTGATCCTCTTTATGCCGGCCAAACTCACCATGTTATAGGCATGCAATCAGCCAAGAAGCATACCAACAAGTCAGGCACCCGTGTGACCCGTTCCGGTGCTGCGACGAACGATCTACACGACTATTTTCACCGGCAGCCAAAGAAGTCGTCCGGAGCTAAGGCCACAGCACCACGAGGAGCAGCTTGCCAAGGCTCGCCTGAAAGACCGGGAAGCGACGAGTGGGCCCATATCCCGGACCGAGCGGACTCACCTTCAGACCCGCTGTCATCGGCGGAGATCCCGGATATCCCCATGGCGTCCCCGGCCTCCCCCCCGGGAGGCTCGGCGGCGGAACAGGACATACGCGCCTTGCTGCAGGCCCTCCCCACGCGCTCGGACATCGAGGCCCTCATCTTGCGTCTGGAGGAGACGCACCGCAGGGACTTTCAGGAGGTAAGGGCCGAGGTATCCACACTCACGGAGAGGGTGTCGACCGGAGAGGCATCATTGGTGGACCTGGAGAGTAGGGTGGCGGGCCTGGAGCGCTCGAGGGACCAACATCGGCAGACGGCGGTGTCCCTACAGCTCCACCTGGAGGATGCTGAAGATAGGAGCCGCCGCAATAATTTGCGGATTCGCGGTGTGCCGGAGACGGTAGACTCCATGGCTCTTGACGGTCAGCTGCAAGGTCTATTCCGCGACATTCTGGGGGCACCCGAGGAAGAGGTGGAGGTGGATCGGGCGCACAGAGCACTAGGCCCCAGAGCGCCAGAACAGGATAGGCCGCGCGATGTAATTTGCCGCCTACTACGCTATGCCCAGAAAGAGCGCATCCTCCGTCTAGCGTGGGATCGCGGGGAGCTGGAGATGGTGGGTTCCCGGATCAGAGTGCTGCCTGACCTATCAAGAGCAACCCTGCGCCGCAGAGCAATGCTGAGGCCCGTTCTGGATCTGGCAAGGGAAGGTGGCTTCACATACAGGTGGGGCTATCCCCTTTCGGTCACTTTTCGGAAAGACGGACACGCGTACACCCTGCAGACGCCAGCAGACCTACCTGGTCTCTTCAGATTCCTAGGGGCAGAATGGATACCGGTGCCGGATTGGCTACAGCTGTTGCCGAGATCGAGCGGGAGGTCGGGCCCCTTTGACGTCGGAGCCCCGGCCCAACCACGACAGCAGCGGCAGGGGAGGAGGAGGAGGAGGAGAGCCCCTTCTGGAGAGGAACCCCGTATCTGACCTGTAAGTAGGCCCTGGGCCACACTCCACTGACTGTCCTAGCCTACACCCCACCACTAGACGATAGCCGGCGCCATGACCGCAGCCGCCCCACCTGGAGCTAACGCTCGTCTTAGATGGCATGGGGGTGCTGTGCCATGGCCGTCTCCCCTCACACCCCCCCCCCTCCCGCGGATTTGTTGAGCTCTCTATGGGGACTTATGTTGGCTGTTATATGGTTAGGGCCAAGTTTATGCCCAATCCTGCCCGTTAGCGTCCCCGGGTGGGGGTGGGGGGAGGGAGGTTGGCAACCCCTTAGCCCGTCCCGCTGTGCTGGACTCCCCAGGAATGAGCTGAGGTGCACCTGAGGGAGGACTTTGCATGCTGCTTGCCGGGATCACCCTGTTTGGACCTGGGACCGTGTGATGGGATAGACACGGCCCGGCTGGCTGCATTGACTGATCCAAGGTACCGCTCTCTCCCCTGCTCTCATCAGGCTATATCCTGTTTATATTTTTAGCTATGTGCCCCGGGTGAGGCTATGTTACTATCAGTCAGCTGTTTTGTGAGGGTGATCTGGGAACGTGATGCAGCAGTGCTCCCGGGACATCGGCCCTTGCCCCATGGTGGAGGGAGGGGGGTGAGGGTTGGACATCTACCATCTTTCCGCTATGCGAGGACTGCAGCAGCTCAACTCAGCGTGGGAGACCCCTCTTCTGGGCTCTTCGGGATGAAGGCTCGTGACATATAAGGGGATGGTTAGAGAGGTCCCCACGAGACACTTGCTCAGTAGAACTATAAGAGACGGTGGGGCTGTATATGATTTTGCTGGGTGGGGGGCTGTGGCGAAGCCACGTGTTTTCATGATGGTTCTCACGGCTCGTCGAGTCTCGGTAGACGGTATACAGTGGAGGGGGGTTGTGGGGTGGGACGAGCTTTGGGATTGTTGGGGTGGAGGTCTCCAGATCGAGATTACACTACAATTTGATGTGGAGGCCACTCACACCCTCTATGTGTGCTGTGTGCCCCATGGGGTTGAAGGGAGATTGTTGCCATTATTGCTGCTGTTGTTGTTATTGCTCTCATTACTGTTATTATTATGGCTGCTCTTGTTATCAAGGACTCTCTCGTGCGCTCGGGCCGCCTCAGGCCGTTTGCTGGGCCTAGCCCGCTCTGGGACTGGGGCTGCCGCGAGCGTGCTCGAGAGGCTGATCGTGCCTTATTTACTTATTTATGTTACCTTCTTTGGCTGGGGAGGGAGGGGACCCGGGAGCTCGCCTTGCTGGCCCTGTCCGTTCACTTCCCACTTAGGCCTGCGCTCAATCCCCAGTCTTGGACTGGAGAGCGCTCTAGCTGTTTAAGCTAATTTAGTTTCTTCTTATCAGTGCCGCACGCTCTTGTGCAAGCACTCTATTTTTCCTCTTTTCTTCCCTCTCTGCCCGTCTGTCTCTCTCTCCCCGTTCCCCGTCCTAGCTCACACTACATTCTTCCAGGAGATTCACTATCTCTTGGCCCCACCCTACCGTTCACCTCCTTTATCCCTCCCCCTCTACCCTTCCCACCCCTGAGTCACGAGCATGGATACGCTCAAGGTGGTCTCCCTGAATGTTAAGGGACTAAACATCCCGGAGAAGAGGAGAATGCTCCTCCATGATATGCGGAACCTGAGGGCGGACGTGGTGCTGCTTCAGGAGACGCATTTCAGAGATAACAACCTGCCTGTGCTGAGGAACAGACACTTCCCCACAGTGTACCATTCTCAATACACGGAGGCGAAATCGAGGGGGGTATCCGTCCTCATCTCGGCCGGGGTCCCTTGGACCCTGGGGGAGGTGCAGACGGACCCGGAGGGCCGGTCGTTGCTTTTGAAGGGACGTATAGGTCAGGTACAGGTCACCATAGCGAACTATTACGCACCGAACGAACGACAGGATAGGTTCCTGACTAGACAGTTGGACCGGCTATCACACTTCAGATCAGGTCACCTCATTGTAGGGGGGGACTTTAACATCCCTCTAATACCCCAGGAGGACACATCGACGGGTAGGTCCACCATTTCGGGTGACCTACGCAAACGCTTTTGCGAGTCGTTGCACGCGCACCGGCTGGTGGACGCTTGGCGACTACTCCATCCGGGAGAAAAGGACTACACCTTCTTCTCCAAGCCTCATCAGTCATACTCGAGGATTGATCTATTTCTGATCCCCCACAGACATCTGGCGGCGATTGAAATGGCCTCGATAGGTTCTATCACGTGGTCGGACCATGCTCCCATAGAACTACGGTACAGACTGTCTGACACTAGGGCCGACCGGGGTCACCCCTGGAGACTCAATGAGAGTCTACTACATGACAAGGATACTGTATCGGAGGTGGTGAGGGAACTGGGTTACTATTTTCGCACGAATACCACGGCAGACAGCGACCGGGGACTGGTGTGGGAGGCCCATAAGGCAGTGGTGAGGGGTATCCTAATTAAACATGGGGCCAGGCTGAAAAGACAGAGGACTGAACAGCTTACCTCCCTGCTTCAAAAACGACAGACCTTGGAACTACAACATAAACGGACTCAGACAAACCAGACCACGACCGAACTTAATACTACTCGTAAACATATCACAGATTTACTACATTACAAGGCCAAAGCGGCCATGCAAATTTGCAGGCGATCGGTTTACGAATCCGGCAATAAATGCGGGAAGATGCTGGCCCGGGCACTCCGCTCACAACACTCGACTTCATACATCCCTCACATTACAAAACGAGGGGGCGGTAGAGTATCTCTCCCGCAGGAGATCTCTGCCGAGTTTAAGGACTTCTACCAGGATCTCTACAACCTCCCTAAATTGCCCACGACTGGAGAAGCAGACCGACATACAGACTACCTGGTTAGTTCTCAAATGCCCGCACTTCCGGTTGATACGGTGAAACTACTGGACGAACCGATTACTATGCCCGAAATACAGGCGGCCTTGAAATCTTTCAAGCCAGGGAAGGCCCCGGGACCTGACGGACTCACCACCCCCTATTACAGAATCTTGCTCCCATCCTTGGGAGATCACCTGCTGGGCCTCTTTAATGACCTGTGTTCTGGGGGCACTTTTCACACCTCAACGCTACAGGCGCAGATAGCGGTGATCCACAAGGATGGGAAGGACCCGGGCCAATGTGGTAGCTAACGTCCCATATCGCTACTCAACTCAGACCTTAAGTTGTTCACGAAAGTGATCGCCACCAGACTACAGAGATTTCTTCCAGACCTGGTACACCTGGATCAAGTGGGCTTCATACCCTCCAGAGAGGCCAGAGACAATACGTCTAAAGTATTGAACTTGATCCACGTTGCCAATGTTACTAAGACGCCTTCGGTCTTCGTGGGGACGGACGCGGAGAAGGCGTTTGATCGCGTAGACTGGAGGTTCATGTTCACGACACTTAAACACATAGGACTCGGACGGAAAATGCTTAACTGGGTGACTGCAGCCTACACGACCCCGACTGCCAGGGTTAGGGCGAACGGCACGACGTCCGACCCATTCCCGATTACTAACGGGACAAGGCAAGGCTGCCCGCTCTCGCCCCTACTTTTTGCCCTGACCCTCGAACCCTTCCTACGGCGTGTTAGACTGAACCCGGACGTTGCGGGACTGGTGGTGGGTGACCACCAATACAAAGTGTCGGCTTACGCCGACGACATGATGTTCTCCCTGACGGACCCGCTGACCTCTCTACCAGCCCTGATGAAGGAATTTGACTACTATGGTAAGATCTCCAATCTAAAAATCAATTTGACAAAGTCCGAGGCTATGGGGGTGGGCGTCCCTGTGTCACACTTGGCCTCACTCAAACAAAATTTTAATTTGAAGTGGACGGACACGGCTCTCACGTATTTAGGGACGCGCGTTCCGCCACGGATCTCTGACGTGTTTAAGCTTAATTTCCCCCCCCTACTGCAGACGGTTCAAAAATTGCTGTCCCAATGGACCACGGGCTTACACTCGTGGTTCGGGAGATGTAACATACTTAAGATGTCCATCCTACCTAAATTCATATATCTCTTACAAGCCCTCCCCGTGCGAATACCGGCGGATTATTTTAAACAAGTCAAATCTGCGTTTGGGACGTTTCTCTGGGCGGGCAAACATCCCAGGATCGGCAGAGCGATCCTCTCCCTGCCTAAAGGCAACGGAGGCCTCGCCGCCCCAGACATCCGTATGTATTACTACGCGGCCCAATTAAACAGGCTGATAGACTGGTGCCGACACGACCATATCAAACTCTGGCCTCGAATGGAACAGGCACAAAGCACAGTTCTGCTGCGAAACGCTCCCTGGAACCAGACTATGCGGTTAAGCGAGGTGCTTGATCACCCCCTGATTGGAAATACTGTTGCAGTTTGCACCAGGTTGCTTGCACGGTTTCGTCTGGCGTCGGACCCCTCGCCGCTGCGCCCGATTCTGGGCAATCCGTCGTTTCCACCAGGCCTTCTGGACCCCAAGTTTCGCGCACTACGAAACTCGGGTCTGTTTCAAGCCTCGCATTTTGGGGGAAGCGGACAGGTGGAGATCTTGTGACGAATTAATGGACATGACGGGTCAATACCGGCTGGACTTCTTCAGAGCCGGTCAACTGAGACACTTCCTACAGACAATGACACCTCCGCCTGGTCCGGGCCACCCCCAGACAACCTAGAAGAGATGTGTGTGGGCGTGGGCCCACTGCCGCATGCCCTCTCACTACTTCACACGATGTTGATCACACCGTCGGCGGACTACCGGTTACCGAGCTTGAGTAAATGGGAGAGGGATCTGGGACGTAACTTTTCAACCAGCCAGATAAACAAGATACTGAGATTTACACACAAATCGTCAATTTGCACTAAAGTACAGGAGACTAACTTTAAAGTGTTGACGAGGTGGTATAGGACCCCCGACCTCCTCCATCGCTTATTCCCAGAGGTCTCGGACATCTGCTGGAGATGTCAGGCGGAAAGGGGCACTCTTTTTCATATTTTTTGGTCCTGCCCGTGTCTGAGGCCGTTCTGGGAGGGAGTGCGTAGGGTGACGCAGGAATTCTCGGATCGGGAGATCCCGGATGATCCGGCGTTCTTTTTGCTGCATGTGAACGACACGCCTGATCGTGTATACAAGAAATCAGTGGTCAGGCACTTGGTCGACGCGGCGAAGGCGTGCATCCCGTTGTGCTGGAAATCCACGAACCCACCGACGTTGGCCATGTGGGTAAAAAAGGTGGATGACGTAAACACCATGGAAGACTTAGTCCTGACGAAGCAAGATAGAAATGAACAATACTCGCAAACATGGTCCTTTTGGAATGCCTTTAAATATTCTGCAGAGGGCCAAGCCCTGAGGGGCGCCCCTTAGCTGTACCAGACGATCGGTGCTCCCAGTTACCCTCTTCAGGGACACCTCATTTTGCTCCCTCATTGCGATCCGCTGAAACATACGGGCCTGACGTGCTCGTGACCCCCCCCCTTCCCTCCTACTGCCCCCCCCCCCCTTTCCCCACCCTTTCTTCACTCTTCTCTTTATTTCTACTCTTACTCACATGCTCTTAGAAAACGGGAAAATGCAGGGAGCTGGCCGCATGGACTGCTGCCTTGATGATGCACCTTACCGAGACGGGGCCCCTGCCCCGGTGTCTACGAGAGGCTGCAAGGCAGGACGGTACAGTCTGGTGTAGATTACAGTACTATTGTGTTGCCTACTCGGCTGCCTTAATTGACACTTGTTGATGGAATGTTGTATTCATGCCTATGTACGCGCCAGTTAGGCGCTAGCTCTTTATTTGTTGCTATGTACAACTACTGTTGCGGTTCATGTGGACCGGTTCTCTGTTATGTATAAATAAACAATTTAAAAAAAAAAAAGAAAACGTCTGGAAGACCGAGGGGCTCCGCCCCCGTTGTTCTCTGCGTTTTTCGGCCGGCCCCCCCCCCGGATGTGAAAGAGCTTATTTTGGGGTGGGGGCCTGGCTGGACATGGCGGAGAGCATCGGTGGGTGTCCCCCCCCGGCAGAAGACGGCGAAGCCCGGGGCCCAATGGGCTGGTGGTGGGGGGTCCCGGCAGAAGACCCCCGGAGCTGACTAATAAATTATTTTTTTCTGTGTGGTTTTTTTGTGTTTACACTTTTCCACCCGGTGAATGGGTAGGGGTACGATGTACCCCATACTCATTCACATAGGGTGGGGGGCCAGAATCTGGGGGCCCCCTTAATATAGGGGGCTCTCAGATTCTGATAAGCCCCCCGCCCGCATACCCCGACAACCAACGGCCAGGGTTGTCGGGAAGAGGCTCTTGTCCCTATCGACATGGGGACAAGAGTGCTTTGGGGTGGGGGGGCAGTGCCCCCCTCCCCCACAGCACACACTCCCCCATGTCGAGGGCATGTGGTCTGGTACGGCTCAGGAGGGGGGGGGGGGGGCGCTCGCTCGTCCCCACCCCCATTCCTGTCCGGCCAGACTGCGTGCCTGGGAGAAGGGTTTGGTCTGGATCTGAGGGGGAACCCTACGCCGTTTTTTTGGCGTGGGTTTAACCCCTTATGTTCCAGATCAAATCTAAGAGCCTGTTGTGCACCTGAAGGGGGACCCCCACGCCGTTTTTTTTTTTATAATTTGGGGTGGAGTTCCCCTTTATCCCGGTCCTGTCAGGGGGGGGGAATGCCTGCTCGTCTGTCCCTACAATGTATGAACAGCGATCTGTCATTTCCCCTACACAGTCCCACCCCCTTTACAGTTAGAACACACCCAGGTAACATATTCAACCCCTTCCGCGCCCCTAGTGTTAACCCCTTCCCTGCCAGTGTCATTTTTATAGTAAGCAATGCATTTCTATACCATTGCTCGCTACAAAAATGCCAAATCTCACAAAAATGTGTCCGCCACAATGTCGCAGTAGCCAGAAAAAACAATGATAGCCACCATTACTAGTAAAACAAAAAATTATTCTGAAAAAACCCATAAGACCAACCCCTACTTAGAACTTTTGCCCAAACCAATCAAACGCTTATTGTGATTTTTTGCAACCAAAAATATGTCCAAGAATACTTATCGGCCTAAACTGAGGGCAAACATTTTTAGAATATATTTTGGGGGAGATTTATTATAGCAAACAGTAAAAAAGATGTCTTTTTATTTACCAAATTGTCGCTATATTTTTGGGTCAAGCAAAAATAAGAAAAAACGCAGAGGTGATCAAATACCACCAACAAAAAAAAAAAAAAAATTTTTTTAGGGGGGGGGGGGGGGATGAGGACGCCAAATTTGTTTGGGGGCCACGTCGCACAACCACGCAATTGTCAGTCAAAATGACGCAGTGTTGAAATGCAAAAAATGGCCCCGTCAGTGACCAGTAATATGCTCTGGGGCTCAAGTGGTTACAAATTAAGAATACACTAAAGTTAGCCCAATTTATGGCCATAATGTGAAAGATGATGTTACACCGAGTAAATAGATACCCAACATGTTACACTTTAATATTGCACACACTCATGGAATGGGGCCAAACTTCAGTACTTGAAAATACCCATAGGCAAGACTTTTTTATGTGTTTCAGGTTACCAGTTTAGATTTACAGAGGAGGTCTAGTGCTAAAAGTATTGCTCTCGCTCTAACGTACGCTATGATACCTCACATGTGGGGTTTGAACGGGGGTTCAATATGTGGGCGGGGCTTACACATTTAAGGCCCGCCCACATATGGAAACATTCTTCAAACCACACATGTGAGGTATCATAGCGTGCGTAACAGCAAGAGGAATATTTTTAGCACTAGACCTCATCTGTAAATCTAAACTGGTAACCGGAAACAATAAAAATGCTGCTTGTTCGCTTCTGACTGCGAGCTACTAGGGACAGGGGCGTTTAAATTATTACTATTTAGGTTTGTTACGTAAAAATTCTATAAGACCTCCCGTTCAGCTTGTAAAGCATCACTTCAGGGGGACCCAAAAAAAATTAAACACCTCTAATGCTTTCATCCGCCATTGCAGATTTGATTCTGGTACTGCATTTCGAGTGAACTGGGCATGCTCCAACACTTAGAAAAAGAAGTTGGAAGTTTCATCCTGAAAATGACTTGCATCTTTCTGAGCATGCTCAGAAAGCTGTTTTTTTGGCTTAGTAATTTAAGGACATCCTTAACAGGTGTAAGCAGTTACAAGTGCACACAAACTAGAGGCTGACATTTCTTCATGTGTTTACAATTGGTTCATTAGCACACATGTTATAAAAAGCGTGGATACTGCACGTGTCAGCTGCCCCTCAGAGGGGGCAGACTTGCTGGCTGGAAGTAATGGCGGAGTGAAACAGAGATGTTTTGGAGCAAGTTTTGTATTTTTTGATGTTTTCTCTGCTACATAATTTTGCTAAATGTTTCTCAAGATGTTAATGACTAATGTTTTAATCATGTGGGTCTATCCTGTTATTTCAAAAGCATGATTTATTTTCCAATGACTGTGAAATAAACGTTGGTCTTTTTTGTTTTTAGGTGTTTTGATATATTTTTGGTGTGTTTATTTGTAATTTTTTGTTTTGCTTTCCTTGTTTTGTGGACCAATAAAATTACTTCAAATTTTGAAGTTTGTTTTGTGTTATTTTTTTCATGCTATGGATTTCAACCGCTGCAGCTGAAATAGTTTGGGCCTAAACCATCAAGTGTGATTTGTCTCTAAGCTCTTTCCTGGTGTGTATGCATGAAATGTTTAGTCACCAGAAAATGAAGGACAAAGCGGTAAGTATTGTTTCCTAGAACTGATGTCCAGACTGACTTTTTAAAGCACATGTGCAAGATGTAGGAAAAGCTGCAAACATGGCCTGTTGGAGGGCGGGGAGGTGGGGGTGGTGTATTGGTGGACAGGCTTGAAGTGCTGATTTACAGCGCTGTGCTTGAAACTAGCACAAGACAATCCTATTCTAATTGTGGGTTGTTTGAGGGAAGCCAATTGAGTGTTAGAACCCCTGCTAGTGTTTTTAGGTTGGGCTTTGTGTCCCTTTTCCTAAAATTGGCTTCACTTCCTGTCACACAGCTGAACAGGAAGTGAGGTTAAAACCCTACCAATGGCCTTTTCTTCGGGGCACAGGTCAATCTAACTAGTGTCACCATTAAGCAAATTGCACTGCAGTGTACACCCCAAATGATTAGTTATTTTGGGGTTTAGTAAAGGCAAAGCCGCTCTGCAGTAGAAGCGTAGGCAATGAAAATCAGAAGGGAAGCACTGATGGTTTTTACTTCCAATCCCGCCAAGTTTTGAGTTTTCTTCCTTGCTTGTCCACTTGTAGTGCAAAGTGGATTTGCCTTTAGTAAATGGACCCCAAAGTCCAAGATTCCTACTAATTTGGGGTGTACACAGCAAAATGCAATTTCCAAAATGGGAAACTATTTATATTGATCTGTGTGTCCCCAACAAAACATTACTCAGGTGTTTCCCTCACTTCCTGTTTGGCTGTGTGGCAGGAAGTGAATGAATTAAGTAGAAAGTGACAACATTTGTGAGGTGTCTTTACCCTATCAGGGGTGCAGGCATCCCCAAAACAAACAAGAAAATAGTTGATTTAACATTGGGTGGTGTTTGTGGGGGTCCCTAACACACATTCATACATATTAGCAACGCTGGATCCTGGCCTATTGGCATGGTTATATTTTCTTAAGCCTCTCAATAAAATGATCTGAAATTTGGGGTTAAACTGGAACTATAATCATCACTTTTATTTTTTGGATTTCTTTCATTTTGGATAGAGTTGGGGGGGGGGGGTTAGAAGCTCTGTCAGTTTATTTTGTATTATCCCTGTCCGTTTGGGGAGATTGGCCTTCACTTCCTGCCCCATAGCCAAACAGGAAGTGATCGAAAAACTAGGCAAATTAAGGGCCCCCCCAGGTCCCCCCCCACAGAACTTGTGTGTGTCCCCTGAAAATTCCTGGGTGGGTCATAAAAAAACAGGGTGTGGCCTTGACAGGAAGGGTGGGTCATTTTTCGATTAGGGGGTGCCAAAATTTGGTCAGGCCTAGGGCAGCACCAAACCTAAATATCCTACTGCATATTAGGGCTTATTTAGACCGGATCAAATTTACAGCATGTTTTTAGATTGTGGGAGGAAACCCGCACAGGGAGAACATGCAAACTCCAGGCAGATAGTGTCACGGGCGGGATTCGAACCAGCAACCCTTTTGCTGCTAGGTGAACATGCTACACACTACGCTACTGTGCTGAACGAACATGATCGCAGCTGAAAGCATGAGATGTTTTTTTTTTTTTACAATTCCATGCTTTCCAGCCTGGAGGACAGATGTGGGGTCTAATTGACCCCGCCTTTCTCTATAAAGAGGACCTGTCACACACTAGTCCTATTACAAGGGATGTTTACATTCCTTGTAATATGAAGAAAAGTGAAAAATTATACAAAAAAAAGGGACAAACAAGTGCAAAAATTAAAAAATAAAATAAAAAAGGAATTTAAATGCTCCTGTCCCTAGTAGCTCGCACTCAGAAGCGAACACGCATGCAAGTCCCCCCCACATATGTAAACATCCTTCAAACCCCACGTGTGAGGTATCATAGCGTGCGTTAGAGTGAGAGCAAGAATTTTAGCACTAGACCTCCTCTGTAACTCAAAAGTGGTAACCTGAGAAAAAAAGTCAAGCGTTGCCTATGGAGATTTGTAATAACGAAGTTTAGCGCCATTCCATGAGTGTGCGCAATATGAAAGCGTGACTAGTTAGGTATCTATTTACTCGGTGTAACATCATCTTTTACCTTATCCCTAAAAATTGGGCTAGCTTTACTGCTTTCTTATTTTGTCATTCATGAAACAGGTTTTTTTTTTTGAAAGCCAAAAAAAACAAAAAACGTTAGAAAAATTTTGGCGCAAATACTGTTGGAAATGTGTCCGAAAAAATGGCCGCCACTTTATTCCCTAGGGTGTTTGTTAATAAAATATATATAATGTTTGGGGGTCCTGAGTAATTTTCAAGGAAGAAAATATAATTGTTACATGAAGGAGAGAAGTGCCAGAATAGGCGCGGTATGGAAGTGGTTAAAGTGCACCAATAAAAGTGAAAAATTCCTTGAAATTTCGTACCATGGGGGGGGGGCAATTAGGGCCGCCATCAGGAATTATGGGGCCCCTTACACAGCTTCAGGCATGGGCCCCCTGGAGCAGAGAATAGGGGGGGGGGTGCCGCCTGATATTAAGAAGGGGGGGGGCTGCCGCAATTTGATAAGCGGGGGGTTCCTTTACTTAAAAATACATATAGAAAAATATATATTAAAAAGGGTGGTAGCCATCCGGGGGCCCTGGGGACCTCTGGGCCCTTTAATAAAAATAAACCTCTGGGCCCTTTAATGAAAAATAAATTACAATATCTATATTTATATATATATATATATATATATATATATATATATATATAAAATAATAAAAAAGGGGGTTGCCTTGGGAGCTCTGGGCCCTTTATAAAAAAATAACTACCAAAAATCTAAAAAAAAAATAACATGGGGTGGGAGCTGCGGTGGCTCAACGTGAATGGCACTGCGCCGACAAGCCGTTCACCTCTGCAGCCAAGGGTTCGGATCCCGGTCTCGGCTACATGTGAATTGAGTTTGGTGGTGTCAGCCCGGCTCCCGATGGGTGTGCTATGCAAGGTACGCCTGTGCTTAGTACGCCCACCCCCCCCCCCCCAAAAAAAAACACCACACTTGTACGCACTTTGGCCATGAGGTCTCCTAAAATAAAGGGAGGCAAAGGACCTACAGGGCTGGCTGGGTGGGCTACACTCCCTCATAGGGGGAGTCCCTCTGTCCCATCGGGCTCCCAAGTGTAGCAGGTGGGGTGAGTGGGAGGCCCCCCTCACACCCACCATTGCCACCGGGGGCATGGAGAAGGAGTACCCACCCCCCCGCGCGCCTCTGCCAGGGTAGACGAACCAAGGATGCCGAGGCCAAGCTGGAGCGATTAGAATCATCAGGATCTCCTAAGCCTCCACTCTGTGGAGCAGCCGAGGAAGCAACTACAATGGCGGAACGGCAAAAAATTGCTAATACAGACCCCACAGGGTCACCAGCGCGACACGTCTGTACCAGATCACTAGACCTGGCCACTAGCTTTGACACCCTTGCGGTGGAGATGAGCGGCCAGGAGATCAATGCCCTGTGAGGCTCACCTGCAAGGGAGCCCAGCACAAAGACCAGACACCATGGTCCAGCATCTGGAGACTCCAGTAGCTCGCCTGCTGGTATACCTGAAGGTAGACCGAAGTCACTGTCTGGCTGAAACCAGATCGGACGACCTTGCAACCTCCTCGACAAAACGAGTAAAAAAAAAAAAAAAAAAAAAAAAAAAAAAACATAGCCTGAGCCCCTAAAATAGGACAAAGACAGGGTCCACAGCACCCGCTGGTCCCAGAACCACCGACCCTGGGTAACTACCGAGACCAGACGAGAGCGGGTACATACAGGGAGGTGTGGCCACAGATCCACGCAAGTCCAGCGACTCAGAGTCGACGGGACCCCCCCAGGCCCACAACACTTGAGGCTGGCATCCGTCGTAAATACCGACCACTGGAGGGAAGAAACAACTTCCCGGACTGGAGAGTCGGGGGATCTCTGTCACCAACTCGCACCAGTAGGTGCCCGGAAAGAAGACCGATTGCGTGATGCCAATATCTTCACCGCAGACTGAAGAGTCTGCAATTTCTCCAGGGGAAGAAGGACCTTCGCCACTGAGGAGTCCGGATCAACCATAGATACTCCAACGCCGAGTCGGAACCTAGCATGCCGCACACATGGAAGACAGGCTTTCTGCACTGAGCTACACCTGCTGGCCTAAACGTTTAACACCCACCCGGTCCTTCGGAGGGTCTGAATGAGAATAACACATCCACTAGGCCTGAGAAAGAAGCTGCTCTCAGAAGAAAGTCGTCCAAGTAGCCAATGAGGCAAAGCACAACACTGACATGTGCAAAACGGGACATGCATGTATACGTCCCTGATGTTCGAGGACGCCAGGACATCCTCCAGATGGAGCGTAGCTACCACGGAATTAATGGATTAAATGCTGAACTACCCGATGTTCAAAGGCATTCAGGGCCTGAGGCCCCATAGAAAACCCCAAACCTCTCGTCCTGCAGGAAAGGTAAAAATTACCCCACAGCTTAGCAAGTCCCACACTGCCCAAGGCAGACCGAAGGGCCGGGAGAGGAAGACACGAGGAAACCCTATCTAGTACTCCAAAGAGACCACCTCGCAGACCCACTGGTCGGAGAGCAGGGAGCTTACACCGAATTGTGAATCTGCAAGACACCCCTCCCACCTAGAGACAGGGATGGAAGGCTACATACATTGGCAGGATTTGGGTGCCGGCGTGATCGGCTTACGCACCCAGGGATGGATTAGTCCCCCAGCTGGGCCTTTGACGGCCTGGGAGGGTTGCCCCTAAATAATACAGACATATAGTGTTGGTAACGGATTGACCCATGACGCCCAGAGACTTTTGAGGGATGGGGGATACTCCTGTGCCAGCGTCTAAGATTACCCTGTGCCCAGGAGATCTGGACATATTACAAGCTGTAAAGGTCAATGTTTCATTCAAGGTGGGGGACACATGCTGTTGAGATGCTAATTGAGTCTGCTTCTAAAACACATTCCATGTGTGATGCTAATGACGTTTATTGTCGGAGACAGAACGTCGGACATTGGAATGTGTATTCTGCAGGTGAATCGCAACGTCTGGATGTCATTATCTAAGAGAATGCGATTGAAGTTCATTGTGTGATGTTAGGGGGGTGAAGAGTTTAATTGTCCCTGTGATTAACTGACATGTTTGTAACGGTATAAGAATCAGCTGAGTTTACCATTATAACATTCATACATTTGACTCAGAACACAGAGCGTATGTCTCATCTCTGAGGGAATTCTTATGGATCGGGTCCTGTTGGCTGGATTGTCGGATAAGCTGTCATGGTTGGGGCGATGGAATGGATATCGTAAACGATGGTGACCATTACAGTGTGAAACCACACAGACACAGTGAGCGACAATGCAAGCTCCAGGCAGAATTGGCGTCAGTGTCCGGATTCGAACCAATGACTCTCTTGTTGCCAAGTAATTGAGTTAACCACCGTGAAAAAGATTCTGAAAAAGCCCTGGATAACAAGGGCGCAGCATTCAATGAAGCATCACAGACCTATATGAGGCCCTGGACCAGCTGGTCCGCTAGCATAATAACTGCGGGAGTGAGTCGGTGCTCCTCCACTGTCTGGTGCAAAATGCTTGCGAGTGATCGAGACTCCAGAATAGTGGCCACAAAGGCCGCAAGTCAGACCCCAGCATGGTAAACATGGAATGGGTCAGTACTTCGGATCTTGGTCCATGGCTCCATAATAGAGCAGTGTCCGTCCATGGACGATAAGAGAAATTAAATATTTTTTTTTAAATGCAGTGTTTACCAGGCTTTAGGGCACTTTCACACTGGTGCGCTTAAAAACACGGTATGCATTTTGAAAATAAATAAAATAATTGTGGTTTTGGTGCATTTTCTGGATCCCCGATTCCTAGCATGCAAGAAACTTGGACATATGACAAAAAAAACACACACCGCCCATTGTAGGTGCGTTTCCTATAGAAATCAATGACACCTGCATTTTTCAAACAAGGCACCTCTAATGCCGCATGCACACGACCATTTTTCATGACGAGAAACCTGCAGATTTTTAGATTGGTCGTGAAAAGCGGTCGCGTGTATGCTCCATAATGGTTCTCGATGAGAAAACGGCTTGCAAAAAAATTAGAACCTGCTCTATTTTTTCTTGTCATTTTTCCAGTCGTTTTTTCTCATCACGAAAACCTCTCGCGTGTATGCTCAGAATCAAGTATGAGACGGGAGCGCTCATTCTGGTAAAACTAGCATTCGTAATTAGAGATAGCACATTCGTCACGTTGTAACGGACTGAAAAGCGCAAATCGTCGCTCAAACTTTTACTAACACGAGGATCTGCAAAAGCAGCCCAAAGGGTGGCGCTATTTGAATGGAACTTCCCCTTTATATAGTGTTGTCGTACGTGTTGTACGTCACCATGCTTTGCTTGAGCGTTTTTTTTTTTTTTCATGAACATGTATGCAAGGCCGGCTTGAGAGGAATCACGACAAATCACGTTGAATCACGTTTTTTGCATGACAGGAAAACCATTTCCCATATCTCTGTATATTGCATTTAAAAGCAGAGGAGGTCCACACAAAAAGTGAACCTTTGCTCTTTGGAACCCTCTCCTCTCACATTTGGCACCTCTCGGGGGGGGGGGGGTGCAAATACCTGTATAATACAGGCATTTGCACCCACTTCCGGGAATAGCCCCTTCGTGTCACCCCCCCGCTGTCTTCTGGGAAACACACTGGTCCCCTTATTAGTTTTGTTGCCTTTCTCTGGACTCCCTGCAGTTCCAGCACATCCTTCCTGAGAACTGGTGACCAGAACTGGACAGCATACTCGGGATGCAACCGACAAATGTTTTGTAAACTGGTAGAAATAGTCATCTCTTGCTTACTGTAGCTTGGCATTGCATGCCATTGATGAGGCTGTGATATACTAGGATCCCAAGTCTTCTTGTTCCATCCTGGATTCCCCCAAAGGCCCCACCCAAGTAACCAACTTCATATTTTAAGCCCCCCCATTTTCCATGTAGTTGCCCATCCTTTTGAGGTCTTCGAACCCTTTGACACTGAGGCGCATTGCAGGCGCTATAGCACTAAAAATAGCGCCTGCAGAGCACCCTGAAAAAAAGCAGCTCCATTCACTGGAGCGGTGCGCTGGCAGGACGGTGAAAAAAAGTCCTGCTAGCCGCATCTTTGCGGCGCTATAGGAGCGGTGTATATGCCGCTCCTAAAGCGCCCCTGCCCATTGAAATCAATGGGCAGCGTCAGCGAACCACCGGCAAAGCGCCGCTGCAGAGGTGTTTTGCAAGCAGTTTCAAAATTTTGGCCGCTAGGGAGGGTTAAAAGCGCCTCGGCCGAATAGCACTGCTTAAATGACAGTAAAGCGCCACTAAAACTAACAGTGCTTTACTGCGTACGCCCCAGTGTGAAAAAGGGGTCTTCCTGTAAAGTTTCTATACCCTGCTGTGACATTATTGCCCTGCTTAGCTTTGTATCATCAGCAAAAACACCAAGAGATTGCGTTATTTATACTAACTATAACTATTTATGAATTATATAGAACTTCTATTTAGGTACACTATCATCCATGCCAACAGACCTCAATTTGTAAACTAAGCCTTTATAGGGAACTGTGTTAAATGCTTTAGCAAAATGCATTGCATCCTCAGGCCTTCTTTTATCTAGAGGACAGCTTCACTTCTGTTAACAGATTGGTCTGGTAAGAATAAGCTTTCATGAATCCATGCCGATTACTACTGATAAGGTTTTCAAAAGCAAATTCCCTCCAATAGTTTACATACACGCGTTGTTAGACTGATTGGCCTATAGTTACCAGGTATATATCTTGGCCCTTTTTTCAATATGGATATCACGTTGGCTTGTCACTAATCAACTGGTACTATTCCAGTTATTAAGATGTCCATTAAAATGATGAACAGTCTGGCTAAAACCCAGAGTTCTTTGTGGACTCCTGGAGATTTGTGTTTTTCCAAGTCTTTTTTGATACTGGTATCCGTTAACCACAAGGGTACCTTATCCTATACACCTCATTTTCCTTTATAAAAACCTGAAGAGAAGAATGCATTTAGAACAGTTGCCTTATTGTCATTTGTAACCAACTTCCCCTGATCATGCTTTATGGAGGAAAATATGGTCTGACCTGGATTTTTTTCTTTTAGCTGCCCTGATTGCGCTCCTACAATCTTGTGTTGAAATGCAAACAATGATTCCTTGGCCTTATATTGTTTAACCACTCCAATACTGGACACTTTCACCCCCCTTCCTTCCCAGACCAATTTTCAGCTTTCTATACACTTGCACTTTCAATGAGAATTGAGTGGTCATGCTACAAATGTACACAAATGACATTGTTTTTATTTTGTTGACACAAATAGGAGCTTTTTAGTGGTATTTATTCATCACTTGGTTTTTTATATTTTGCGATATAAGCAAAGAAAAAATAAAAAAATAAAAAAGTGAAAAAATGTCTACTTTGTTTTAAAAGAAACCCAATGAAATCTAAATTTTGTTTAAGCCAAAATGTATTTTGCTACATGCCTTTGGTAATTTGTTTGTGTGATCAGTGACATGTGTGCAGATGATCATTGGGATAGATGATTTTACTAGGACACATGTTTTGGGTGACACTGGGCCAGTGATCGGTGTGAAGTAAAAAAAAAAAAAAAAAAAAGTTGCATTTTAATGAGTGAAATAAGTATTTGACCCTATCGCAAAACATGACTTAGTACTTGGTGGCAAAACCCTTGTCGGCAATCACAGAGGTCAGACGTTTCTTGTAGTTGGCCAGCTTCTTGAGCCACTGCTGTGTTGCCTTGGCCATGTGTTTTGGGTCATTGTCATGCTGGAATACCCATCCACAACCCATTTTCAATCCCCTTGCTGAGGGAAGCAAAGATTTGACGGTACATGGCCCTGTCCATCTTCCTTAGATGCCGTGAAGTTGTCCTGTCCTCTTAGCAGAAAAACACCCCCAAAAGCACAATGTTTCCACCTCCATGTTTGACACTGTGGATGGTGTTCTTGGAGTAATAGGCAGCATTCCACCTCCTCCTCCTCCTCACATGGATCTCAAAATTTCTGTCAGGGGGTGACAAACTTGTAATCTCTACGCATTTTAAACCTACTGACAAACTTCCAGGGGATAGCTGCCACCATGCCCCCAAGAGCCAATACATGAGACTATAAAACACAAGTGTACTGAGCATAATGAATTTTTATTATAAGCAGAAATTGACCCAGAGATTTTTGGAGAAAGGCCATTGAATCATTGGGCGAAACCTTGATCAAGTCACACAAATGAACAGGGTGGACCCTTTAAAAGAAAAACCCCCATGATTAGAGCACTGATAATCTTTAAAATCCCATTTAATACTAACTAGTTTTCCGAGTCAACATCAAATAAACAAATTATATACAAACATTGGCACATTTTGGGCAAGGATAGGGTTGTGAATACTATTTTACACTGCAGAACTTCAGGTGGTATTAGGAGGTGCTCCCTCCCTGCGAGACAGATTGGCCCCTAATGTTTTGAATCCTCCACTTAAGAGACATAGGGAGTTATTTACTAAAGGCAAATCCACATTGCACTGCAAGTGCATTTGGAAGTGTAGTCGCTGTAGATCTAAGGGGGACCATGCAAGGAAAATTAAAAACAGCATTTTAGTGTGGATTTGCCTTTCGTAAATAACCCTAATTGTTTTTTTCATGACCTTACTGGGTATTATCAGTGCAGAAAATGTCAAGTGTAGGGTTGTCCCGATACCACTTTAAGACTGATACTTTTTTTTTTCCCAACTCACCGATACATTTCCCAACTCACCGATACCTTTATGTCATGCGACAGTGGCACGGGTCAGTATTTGTATTTTTTTTTTTGGGGGGGGGGGGGTTGGGGAGGAGAGTGGATGCCGTCAAGTGTGTTTTTTTACTTACATTTTTATTTTTTACAATTAATTTATTTTTGTATTTATTGCATTTTTTGCCCTGTTGGGGGGGGGGGGGGCTTTAGTGATATAACAGACCCCTGACATCTCCCCTTTGAGACAGAGAAAGGGACCAAGGACACAGATTCCCCAGTCCCTTTCTCAGCTGCACTGAAAGTGAATGGAGAGAAGACAGCGGCTCCTCTCCATTCATAAACTGAAGCATCGTAAACACAGGTTACGATGTTTAAGTTATATGAATGAAAAATGTATAAAGTAAATATATTGCGCCAATCTGAAAAACAAAAAAATAGGCAGCCAACACAACAAAGGAAAATTGTGATAAAATTAAAAAGAAGTGCAGCGCCAATATAAACACCACCAAAATGGCGTAATTCACATAACCAAAAGTATAAAATTATATTCAGTGGTGTAAGTGGTCAGGAGAAAAAATTACTCCTCTAAAATGTATGTCACTACCAAGGTGATAGGTAAAAATTTCAAACACTAATATAATTACTGGGAAAAGAATCAAACAGTGTATTGTAGATCATGGATAAACATTTCAGTAAAAGCTCAAAAGTGTGGTTAAGTAGATGCTATGGTTCACCCTGTTCCAAATTATTATGCCAATGATATTTTTCTCATTTACCTAAATAATTGATGTAAACATTCAGCAATATTCTCATGTTATCAACTATTAAGAGTACTCTATTAAGAGTATTCCATTTAGGTATCGGGGTATTTGCGGGAGTACAAGTACTCCCGCAAATACTCGGTATTGGGACAACCCTACATAATGCCATTCATTTCATTTATCCATTCAATAATAGTTGGGGGGGGGGGAGTCGACCTCCAATGCCTAGAAATCAGCTGCCGCCCAGCACTTAAGCAAAACTTTAGAAGGGAATTTTTCTGAAATTTAGTGGCGCCAGGGAGAATGGAGAGGAGGGCTATAAATGGAGAGGGGGTAAGTGGTTCGCCATAGAGGTCAGAGTGAATTAAGAAAATTTGGGACCAGAACGGGCTTATCCTACCGCATTCCCACCAAATGTGACTATACGTACCATTGGCTGAGGCACATCTCCAGCAGGAGCCTGAGGCAGGGGGGAACATGATCCTGAGGGTGGTCGGCACACGATACCATCGCGAAAGTACTTTATAGTTTTTTTCCTGTGCATAGCTCGATATGGAGGATTTGTGAGTGTAGAAAAAGGCCTTGCGCCACTCCGCCTCACTAATGTCTCTCCCTAGCTCTTCTGACCAAGCTGAAGTGAATTTAGAGAGGGCGCCATGCGTATAACCTAGTACCATCTTGTAAATCATGGAGAGGTTTGCTGCTATTTAATGGTGTTTTAGCAGATGCTCTCTTGATCCGATGCATGGATCTGACAGAAATCTTCCTCAATGTGTCTTTATCTGCACGAAACAGGTCTGTGCTCTGAATCAGCCACAAATCTCTTAAAAATGCGATGATCACGCTTACGTTTTCTTATAATATCTAATGTTTTCATACCTCGTCCAAGGCATTGAACTATTTCACTCTTTTCAGCAGCAGAGATCCTTTTTTCTTCCCCATAGTGCTTGAAAATGGTGCTCTGCTTAATAATGTGGAACACCCTCCTTTAGTAGTTTTTTCTTTTAATTGGGCTCACCTGGCAATCTAATTATGACAGGTGTCCAAGACTGTTTTCAGTGATCAAATGAGCCCCGAGACACAATGCCATCCATTAGTTAAATTGAAAAACAAAATATTTAATCTTTGTGACACTGAAATAGAATTTGCATAATAATTTGGAACAGGGTGTATACATCTGGAGTCAATGCAATTCCTAGTATCACCACTAGGCGTTGCTCCGTAGTGGTACTGCATGTATTTTTGTTAATTACATTTTTAGCTACCTAGCATGCATCCCTCGGTTCCGTGCATTAACCACTTCCCAACGGCCGTACGACTTTGTACGGCCGAAGGGACGTCCTGAATCTTTAACAGGTCGTGTTTTAACGGCCTGTTCCTAGCCAGGCTACTGGGGGGCGCGCGCAAGCGCCGCCTTCGGCGGCACACGCGTGCCCGCCGCATCGCTGACATGCCGATGCGCGTGCCTGGCGGCAGTGATGTCCGCCAGGCACTCGGGATCGGCGGCTGCAGGGACAAGACGTGGATCTCTGTGTAAACACAGAGATCCATGTCATGGGAAAGAGGAGACCGATCTGTGTCTCTTGTACATAGGGACACAGCATCGGTCACCTCCCCCAGTCACCCCCCCACAGTGAGAACACAATTTAGGGTACACATTAACCCCTTCCTCACCCCCTAGTGTTAACCCCTTCAATGCCAGTCACATTTATACAGTAATTAGTGCATATTTATAGCACTGATCGCTGTGTAAATGTGAATGGCGCCAAAAATGTGTCAAAAGTGTCCAATGTCTCCACCATAATGTCGCAGTCACGAAAAAAAAAATGCCGATCGCCGCCATTAGTAGTAAAAAATAAATAAAAAAAATAATAAAATAATTCTGTTCCCTATTTTGTAAGCGCAATAACTTTTGCGCAAACCAGAGGCTTATTACGATTTTTTATTTTTTACCAAAAATATGTAGAAGAATACGTATCGCCTAGACTGAGAATTTGATTTTTTTTTAAAAATGGAGCTATTACAGCAACAAGTAAAAAATATTTTTTTTTTTCAAAATTGTCGCTCTATTTTGTTTATAGCGCAAAAAATAAAACCCGCAGAGGCGATCAAATACCACCAAAAGAAAGCTCTATTTGTGGGGAAAAAAAGGACGCCAATTTTGATTGGGAGCCACGTCGCACGACCGCGCAATTGTCAGTTAAAGTGATGCAATGCCACAAGCTGAAATTTCACCTGGCCAGGAAGGGGTATATGTGCCCAGTAAGGAAGCGGTTAAACACAGGAGATAGAGAGAGACCAACGCAGTCATTACAGTCAGTTTAAAAGCTCTGCTTTAAACATTTGGTGTCCGTTTACCAGCACTATCCTTGAAGGATTCACCTGTCCAAGTTTCATATCAATCTTTTGGACCGGATTAACCCATATTGTTGATTCACACACTGTATATTGTTATTTGTCAATCATGCAACAGCTTATATTGTCACATTATTCTTTTAGAGCGCAGCTCCCATGTGTCATTGCTTTTTTTGTGTATATCTTACAATAAAGCGCCTGTCCATTTTTTAGGGGATATGGCGCGGTTTTGTTTTTTTACACATTGCGAGACGAGTTGAAGCTCAATTTTGCTCTCATTTGACCACAACACTTTCACCCAGTTCTCCTCTAAATCATTCAGATCTTCATTAGCAAGATTCAGACGGGCCTGTACGTGTGCTTTCTTGAGCAGGACAGGCGCTGCAGGATTTCAGTGCTTCACAGTGTAGTGTGTTACCAATTGTTTTCTTGGTGACCATGGTCCCAGCTGCCTTGAGATCATTGACAAGATTCTCCTATGTAGTTCTGGGCTGATTTCCCACCGTTCTGAGCATTGAAACTCCACAAGGTAATATCTTTCATGGAGCCCCAGACCAAGGGAGATTAACAGTTATATTGGGTTTCTTCCATTTGCACATAATCGCACCAACTGTTGTCACCCCCTCACCAAGCTGCTTGGAGATTGGTCTTGTAGGGCAAGTCATGCTGCTCTTGTATAGGTCTACAATCTTCTCCCTGACATCCTTGGACAGCTTTTTGGTCTTGGCCATGGTGGAGAGATAGGAGTCTGATTGCTTCTGTGGACAAGTATCTTTTATACAGGTAACAAGTGGAGATTAGGGGCGTGCTCCAATCTCAGCTCATCACCTCTACAGAATATATAAATAAATTAAAAAAAAGACACGAGACACAGAAATCTTGCTAATTGGTAGGAGGAGATCAAATACTTATTTCATTCATTAAAATGCAAATCAATTTATAACTTTTTTGAAATGTATTCTTCTGGTTATTTTTGTTGTTGTTCTGTCTCTCACTGTTAATAAACCGACCATTAAAATTATAGACTGATTTTTTTTTTTCAGTGGGCAAATGTACAAAATCAGCAGGTGATCAAATCCAGGAAGTTATTGCTACATGAATCATTTGCCTTTACTCAAGATAAATGCCAGTTTGCTTTGAATATTACTGTAAAGTGGAAGTTCACCCTCAAAATTTTTTCTGATATCACATGGAGTGCAGCCACCCTACCGACAGAATGCCAGTGTTTTTTTTTTTTTTTTTCTTAGCACATACCTCGTATCACGATTTTCACCCCCCAGCTCTCCAGCGGGGCTGGGCGTTCCCAAGCACTGCCTGTGATTGACAGGCTTCCGACCGGCGCATACTGCGCGTCACAGGTTGCCGACAGAACCCGAACGTCGGTGCGGCTCTATACGGTGCCTGGGCACCGACGTTCGGGTTCTGTCGGCAACCTGTGACGCGCAGTATGCGCCGGTCGGAAGCCTGTCAATCACAGGCAGTGCTTGGGAACGCCCAGCCCCGCTGGAGAGCTGGGGGGTGAAAATCGTGATACGAGGTATGTGCTAAGAAAAAAAAAAACACTGGCATTCTGTCGGTAGGATGGCTGCACTCCATGTGATATCAGAATTTTTTTTGAGGGTGAACTTCCACTTCAATAACAACATTTTATGTTTCTGGTTTGTGGTGCTCAGCCGTGAAGATCCTCTTTAAGATCTGACAAGCCAGTTGATAACTGAATTTCCCCATTATGATAAAATTGTCCTGCCTCGCCACCATTCCTAACTGACAGTAGAGGAGACTCCCTCACCCTTCAGGTTAGGGAGGCATGTAGGATATGCCCATTATTCATTTTCCATTTGTTTCTTCCCTTTAAAACTAGAGTCACAAGAATCCCTTCTCCACCCGTGTCCCACTAGCAATTAGGGGTGCAACGGATCACAGTTGATCCGTGATCCGAACGGGTCACCCCCCTCGGATCGGCACACACTGTGATCCGCTGATTGCCGTGGCTCCGGAGCTAGGCCGAAGCCGCGTCCTTTCCTAAGGTAATGGCCGCGGCCTTTCCTAACGTTATGGCCACAGCTTTGGCCTACCTCCGGAAGCCGCAGCCATAACGTTAGGAAAGGGCGTGGCTTCGGCCTAGCTCCGGAGCCGCGGCCATTTTGGTACACCCGGCGGTGGCCCTCCTCCTCTGTTTACATCCACAGAGGAGGAGGAGCCCCACTCGTGGGACACACGCTGGAAGCGTCTGTACCTCCTGGGGGGGGGGTGTCTGGCCAGAGAGAGGGGTGTCCACACCGAAGGGGTTCTATAGTTGGTGGGGGGGGGGGTGACACCAACCCTAGTGAAGCCACTGCAGTGGGGGAGAGATGTGGATATTACAGTGGGGGAGAATTTTTTTTTTTTGCCGATCTAAAAATGATCCGATCCGTGACTGCTGATCCGAACCGTGAGTTTTTTGATCCGTTGCACCCCTATTAGCAATATTGTCCCTCATGCTCATCTTCACCATCGAATCATTCTTAGCATACGTGCACAACCCTCCCACTCTTCTACCCTCCCTGTCCTTTTGAAAACAAGGAGTAAAGGTAACTGTTGTAGGCATTTTGGTGGTTGTGTTACATGCCAATATAAAAAAAGAAAAAATATATACAAATATGAAAAACACACACCTACAGTAAAGTATACAGGACATGTATCCATTGGTCCCATGTCTTTCTGCCTCAGTCATTTCCTCCCACCTTCACAGCTTTTGCCAGCAATGCACAGCTGTTATGACAGCCAGGAGTTACTAAGGAAATAAAGCAGCCATTTCAGCATTTATAAAAGACTGCTCAGAAAGGAGGATGAAGATATGCAAAATACCATCATTGTATGGGTTAATTTTTTACTTTAATAAACATGTTAGAGTTACCTGTGTAATAGCTTACAAAGAGCAGCCTCGATCCTCCTCTCGGTTCTTCTGCCAGCACTCCTGGCTCCTCTAACCTTCACCGGTTGCCCCCAAGGCAAGCCTATTGCTATGGCACTCCTACATGCTCACTCTCGAGGCCTGCTCTGTATGTCTTTATAGACACACAGAGCAGGCATTGCCCCCCCCCCCCCACCACGTCACTGGTTTTGATTGACAGGAGTGAGAGCCAATGGCTCCTACATCCGATACAATGAGAAACAAGAAAGCCAACACATCCTTGGCTTTCGTGCACATTGCAGGATCAAGATTGGACTCAGGTATCTAGGGGGGGGGGGGGGGGGTTGTGGAGGGAGTTGCATGAAGAAGTTTTTTGCTTTTACAACCACTTTATCTGAAGTTTAAAAAGGGGAGTTAAAGCTGAAGTTTAGGTATGCATATTTCTGGATCGTTAAATTGGGCAAGTTTGAATCAATGTAAAGTACTGTATATACTCGAGTATAAGCCAACCCAAATATAAGCCAAGGCACCTAATTTTACCACAAAAAAAGTGAAAAAAAAACGTTTTGACTTGAGTATAAGCCTAGGGTGTCCATCTGAATGCCTCACTGTGCCCATGCCTAGACTGACGTTTAACTAGGGCGTCTATGGAAGGTGTGCCCAGCTTTGGGGGGGGGGGGGGGAAACCACGGTGCTCCCCAGCCGTAGTTTGGGGTCCAGGGGACCTACGGCCTGCCGGTACTGGGTCCCCAAAGTCCGGGAGATCAAGTGCAAAAAAGGTGATTCAAGTCTAAGCCGAGGGGGACATTTTCAGCACATAAAAAAAAAAAAGCTGAAAAACTTGACTCATACGCAAGTATATATACGGTACGCATGCATCATAACTGGAAGTTACCTGTGGAAGCTAGAAATCTCTGTAGTGGGCACCGCTACTACAGTGATCACTGCTGGCTTCTGGATTTCATACCAAGAAGCTCCCCTGCTGCTTAATTAACACAAGAGGTCGCTCACTTGGCACAATCAACATTTACAGAGAATTTAGCATTTTCTCAATGAACGTTCTTTGACTGGACGGGACGGAGATCTTGCCATCATATGCATACCTAAACTACTACTAAATTACTGTTTCCAGCAAGAATAACTGTAAAGTTTCGAAATAATCTTTTAGGACAGCAACTTAGGAGGCTAACCAATTAAAGCTTTATACCTCAAGGCGGGACAACACTGTTCAACTTTCCTACCAAAGGCACTAGGGACCAGACCTGAGAAAGAACCTCTGCTCTAAAATTTTTGACAGTTTTAAATAAACCATGTAGCATCCCTGTATATTTGTTCTTCAAATGCCCCTGCTCTTTCAGTGTAGATCAATGCAAAGCAACAGGTGGAGTGTGCCTCCGCTAAAGATGGGAGCGAACTACCATCTGCTTTATAAAGAAAGCTTAAGAGGCTTTTTATCCACCCAACCTCTGATTCAAAGTCTAGTAAAAGATAAAAGTCCACCTTTTCATAAAAAAATAAAAATAAAATTAAGGGTAAAATTAACTCACAATGCCCTTCCCATTTCCCCAGTCCATGCCACACTTAGCTGCTGTGCAATCTCCTGCTACCCACAAGAGGCAGTCTAATGGGCTTGAAACTTCACTACAAAGTCTTCTAGGATGTACCCTTCATAATGCTTTCAACAGCTAGCAACCCTGATTGCGAAAACCATGCCTTAAGGGCCCTTTCACATGGTGCGGACCGTTTTTCGGTCCGCACCGTGTGTGTCCGTCGGCTCAGCGGGGGGTCCCGCTCAGCTGTCGGCGGACAGGGCGGTCCCCGCACACTGTGCAGGGACTGCCCTGTCTCTCCTCCGCTATCCCCTATGGGGAATCGGATGGAAACGGACCGTCTGTCCGTTAGCATCCGATCCGATACACCGGACGGAAGAAAAATAGGGTTTTTCTTCTGTCCGCAAAACGGATCAAGGCGGACACGGATAGTAGGCGGACGTTAGCGGATGCTTCATTCCGCTAACGGATCCGCTCCCATAGGGCCCCATTCTAAGTCCGTTTACGGACTTAGAAAAAGCGGACCGTTCGTCCGCACGTGTGAAAGGGCCCTAACGCGGTTCTAAACCGCTGGACTTTATTTTTTAACCCTGCAAAGGTAATCTCATAATGTACTACTATGAATTGCATACTAGCACAATATGTTAACTGCTTAAGGACCGCCGCATGTACATTTACGTCGGCAGAATGGCACGTACAGCCAATCCGCTCCCTTCCTGCAGTGCAGTTCCTCTGCCTGTATAATGTAAACACAGGCAGAGGAAGTGATGTCAGCTCTCCTCTCGGCGGTATTTTCAATCCACCGAGAGGAGATCATAAGTAAGTCGCACCAACACTACACTGACACCACACACCCTGTCACACTGTCACTGATTGCAGTGATCATATATTTACTGATCACTGCATTTAGTGTCAGTGTGACAGTTACTGTGACAGGCAGTGTTAGGGGGGGGGGGGTACGGGGCTTCCCTGGACCTAATACAGTTTTTAACCCCTTGATCACCACCCTAATTAACCCTTTCACCCCCTATTGCCAGTGTCACTAAGCGATCATTTTACTGATCGCTGTATTAGTGTCACTGTTGCTGCCAGGTAGCTTTTTTTTAATTGCGATTTTTTTTTTTTTTTTTACTAAAGACATGTGGCTGAATACATTTTGGCCTAAATGTTTGACTAAAATTTCTGTCTGTCTTTTTCCATATCACAAAAAATTTCAATCGCAGAGACAATCAAATACCATCAAAACAAAAGCTCTATTTATGGGAAGAAAAGGACGCAAATTTTGTTTCGGAGCCACATCGCACGACCGCGCAATTGTCTGTTAAAGCGACGCAGTGCCGAATTGTAAAAACACCTTTGGGCATTTAGCAGCATATTGGTCCGGGGCTTAAGTGGTTAAACTTACCTCAAAACAAAGCCCTTCCAGCACAGAGCTGCAGGTTCTCCCATCTTTACCCGTCTGGCTTCCGGGATCGCAGGCTCTGCGATTGGCCGGAGCCACGATGACGTCACTCCCACACATGCAGGAGCTGCTGTTAAAGGTACAGGGCTCTGAAGGAACGGCCCAGGTGGCCGTTTCTTCAGAGCGCATGTGCCAGTGATGTCACTGGCTGCATGTACAGCAAAGATCTCCTAAACTGCATGTTTAGGAGAAATTTACACTACCTATAGGTAAGCCCCATCATAGGCTTGCCTACAGGCAAAATTCAGAGATGAAAATTTACTTCCACTTTAACCCCTTAAGGACCGCCGCATGTACATATACGTCGGCAGAATGGCACATTGGCGTACCTGTACGTCCCTGCCTAGACGTGGGTCTGATCGGGACCCCCGGTACTTGCAGCAGTCCCGGTGGCTGGGCGAGCGATCAGGGATGAGGGGGCGGCTGTTAGTTTTTGTCCGCCCCCTCCGGATCGCTCCCAGCCAATGCGCGTCCTCCCACCTAATAAAGTTTTTACCCCTTGATCACCGCCCTAGTTAACCCTTTCACCCCCTATTGCCAGTGTCACTAAGCGATCATTTTTCTCATCGCTGTATTAGTGTCACTGTTGCCGCTAGGTAGCTAGTTTTTTTTTTTTACTAAAGACATGTGGCTGAATATATTTTGGTCTAAATGTTTGACTAAAATTTAGTTTATTCAATTTTTCTTATAACTAAAAAAAATATTTTTTTTTCAAAAATGTCGCTCATATAGCGCAAAAAATGTGGGAAGAAAAGGACGCAAATTTTGTTTGGGAGCCACGTCGCACGACCGCGCAATTGTCTGTTAAACCGACGCAGTGCCGAATTGTAAAAACGCCTCTGGGCATTTAGCAGCATATTTGTCCGGGGCTTAAGTGGTTAAGGTCAGGCACCTCCAGTTACAGTGCCTTGGTAGAGTATTCATACCCCTTGAAATTTTCCACATTTTGTCATGTTACAACCAAAAAACCTAAAATGTATTTGAGATTTTTGAGATAGACCAACACAAAAAGTGGCAAATAATTGTGAAGTGCAAAGAAAATGATTTTCAATTTTTTTTACAACTAAATATCTGAAAAGTGTGGTGTGCATTTGTATTCAGCCCCCTTCACACTGATAACCCTAAAGTCACACACAATGTTTTTTTCAGCTCTTTAGCGCCACCCTTTGGGCAACTTATACTAATGTTGTGTTATGGTGAGCATTGCTTCTGAGAATGCGTGTTCATAGTCTGGAGTTTTGGCCGACGGACTTGTGTACCCTTGATCGTAAAATCCGACACACACACACACATACACACACTTGTAGGCAGACAATTTTAACCACTTCAATACAGGGCTTTAAAACCCCACCTCCTTCTCGGGCCTATTCTGGCACTACTCTTCTACATGTACAAATCATCATTCTTTTGCTAGAAAATTACTCAGAACCCCCAAACATTATATAGGTGTTTTTGTTTTTTTAGCAGACACCCTAGGGAATAAAATGGCGGTCATTGCAACTTTTTATCTTGCATCGTATTTGCGCAATAATTTTTCAAACGGCTTTTTTTTTGGAAAAAAATGGTTTCATACATTAAAAAACAAAACAAAACAGTAACGTTAGCCCAATTTTTGGGTAAAATATGAAAGATGATGTTGCGCCAAATAGATACCTAACATGTCATGCTTTAAAATTGGGTACACTCATGGAATGGCGCCAAACTTTGTTACTTAAAAATCTCCATAGGCGACACACGAGAGCTACCGGGGCATTTAAAAAAAATGTATTATTTATTTTACACACTTTTTTTTTTACATTTTGTTTTTTTCAAACGCTTTTATTCCTATTACAAGGAATGTAAACGTCCCTTGTAATAGGAATGTGTGGGACATGTCCTCTTTAACCACTTAAGGACCGCCGCATGTACATTTACGTCGGCAGAATGGCACCGACAGGCACATCAACGTATATATACGTTGGTGCCTTGGGGGGGGGGGGGAAAATCGGGGGTCCGATCGGACCCCCCCCCCCTGTACATGCGGCGGTCCGCGCGGCTGCAGGAGCGATCCGACAGATGGGGGCGGCTATCCGTTTTCATCCGCCCCCTCCGGATCGCTCCCAGCCAATGCGCGCGCCCGCCCGCCCTGTCACTTCCTCCTCCTGTGTAAACACAGGAAGGAGGAAGCGACGTGATCTCTCCCTCGGCGTTTGTTTCAAGCGCCGCTGAGGAGAGATCACCACACACCAAGTAAGTCTGCACCAAACAGCACACTTACACACACACAAACACATTTAACCCCCGCGATCGCCCCACCCCCCTCCCCCCTGTCACAGTGTCACTGAATGCAGTAATCATACATGTATGATTACTGTATTTAGTGTCAGTGTGACAAACAGTGTGACAGTCAGTCAGTGTTAGTGTCAGGGTAGCCCCCCCCACCCCCCCCCAATAAAGTTTTAACCCCTTGATCACTGCCCTAGTTAACCCTTTCACTCCCTATTGCCAGCGTCACTAAGCGATCATTTTTCTGATCGCTGTATTAGTGTCGCTGTTCCCGCTAGGTAGCTAATTTTTTTTTTTTAATGCGATTTTTTTTTACTAAAGACATGTGGCTAAATAAATTTTGGCCTAAATGTTTGACTAAAATTTAGTTTATTGGTTTTTTATTATAACAAAAAGTAAAAAATATTGATTTTTTTTCAAAAATGTCGCTCTATTTTTGTATATAGCGCAAAAAATAAAAATCGCAGAGGCGATCAAATACCACCAAAAGAAAGCTCTATTTGTGGGAAAAAAAGGACGCGAATTTTGTTTGGGAGCCACGTCGCACGACCGCGCAATTGTCTGTTAAAGCGACGCAGTGCCGAATGGCAAAAACCCCTTGGGTCATTTGCCAGCGTATTGGTCCGGGTCTTAAGTGGTTAAAGGAGAGATGCGGGGTCAATAAGACCTCACATCTCTCCTCCAGGCTGGAAAGAATGAGATCGTGAAAAAATAAATAAAAAATAAAATTCACAGATCTCATTCAAACTAGCCGCAATTGCGGTTTGTTTACTTATGGGACTCGGGCGTGACATCATCACATCGGGCCCGGGTCCTCCGACGGTCATAGAGATGACTGGTCACCAGTCATCTCTATGGCAAACATCCGGCGGACTGCGATCATCTCTCCGGCTCCCGATGGGACGGGAGAGACCGGAGAAGCACCGGATGGCGGGGGATGTCCCCTCCCGCCGCCTGTAAGAACGATCTAGCGGCGGAACTGCCACTATGATCATTCTTACGGTGCGCACGATCGCCGCCGCTAAAAAATGATATCTCAACGATGCCCCTGGGTGCAGGCATCATTGAGATGCCCCCCGCAAAGTCCAGGCCGTCATATGACGTCCACCCGGGATAACAGGTCCCCGTTTTGGATGTCATTTGACGGCCTGAGGGTATCAATTGGTTAAAGCATGCTATCCCACATTTGTCCGTGGAAAAAACCAACAATAATTATCAGACGGAGCATACAAAACGGTCAGATTTTCCACCAACAACCTGTCATCACACAATTCCCATCCGATAATCGTGTGTATGAGGCATAACTAAAATTTAGTGGAACCATCTGCCTTCAGAATTCACCTTATTAGTAAAGAGAGTCCATCTGTGTGTAATTTAATCTCAGTATGAATACAGCTGTTCAGTGAAGCCCTAAGAGGTTTGTTTGGGAACCTTAAGCCGCGTACACACACACACACATTTTTCATGTCATGGAAAAAAAGTTTTTCCTTGACCCGATTCTCATCAAGCCTGCCTTGCATACACACAATCGTAAATAAAAAAATAAAAAATGCTTGAGCAAAGCGCGGTGACGTACAACGTCACTATAAAAGGGGAAGTTCCATTCGGATGGCGCCACCCTTTGGGCTGCTTTTGCATTACCACGCGGTAGTAAAAGTTTGGTGAGAGACGATTCACGCTTTTCAGTCTGTTACAGCGCGATGAATGTGCTATCTCCAACGCTAGTTTTACCAGAACGGGTGCTCCTGTCTCATAACTTGCTTCTGAGCATGCGCGTTTTTTTCCCCCCGTCATTAAAGCGTACACACGACAGTTTTTTTCACGACGTGAAAAAACGACGAGAAAAAAATAAGCAGGTTCTAAATTTTCAACAGCCATTTTTCACTTTGAGAAAAATGCTCTAGAGTCCACATACGGTCGTTTTTAATGACCAAATTTAAAAAAAATTGCATTCTTGTCATAAAAATAAATAAAAAAAAAAAAAAACCAACACGGTCGTGTGTACGCGGCATTTGTGAAAAAATAGCATCATGAAGGCCAGGGAACACACAAGACAGGTCAGAGATAAAGTTGTGGAAAAGTTTAAAGCAGGGTTAGGAGATATATATACACATATATACACACACACACACACATAATATATATATACACATATATACACACACACACACACATACACTCAAGCTTTCATCATCTCACGAAGCACTGTTCAATCCATCATCCAAAAATGAAAAGTATGGCACAACTACAAACCTACCAAGACATGGCTGTCCACCTAAACCGACAGGCCGGGCAAGGAGAGCATTGATCAGGGAAGCAGCCAAAAAGGTAGCCCATGGTAACTTTTGAGGAGCTGTCCACATTACAACTATTGGTCAATTCACTTCACAAATCTGACATTTATGGAATAGTGGCAAGAATAAAGACACTGTTGAAAGAAAGCCATGAGAAGTCTTGTTTGTAATTTGCGAGATGCCACTAACACTGCACATCACCCTGCGGACCCCCCCCCCCCGCTCAACAACTTCGTTGGGAGGTATGCTCATTTGTCCCTCATTCTGAATGCCTGATGTGCTCTGATTGTGCCCTGATATGCCATGAGCCCCAGGTACCCTAATGTGTCCCTGATGTGCTGGGCTCTATACATCAGGGTACCCTGTGCCCTGATTTGCCCCATGTGCCCTGTACACTGATTTGCTGGTTTTTGTACCTTGTACCCTGATGTGTCATGTCATGTCCTGATATGTCCTGTCCTGCTCTGTACCTCGATGTGGCCTGTTGTGCTGTACCCCTATGTGCTGTGCTCTGATGTGCTGTGCCCTGTCCCCCGATGTGCTGTGCCCTGTCCCCCGATGTGCTGTGCCCTGTCCCCCGATGTGCTGTGCCCTGTCCCCCGATGTGCTGTGCCCTGTCCCCCGATGTGCTGTGCCCTGTCCCCCGATGTGCTGTGCCCTGTCCCCCGATGTGCTGTGCCCTGTCCCCCGATGTGCTGTGCCCTGTCCCCCGATGTGCTGTGCCCTGTCCCCCGATGTGCTGTGTCCTAATTTGCTGGGCTCTGAGCCTTGATGTGCTGTGCCATGATGGCGAGTGGTCAGTGTGTAGTGTAGTGGTCTGTCGGCAGTGTGCTGTGCAGTGGTCCATGTGCAGTGGTCAGGGTTAATAATGTGTCCGCTGACACCAGTGCTGTGTTTGAAGTTTGAAAGTTTGCATGCGGCCCCCCATGGGATATGAAAACTTGTCTTGCGGCCCTCAAGTAATTTGAGTTTGAGACCCCTGCCCTAAACACACCATTCCCAACGTGAAAGTGGCAGCATGCTGTGGGGATGCTTTTCTTCAGCAGGGACAGGGAAGCTGCTCAGCATTAATGGGAAGATGGGTGGAGCCAAATACAGGGCAATCTTAGAAGAAAAACTGTTTAGCCTCGAACACACAAAACGGATTTTCCGCAGACAAAGCGTCAGACCTTTGTCCGAAGGGGGTGTGCCTGGATTTTGCCTTGCATACAAACGGCACACAATTGTCGGCCAACAAATATGAATGTAGCGACGTGCTACGTGGTTTTTCAGCTCTTGAGCACCTTTTGCTAATGTCGTTTTTGGTGAGCATCGATTCCAAGCATGCCCGTTTGTACACACGATCGAAAAATCTGACAACAGACCGTTGTCCGCGGAAAATTTTAAAGCCTGCTATCCAACATTTGTCCGTGGAAAATCGACAATTGTCCGATGGAGTGTACAAACGGACAGATTGTCAGCCAACACAAAATTCCCAATCTGTTATTATGAGGCAATACATCTAGCAAGGGTACTGGATTAGTGCGCATCTCAAAAAGAGAAACCATGGAACAAGCAATAGTAGAGATACCCCTGGAGGGGTTAATTTGGCTCACGAGCACGTCTATACCACAAGCAGCAAAGCAACATCGGACAGTGGGTGCGACACTTATGCCGCGTACACACGGTCGTTTTTTGCGATGAAAAAAAAAACGACGTTTTCTGTGAAGTAAAAAACGACGTTTTTGAAACGTCACTTTTCAAAGACAATTTTGCATACACACCATCGTTTTTTCACAAAAAGCGAGGTTACGTTCACCACTCTTTTCCATTGAAGCTCGCTTCATAACTAGCTTCTGGGCATGCGCGGGTTGAAAAACGTCGTTTTGAACGACGTTTTTGCTACACACGGTGACTTTTTGTGAAACAAAAAACGACACAAAAAATTCAAGCATGTTGGAATTTTTTTTTGGTCGTTTTTTTTTAAGACAAAAAACGACGTTTTGCCCACACACGATCAATTTAAATGACGTTTTAAAAAACGTCGTTTTTTTTCTTCGCAAAAAACGACCGTGTGTACGCGGCATTAGTGTAGTCAAAAGGACATTTAAAAAATTTAAGATAGCGACTCTTCTGAGCCGGATGACTCCTATTCTGGGTAATCTAGAGTTTGAACCAGGTCTAAAGGACAAAAGTTTCATGACGTTAAAACAGGGCAAAAAGTAGACTTTTACATTTTATGGTAGATAATCAAGTAATGTCTAGAGAAGAATTGATCATGAGTTTGGACCCTTTTAGGAGAATGCAGTTAAATGTATTCCTCAGATCAATATCTACTCGAATGAGAGATATAGCCACACCTTCTAAGTTTGAAAACCTATATCTAAAAGGGAGAATCAGTGAGGCATGCAATATCGATATTGTATACCATGGTGACAGAATTGAAAGCCCCACAGAACCTTGGCTTCATACAGGCATGGGGGGTCACCTTCTCAAAAGCACAACAAATAAGATATTTAGGTTTACACATAAGGCATCAATAGCAACCAGGTATCAAGAAGGGACTTACAAGATTTTGAGCAGGAGGTATAGAACCTAAAGAAGTATTTAATCGTATATACCCACAGGTATCCAATTTGTGTTGGCATTGTCAAGGAATTTTTGGTGCACATTTTTTTGGAATGATTAGAAATAAAGAATTTCTGGAAAATGGTTTCAGAAACAATAGAAGAAATCATTGATGTATCAATTGGAGATAATCCAGCTGCCTTCCTTCTTTTTGACATCCCCGTCGACTGAAAAAAAAAAAAAAAAAAAAAAAAAAGAAAAGAAAGATAAAGGACCTAAATCCAATTGAGAATCTGTGGCAAGACTTGAACATTGGGTGGAGACCATCTGAACAGCAATCAGAGTAAAGCAGAATGGGCATTAAAAAAAAAAAAAATGTTTCTAGATGTTCAAACATGGTACAGACATACCCAAAAAGACTTACAACTTTAATTGCAAGGTGGTTCTACGAAAGGGGCCCCCCCCCCCCCCCCCCCGACTACAAAATGCACCCCACACTTTCACGAGGGTTGTCTCGATACCAAGCATTTGCGCGAATACTTGCACTCGCGCAAAATGCTCCCGATACTTATTTTACTATTTTTTTTTAAGGTTGAGTGGGCGGCAGGAGAGTGCAGGCAGAGTCTGGCTGGAGAGGGCAGACAATGTTGGATGGAGAGTGCAGGCGGAGTTGGCTAGAGAGGGAGCGGGCAGAGTCTGTGTCGGTGGATGGTATGCGGGCGGAGAGCGAGTCGGTGGATGGTATGCGGGCAGAGAACGAGTCCTCATCTGCAGTGGTAAGCTGGTAGGGCAGTCGCATTAGGATTGGCGACCGTCCCCTACGCCCATCTTGGTACACCCTGCACTCAGCTGCAGGAAATGGCAGACATCTTGTTACACCCAGCCCAGATGTCTGCTGCTGCTGCTTACTGCAGCCGAGTGCAGGGTGTACCAAGATTGGCGTTGCAGCAAGTATAAAAGTTGAAAAACATTTATCTTCAACTTCACAACTATGAGCCACTTTGTGTTGGTCCATCACATAAAATACATTTACGTTTTTTGGTTATAACATGACAACATTTTTATTTTATTTTTTACTTACAGCAGGTGTGTCAAACTCAATATCATTGTGGGCAGCATAAGCATTATGATTGCCCTCAAAAGGGGCGTTGTATTCTGTAAGATGTCCTCTCCTTTGCATTAGATGTCAAGAGCCACCCCACCATCAGAAGTTGAGTCCCCCACTCTCACTAACATGACAGAGCACCCCGCTTTTCTTATGCTGCTGGATGCATTGCTTGAAAGCAGAAAGTAGGGGTCTGGAGTAGGAATGACATGGCCTGGAGGGCTGGATTCAGCCCGCAGGCCTTGCGTTTGATACCTGTGACTCACACACACACACACACACACACACACACACACACACACACACACACACATAATGATGCCACCTTAGTCAGGAGTACCTTGGGATGTCCCCACTTTCAGTCTCCCTCACTGCTCTTACATCGCAGTGAAACACCAGGTGGTGTGGTATCCACACTACTTTTCAATTAATTGGTGAGCCAATCTTTGGTCACGTTTTGTTCAGCTCATTTAATTATGGTTTTGGGTATCCTCTCTGCCCTTCCTTTCTCCCCTTGCCCCCCTCCCCCATCCTCCCTATTCTCTTCTCTTTCTTCCCCTCTCCCCCTTCCCCACCTCTCTTTTCCTCACCTTGTCACCCTTGCTTCCTATTTCCCCTTCCAGTTTCCCCCCTCCCCTTCCTTCCCTAGCTCTCCCTTCCCCCCTCCCACTTCCTTCCCCCCCCCTCCTTTTCCTTACTCCACGGGTGTTCCACTTCTCTTTTAGGCTGTTCTCTACCCGATTGATTCTTTACCTATTTTATGCCTCTATTCAGAGATTTCCGCATTATCCCCCTTGTCCGCCGCAGGGGGGCATTTTTACCTGGGCGGCCCGACGCCGCACATGACCACCCACCGCACATGACCACCCAAATAGCGGGTAAGCTATTTCTTTCTGCATTATCTTCTATGTTGTAATATGGCTTTTGTTACACTACTATGTTTGTATAAGAATTGTAGTGTTTGCTTTATAGATTGGTCCTCTTGAGGAAGCGGTTTTACCGCGAAACTAGTCCAGGCATAGACCAATCTATACATTTGTAATAACAGATGTTGCTTGGGCGCACCCTGAGTCTGTTTTTTCAATTTTAATCATGTATTTGATGTATAATAAATGTTATGTACTAAAGATGTGTTTTTTTATTGCAATACGTATGTCACTCCCTACCAAGTACCGAGATAGTCCATTTATCCCCGGGGGAGGGAATGCCATAGGGTCAGTATCAGCCACTGTCCCTTGTCCCCACCCTTTTCTTCTCCATTTTAACCTGGATGATGGTACGTTTTTAACCACTTGCTTACTGGGCACTTAAACACCCCTCCTGCCCAGAGCAATTTTCAGCTTTCAGCGCTCTCCCACTTTGAATGACAATTACTCAGTCATGCAACACTGTACCCAAATGATTTTTTTGTCCTTTTTCCCCATACAAATAGAGCTTTCTTTTTTTGCACTATTAATGAAAAAAGTCCAAAAATTTGGGGAAAAAAAAATATTTTTTCTTAGTTTCTGTGATAAAATTTTGCAAATTATTAATTTTTCTTCATAAATTTTGGCCACAATTTATACTGCTACATATCTTTGATAAAAAATAACTCACATTTTTTGTTAATTATTTGGTCTGTATGAAAGTTCATATAGTGCAAATCAAAAAATTATCACATCTGATCACACCTGATGTACTGAAGGCCTATCATTTCTTGAGACCCTAACAAGCAAGTACAAAATGCCCCCCAAATAACCCCTTTTTGGAAAGTAGACATTCCAAGGTATTTATTAAGAGTTATTTGAAGTTGTAATTTTTTCCCACAATACTTTGCAAAATTAAGATTTTTATTTAAAAATGTTCTCAAAATTTTCATTGTAATAAGCTTATTTCTCTCACATGGCATGTGCATACCACAAATGACACCCCAAAATACATTCTGCTACTCCTCGAGTAGCAGAATGAGTAAAAACGATACCCCATGTGTGAGACTTTCACTGCCTGGCCACATACAGAGGCCCAACATGCAGGGAGCGCCAACATGGGTTCTAGGAGCATAAATTGCACATCTAACTAGTTGATTACCTATTACACTTTTGAAGGCCCTGGAACACCAGGACAATGGAATTAGCTTTCCAAAATGGGGTCATTTTGTGGGTAACAGCCCAACGTATAATCTATGAGGCATAATGAGTCTTTTGAACGGTTCATTTTTTTCCAGAAGTTTTTGGAACATGTGAAAAAAAAAAAAAAAACACGTTGTGGAAAAAAAAAAAAAAAAGTTGTCGGTTTCTAAGATATTTCCAACACATAGCATTTAGACAGCAAAAATTACACCCCAAAATACATTCTGCTACTCCTCCTGAGTACAACGATACCACATGTGGGAGACTTCTACACAGCCTGACCACATACAGAGATCCAATATGCAAGAAACACCGTCAGGTGTTCCAGAGACACATAGCATGCACATACCAAGAATTACACCCCAAAATACATTATGCTGAGCAAAGCGTAAACAAAAGATTACCTGTGGTAAAAGTAGTGCAGTTCTACACAGCAGGATAGCACTGGTCCAGGCATACACAAGTAGTCAGTTCATGCAACCGGCAGCAGGCAGAAGTAGGGCCTCGTTCAGGACAGAATGGGGACAGGGGGTAGAGGCTTCTCCCACCCAAATCTCTTTGAAGCCTCCAGGCAACCAGACCCTAATCTAGGATGAGAAAACACAAAAAAGTGTTTTCTTCATCTAGAAAAACTTTTCTGGAGCCCCTCACATATGCGAGACCCCTGTGTTAAATCCCACTAGTCCAGTAGCAGGGTACAAGATCAGTCCAAGAGGCAGGCAAAAGGCATGGTCAAACAGTCCAGGGTCAGTTCCAGATCAGGCAGAGATATTACAAAATCATTAGGCAGAATTGTGGTAAAAAACAAGCCGGGGTCAGTTACAGAGCAGGCTGTGGCATAAGGGGTGTGAAGGCAGGAACGGAGGATTAATAATTTAGTTGGTATGGTAACGGCAAAAACAGTCGGGTACACAGAGGCCTGGTTGGGAAGGACAATCGTCACACTGGAAAGATGTCTCGTCTCACTCCTTCACTGGAACACACCTTGCATCTTTTTTGACGTCGTCGGCTTGTTTCTGTGGGAGGGACTTTACCGGGAGAATGACGCTCGGCGAGACGACTTAACATCAGATCGGATGGTTTGGGGTGCATCATTCGGGAAAATAAGGGCAGTGATAAGGTCCTCTTGGTAGCCAAGGAAGCGCTTGGGGTGTAGTTGCGGTAAATTACATACGAGTTGTATATGGCCAATTGAAAAAAAAACTTTTGTACCAATGGTACGTCCGCCTTGTGGCAAGATAGGGTTCAAGCATCTGGTCATTGAAGTCGACCCCCCCCCCCCCCCCATAAACAAATTATAGTCCTGGGTGCATGTGGGCTTTCGGATGGTGGTGCCACGCCTTCTGCAGGTTTCAATGACGGTGTCATTGTGGATGGTAGATAACTTGTACACATCCCTTCTGTCCTTCCACTTCACTGCCAGGACCTCCTTATTTCGCAGACTTGACGATTCTCCTCTTCTCAGCTTCTTATTCACGAGACTTTGAGGAAAGCCCTTCCGATTATTTCTGATAGTGGCACATGCTGGCGTCTGCTTCCGGTGCAGGTTGTGGAATGGGAAGAGAAGTGGAGAAATTATCCACGTACAGATGGTATCCGTTTTCCAATAGGGGGGTGATGAGTTACCAAACAATTTTGCCACTTGATCCCAAGTAGTCTGGGCAATTAGGGGGATTCAGCTGGGTGTCCTTGCCTTCGTACACTCTGAAAGCATACAGGTACCCTGTGACTCGGTCACACAATTTGTACACCTTCACACCATAGCGGGCTCTTTTGCTGGGGATGAATTGTTTTATTTGAAGCCTGCCAGTAAATTTCACAAAGGACTCATCCACACAGATGTGTTGGTCCGGGGTAGGGTTGTCCCGATACCACTTTTTAAGGACCGAGTACAAGTACCGATGCTTTTTTTTTTAGTGTGTCCCCAAATACAGCCATGTCCCCCCACATATTGCAAGCCATGCATGTCCCCCACATATTGCAAGCAATGCATGTCCCCCACATATTGCAAGCAATGCATGTCCCCCACATATTGCAAGCAATGCATGTCCCCCACATATTGCAAGCAATGCATGTCCCCCACATATTGCAAGCAATGCATGTCCCCCACATATTGCAAGCAATGCATGTCCCCCATATTGCAGCTAGAGCTGCAACTAACGATTATTTTCATAATCGATTAATCGGCCGATTATTTTTTCGATTAATCGGATAAAATCATAAAAAAAAACGTAATGTGGAATTTTTTCGTTTATTTAACAGTAATAATGAAAAAACATGTTACACTCAAACGGCAGGTTAAAAAACGTTTAACATTAACATTACACAACTTTGCAGCAGTACTATTTCTACCCGGGAACACCAATGCTGGGGCACTATTCCTCCCGGGAACACCAATGCTGGGGCACTATTCCTCCCGGGAACACCAATGCTGGGGCACTATTCCTCCCGGGAACACCAATGCTGGGGCACTATTCCTCCCGGGAACACCAATGCTGGGGCACTATTCCTCCCGGGAACACCAATGCTGGGGCACTATTCCTCCCGGGAACACCAATGCTGGGGCACTATCCCTCACGGCAGGGCTTGACAAATTTTCTTGTAATCTAGGAGCCAGCTAAAAAAGTTAGGAGCCAGAAAATGCGCCCCGTCCCGACGAGCTTGCGCGCAGAAGCGAACACATACGCGTGAGGTATCACCGCGATTGTTGGAGCGAGAGCAATAATTCTAGCTCTAGACCTCCTCTGTAACTCAAAACATGCAACTTGTATTTTTTTTTAAACGTCGCCTATGGAGATTTTAAAGGGTAAAAGTTTGACGCCATTCCACGAGCGGGCGCAATTTTGAAGCGTGACATGTTGGGTATCAATTTACTCGGCGTAACATTATCTTTCACAATCTAAAAAAAAATTGGGATAACTTTACTGTTTTATTTTTTAATTAAAAAAAATAAAAAATCCAAAAAAAGTGCGCTTGTAAGACCGCTGCGCAAATACGGCGTGACACAAAGTATTGCAACGATCGCCATTTTATTCTCTAGGGTGTTAGAATAAAAAATATAATGTTTGGGGGTTCTAATTATAGGGAAGGAGATGGCAGTAAAAAATAACATTACAGTTGCTGTTTAACTTGTAATGTCAAACAGCCACCACCAGATGGCGCCAGCTCACAGAAGGAAGAGCTTGGGACTTCACAAGGCCGCGGCCTCAATTACCGTTTGCCGCGGACCCGCGGCGATCGCACGGCGGAGGTGGTGGGGGCGCACGGAGACAGAGGATCCTGTGCCTCCGTGCTCCCCCGCTGCTCGATCGCGGCGGGCCCGCGGCAAACGCTAATTGAGGCCGCGGCTTTGAATGGGCGGAAGGGCGGACCGATTAATCGATAATGAAAATCGTTGACAACGATTTTCATTATCGAATATTATCGATAATATCGATTAATCGTTTCAGCTCTAATTGCAGCCATGTATGTCCCCCATATTGCAGCCATGTATGTCCCCCACATATTGCAAGCCATGTATGTCCCTCATACCTGTAGCTATTATACCGCCATTAATCCCTGCATTATAGTGCAACGTGCATTACAAGCTTTCGTTTTGAATACTTGTAAATGCCCACGCCGCCATGTATAGACACCCCCCTCTCGGTATTGGAGGAATCCGTCCAATACCGAGCAAGGGGGAGTGTCTATAGTTTACGACGGCGGCGGTATAATAGCTACAGGTATGGGCGACAGGACATGGCTGCAATATGGGAGGGGGCATCGGTCCCGATACTAGTATCGGTAGCGGGACAACCCTAGTCCGGGGTATACAATTTTTTTTTCAGAAAAATATTTCAATAAGGGCCGAATTTTGAAAAGCCTGTTATGATTTGGGCGATTTCGGGGATGGCACTGGGTATTATCGTTAAAATGTATAAATCTCATGATGGCGAAGTATCGGGATCTGGGCATTACGCTGGAGAAGATTGGCATGTGATAGATGGGGTTTTTGGACCAAAAAGGAACGTGAAGCGTTTTTTGGGTTTAGTCCCATACAAAGTGTGAGGCCTAAAAAAAATAAAAAAATTAAATAAATTCAACTCCTCCACCGTAAGGTCTCTCTACTGGAAGGGCCGGGCATGATAGGATGTGGGATGTGGGATTTCTTTCAATAAATTGCTGTGCAAATAGGTTGCACTGGGCCACAATTACAGATAGCATGTCCTCTGTAAACATGAGGTTAAAATAATCAATTTGGGAAAAATTCTCCGTGTCCACATGGTTTCTTGGCTGGGCCCTGAAAGGGGGAATGTTGGCTTCTCCGGAATTTGGAGGAAGCCACAAGGGGTTCTGAAGGGCAAAGGGAGGGCCGGCATGGGTCCTTGGCCTTTCTTGCTGAGGCACTGCGGTGCTGGTGGATGGCACTGCCTCCTGACCAGAAGGCCTTCGTTTAGCGGGCCGGCTATCTTCCTACTCTGAGTCACTCAGTGCTGCGGTACTGAGGGCTGGCTCATAATCAGAATTGGAAAGGGAATCTGAAAGAGAGAAGGTCCATGTTGCTCTCGTCGGGCGCGGAAATTATTTGGCATGCCTCCTCGGCGCAATAGGATCTTTTTGACATGTTGCTGGTGGTGATGCGACTACACAGGTGTGTGCTAAGCCTTTACTGATGGGCACTGATGAGGTGGAGCAGATGGGCACGAATTGGCGGAGCAGATGGGCACAAATTGGCACTGAGGCGGCACAGGTGGGCACTGATTGGCGGCACTGATGAGGTGGCACAGGTGGTCTCAGACTGGCACTGCATTTTAAACGATTCACTGCTAATTTTTTCACTCACAGAAAGTCTCCCTCATCACACGCTGTCTGTGTGGAGAGAGAACCGGCGATGAGAGATGCTCTCATATGTTTACATTTGAGATCATCTCTCATTGGTCCACAGATCGCATCCGAACGGCCACTCCGATTGGCCGTTCACGGCGATCTGTGATTCGGCCAGCAACAGAATTTCCCCGCTGCGCGGGAACAAGAAAAGGGCAGACGTCAAAAGACGGCGGGTTGGAAAGTGAGGTCCGCGCTGTAGCCGTCATTTGTCTAAAGCGGGCCTCAAGTAGTTAAGATTAGCCATTTTGTTTATACGAGGCCATACTCAAGATCTTTGCATACATACACAAATATATTTATTTGTTTTCTTAGGCAGTGACAAATTTATTGCCATAGCAGAATTTATCAAATTGTTCAGGTCCATCTCCTCCGGGTTAACCACTTGTCCACCAACCACCGTCAAATGACGGCAGGCGGAGGACTCCATTGTCCTGACATTGTCTTTTTAAAGCCGCGGGCGGGCACGCACCCGCCGCTCTGCTGGGATCCTGGTGCGAGTGCACGGCGGCAACAATCGCCGCCGGGCACACGCTATTGCCCAGTAACTGAGCGGGGATGTGGAGCTCTGTATGTAAACACAGAGTTCCACGTCCTGTCAGGGAGGAGACCGATGCTGTGTCCCTTGTACATACATAGCCATAAACTATCCCCTATTTTGTAAACGCTATAAATTTTGCGCAAACCAATCGATAAACGCTTATTGCATTATTTTTTTACCAAAAATATGTAGAAGAATACGTATCGGCCTAAACTGAGGAAAAAAAAATTTTTTTTTATATATTTTTGGGGTTATTTATTATAGCAAAAAATATTAATTTTTTTTTTTAAATTGACGCTCTATTTTTGTTTATAGCGCAAAAAATAAAAACCGCAGAGGTGATCAAATACCACCAAAAGAAAGCTTTATTTGTGGGGAAAAAAAGGACGCCAATTTTGTTTGGGAGCCACATCGCACGACCGCGCAATTGTCAGTTAAAGCGACGCAGTGCCGGAAGCTTACATTTTGTCTGGGCAGGAAGGGGGTGTAGGTGCACAGTAGGCAAGTGGTTAAAAGCATGAATCAAGAGTGTATACATCCTTCATAAATCACCTTCTATTATTAACCAACAAAAAAAGAAGGCAAACAATGGAAATCCACAGCGAGCAAGATATTAGCCACTAGGGGTGAAACGGATCAAAAAATGTACGGTTTGGATCGTTTCTCGGATCGGATAATTTTTCGGATCAACAATTTTTTTAAATGTTGTAACGTGGCTCAGGCACTTTCAGCATGTGTTTAAAGCCCTTGTATTGCACAACCGAATATGGCCTCGTGTCTGCACCGATACACACCGATAGCGTTTGTGATGGCTTTAGACTGGTCTGATTGCGCAACAAGGGGCTGATTAAATGCTGTGGTGATAAGTGTTTTTTGAGCAGCTTTCGTTTTCATTTTTACTCCTGTCAGTAAAACACTGGGGTGATGTCATTTCAAATATGTGGCCATACTTGATGTGTTTCCACTGTCATATGGCTTTCTTGTGCCACAGTGACCAAACACCGTCACGGTTTTGTCCACTAACCTCTTTCCTTCATCATTATATTTGACAGGGAAGCCAAAATGCTCCCATACAGGGGATTTAAATGACGCGAGGCGTGCAAGCTCCTCCATTCATCATGACCACGCTGTGTGTGGACTGAACATGCGCAACAACTTTTGTTTTCCAGAAATCAATCCTCGGATCACGTGTGTGCGGTTCGGATCAATGATGATCCGTTGCACCACTATTAGCCACTGAAATATTTGTAACTGCTGAACATAGATACTACATCCAGATCATGGTGATGTCACAATTATATCAAAGTCTAGTATTCTAGGCTTGGCAGTCATGTAAAAAGGTTACAGTATGACTGCATCACATATATCCCAACACAGGTAGACAGAGTTGTGCTTAAAAAGAAAATAAATATTACACATCCTGTAGCCTCCTTGATAACAAGCAAAAATACCAAAATAAACCAAAAACAGTACCTCACAAATTTTTGAAAATATTTTACATCTTGTCATGTAACACTGAAGAAATTGCACTTTGCTACAATGTAAAGTAGTGAGTGTACAGCTTGTATAACAGTGTAAATTTTCTGTCCCCTCAAAATAACACAGCCATTAATGTCTAAATCGTTGACAAAAGTGAGTACACCCCTAAGTGAAAATGTCCAAACTGAGCCTATAGTGTCAATATTTTGTGTGGCCACCATTATAACCACTGCCTTAAACACTTCAGCCCCAGAAGACTTGGCTGCCAAATGACCGGGCCATTTTTTTTTTTTTTTTTGCGATTCGGCACTGCGTCGTTTTAACTGACAACTGCGTTGTGTGACGTTGCGTCCAAACAAAATTGAAGCCCCCCCCCCCCCCAAATGGAGCTTTCTTTTGGCGGTTTTACATTTTTTGCGCTACAAATAAAGACCAAAGTATTTTGAAAATATAATATATATAAAAATTATTTTGCTATAATAAATATCCCCCAAAAATATATATAAAAAAAAAAAATTCCACAGTTTAGGCCAATATGTATTCTTCTACATATGTTTGAAAAAATAAGAAAATAAATCGCAATAGGCATATATTAATTGATTGGCGCAAAAGTTAGTGTCTACAAAATGGGGGATAGTTGTATGGCATTTTTTGTTTTTTATTACTAATAATGGTGGCGAACAGCGATTTTATAGTGACACTTTGACACCATTTTGGGACCATTGTCATTTATACAGCGATCAGTCCTATAAAAATGCACTGGTTACTGTCTAAATGACGCTGGCAGGGAAGGGGTTACCCACTAAATGCGAGGAAGGGGTTAAAGCAGGGTTACGGGCATAATTTTTTTTATTTTTTTTGCAAGCTAAAATCATATTAAATAGTCCCTAAAACATTAATAGCTCCCCAATCATTCCAGAAATCATTGCAAACACTTGCCTTATATCCTGGGAGGTGCATGCTGGGCAATTTTTAGGCACAGTAATGCCCAGAGGGCAATGGGGTCTTAGGACAGGAAGTTGAACCACCTAGGACCAGGAACTAGGCAGATTACAAAATGTGCCTAATAAAAGCCAGATAGAAGTGAGTAAAAGATATATTTTTTTTTTTAAACATTAAAGGCAAGCCGTTAATAGAAAGTAAATTTTTTAGGGAGGAACTCTGCTTTAAGCGTGTCCTAGGGAGCGATTCTAACTGTGTGGGGCTGGGCTACAAGTGACACGACAGCGATCACTGCTCCCGATGACAGGGAGCAGTAGATCACTGTCCTGTCACTTGTAGCCCAGCCCCACACAGTTAGAATGTGGAATACTTCCCTGCGGCCCAGTCTCCGAAGGAGGGCATCATGCTCTGCTTCAGTATGTCATAGTACATGTTGGCATTCATGGTTCATAATGAACTGTAGCTCTCCAGTGCTGACAGCACTCATGCAGCCTCAGACCATGACCCTCCCACCACCAAGCTTGACTGTAGGCAAGACACACTTGTCTTTGTACTTCTCACCTGGTTGCCGCCACACACCATCTGAACCAAATAAGTTTATCTTGGTCTCATTAGACCACAGGACAGTAATCCATGTCTTTAGTCGGCTTGTCTTCAGCAAACTGTTTACTGGCTTTCTTGTGTATCATCTTTAGAAGAGACTTCCTTCAGGGATGACAGCCATGCAAACCAATTTGATGCAGTGTGCGGCGTATTGGTCTGAAACCTAACAAGCTGACCCCCCACCCCTTTAACCTCTGCTACAATGCTGGCAGCACTCATACGTCTATTTCCCAAAGACAAATTCTGGATACGACGCTGAGCACCTGCACTTAACTTCTTTGGTCGACCAGGGCGAGGCCTGTTTTAAATAAAACTTGTCCGTTAAACCACTGTATGGGCTTGGCCACTGTGCTGCTGTTTCAGGGTCTTTGAAATCTTCTTATATGGCCTATCTCATCTTTATGAAGAGCAACAATTCTTTTTTTCAGATACTCAGAGAGTTCTTTGCCATGAGATGCCATGTTGAACTACCAGTGACCAGTATGAAAGAGTGAGAGCGATAACATCAAATGCAACACGGGATGAGAAAAAGTTTACCACTCAGAGGTCCCAGGGAACTGCAAGGTGGAGTCCAAACACCTGGGTGCAGGCATTGCAATAGTATGCAAAAATGTATAGAAAAAAACGGGACGGCCGCACTCCAAAAAAATGGTTCCTTTTAATAAAACTTTGAATAAGCACTGTATGATAGTGTGAAACGCGTCAGCTTTTCTCCTGATTTTTTGCTGTGATATGTTCATGTTGTAACCAGTTTTATTAAAAGGAACCATTTTTTTGGAGTGCGGCCGTCCCGGTTTTTCTCTATACATTTTTACCAAATGCAACACACCTGCTCCCCATTCACACCTGAGACCTTGAAACACCGAGTCACATGGCACCGTGGAGGGAAAATGGGTAATTAGGCCCAATTTGAATATTTTCACTTGAGGGTGTACTAGGGCTGCAACTACAGATGAGCCCCGGCGTGTTCGCACAGTCCACGTGCAGAGCCCGCCAGGAAGTCTGCACAGCGCTGCGCTAATCACAGGCAGGGAGACATTTTCCAATCTCTGCAGCAGAGCAACAGGACTATGTCTCCCTGCCTGTGATTAGCGCAGTGCCGTGCCTACTTCCTGGCGGGCTCTGCACGTGGACTGTTCGAACATGTCAGAGCTCATCCCTAGCTGCAACTAACGATTGTTTTCATGATCGATTACTTGGCCGATTATTAATAACTTAAAAATAATAATAATAAGCTGCGATTTTCATTTTTACTTTTTTTGGGCAAATTTGTTGTTTGGCAGTTTAAAAAAACACAAGTTGCCGCAAAAACACATTACATGCTTTTCTGCAGCTTCTCCACTGAAGTATAAGTAGCAGCTGAAAAAAATCATGGATATGAACATGCCCCATAGGAAACCATGTAAATGCACTGTAGTGTGTTTCTGCAAAAAGCACCAAAACACACATAGGTGTGACCCAGGCCTGAGAGGTTTAGTAACATAACGGGGTTAAAAAAAAAAAAATATAGCAACTAATCACTACTGTAAGGGGTTCATTTTTTACTGTGGGACAGTGAAAGTAATAGTTACAGTAGAGACTTCCTCTTTTTTGTACAAGAAATGTACGGAGTTATTTTGAGGGGACAGCAAATTTACACTGTTATACAAGCTGTACACTCACTACTTTACATTGTAGCAAAGTGTAATTTCTTCAGTGTTGTCACAAGAAAAGATATAATAAAATATTTACAAAAACGTGAGGGGTGTACTCACTTTTGTGAGATAATGTATATCACCTTCTCATTACCGGTTTTAAATACCAACCAACCAGAGCGCAGGCAGCAGCAGGCTGAACACAACAGTGTGTACAATTCCTGCTTCTGCATGTGTACAGCTCTGGCTGCTGTCTCTGCAGAAAAGGGGGAAGTATTTTAGGCTGCATTCACACCTAGGCGTTTTGTCGCCTGAAGCGCGACGCTCAAAGACACTAGAGGGGAAAAAATAACATTATTCACTATGGAGATGGTTCACATCTCCTAACACAAAACGCTGTACGTCGAAAGAACGCCGAATTTCAAACAAGTCCCGGACCCTTTTTCGACGCGCGTATCGGGCGGCTTGGGCGTTTGATAGCAGACAATGACCTGTACAAAACCGCGGTTTTAAAACAACACGTTTTGTCGCCGCAAATCGCGGTACTAAACGCCACAAATCGCCTACGCTAAGGTGTGAATGCAGCCTAAGGGGGGTAAAAACATGGCTCAACCATTTCTTTTTTTTACCACTCCTCAAGAGCAAATGTAAACTAGCCCTTGGGGTGCTAAAGGAGTAGCAAAAATCCCACTATGCCATTTATAAAGTCTTTTACTATATAGCAAAATTGGATTTTTGATGGTTCGACACAAGTTCTATTTAAGCCCAACGATTTACATCAATTCATTTTGTAATAATACTTTTTACTCCATTAGTATTTTTTCCGTTTACTTGGTATATTTAGAATGTATTCCGATTTTAGAGGTTTGTAAGAAGTATGTAACCAGTGCATTTTTCATTCAATCTTCAGTGTTCTAAAATGGCCTCTGTTGTATATAAAAGTGAATTCTCTCAAACCTTTGGACATGCAGGAAACTTTCGGGCATCAGGGAACTAATAATTATGATATCTACAGCTCATGATACACTAGGGTGGGCAGTAAGTTGGTATAGAAGAATAAAAGCTTTAAAGACACACTCACACAACAGAGTTTACTTGAGAGAATACCAACATGGTTCCAGACAATTAGCTGTGGATAACCCCCTACTGAAAGCAATGGGAGAATGCCAGATCCCCCAGCTAATCCCAGTCGCTCACATGTATTCACTATGCAGTAATCACCTGTGAGTGATCAGCCCTCAACACTTCTCTGCTGGGAAGTGTGACCCCCTTGCCATTACAGGCCTGGCACGGGATTGCCCCTTGCCATTACAGATCAAAAACAGGATCCGCTGCCCCTAAAGATCTAGAATGAGCTCATAAGAGTCCTTTGTCCAAGCAGAGATACCGGTCATCCCAAGCACAGCTCATTACTGTTCTTGCAGAGGCCATTCTACTGTTGAATCCAGTGCAATTTACCAGGACACATTACTGTCCCACTCTTACCACAAATCTATTCAGCTCGGACACCCAATGTACTATACAGCAAGCAGCCTGCATCCATAGTGCCCTCCTTACTTCTAATGTTATTTGTTCCCCATTTCATACACGCCATCACATACCTCCCATGGAGTCACAAGAAGACCATACTTCCCACAGCTCTCCTATAAAGGGTGCCCGTCCACCCCACCAGTGAGTCTTGTTATTACCCTGCCATTATATCACCCACCTCAAACCGGCTCTTGCTGACCCCGTTCATCTCTCTCCTCATGGAGGCGACGGTTCTTCTCCCACTCTGTGTCCGTATCTTACAGTGTGGACGCTCTGCTCTCGCTGCCAGGTGAGCCGGACCCGAGTGACAGAACCCCAAGATCTTCCCCAGACTCCGAGGCCTTTAACTTTAGCCCAAAACAATAACACCCGCACCTGCCAGCATTGACGGCCGCGATTGGCCGCTCTACGAAGAGGAGGCGGAGCTCGGCAGCTGACAGCTGATCGGAGTCGCGGGGACTGACTGGGCACCGGCATCCGGCCTACAGGACTGTCAGGGACCGCTCGGTGATCACGAGCCTAAGCCCCTCCAGTCTGTACGTCCGGCCTCACGGAGGTGCAATGTGTACGGAACGTGACATCTTTACCGGGGGGATGAGGAAGTGTCGAGCCAGGGGTTTAAAGGGACAGAGTCCTGCCTACGTCATAAGTCCCAAAATGGACATGTGCCTGCTTGAAGGGGTGCTTCTGTCATTCACCCTAAAATCAAAAGGGTCACCCTCTATAAAGTACAAATCTCCCTCCATTATTCTCAATCACCAGACCTTGCTCTTTCCCCTGTTATGCACTTATGGTGACATACCATACATGGGGATCAATCCTGAAAGGGTGACAATCATACCGTACATGGGGATCAATCCTGAAATGACAACATACCGTACATGGGGATCAATCCTGAAATGACAACATACCGTACATGGGGATCAATCCTGAAATGACGACATACCGTACATGGGGATCAAGCCTGAAATGACGACATACCGTACATGGGGATCAAGCCTGAAATGAAGACATACCGTACATGCGGATCAATCCTGAAATGACAACATACCGTACATGGGGATCAATCCTGAAATGACGACATACCGTACATGCGGATCAATCCTGAAATGACAACATACCGTACATGCGGATCAATCCTGAAATGACAACATACCGTACATGGGGATCAATCCTGAAATGACAACATACCGTACATGGGGATCAATCCTGAAATGAAGACATACCGTACATGCGGATCAATCCTGAAATGACAACATACCGTACATGGGGATCAATCCTGAAATGACGACATACCGTACATGGGGATCAATCCTGAAATGACGACATACCGTACATGCGGATCAATCCTGAAATGACAACATACCGTACATGGGGATCAATCCTGAAATGACAACATACCGTACATGGGGATCAATCCTGAAATGAAGACATACCGTACATGCGGATCAATCCTGAAATGACAACATACCGTACATGGGGATCAAGCCTGAAATGACGACATACCGTACATGGGGATCAATCCTGAAATGACGACATACCGTACATGGGGATCAATCCTCAAATGACGACTTACCGTACATGGGGATCAATCCTGAAAGGGTGACAATCATACCGTACATGGGGATCAATCCTGAAATGACAACATACCGTACATGGGGATCAATCCTGAAATGACGACATACCGTACATGGGGATCAATCCTGAAATGACGACATACCGTACATGGGGATCAATCCTCAAATGACGACATACCGTACATGGGGATCAATCCTCAAATGAAGACATACCGTACATGCGGATCAATCCTGAAATGACGACATACCGTACATGGGGATCAATCCTCAAATGACGACATACCGTACATGGGGATCAATCCTCAAATGATGACATACCGTACATGGGGATCAATCCTGAAATGAAGACATACCTTACATGCGGATCAATCCTGAAATGACGACATACCGTACATGGGGATCAATCCTCAAATGACGACTTACCGTACATGGGGATCAATCCTGATATGGTGACATGCAGTATATGAGGATCAATCCTGATAGGGTGACATACCGTACATGGGGATCAATCCTGAAATGATGACATACCGTACATGGGGATCAATCCTGATATGGTGACATGCAGTATATGAGGATCAATCCTGATAGGGTGACATACCGTACATGGGGATCAATCCTGATATGGTGACATGCAGGATATGAGGATCAATCCTGATAGGGTGACATACCGTACATGGGGATCAATTAGTCTGCCCACATTTACAAACTACCATTCAGGGACACCCCCTTCCCAGCACAGCACAGTGATTGGACACAAGAGGCAGGATTTATGATTTCTCCAATCACAAGCAGGGGGCAGGGATTGTGCTCCTCCAGGGATTCCCAGCCAGGGCAAATACTGTTAGTGAGTAAAGCAGTGATGTGGCGGCCTTTTTGGGGGGAATCAGATTGGCCCGGGGGGGGGGGGGGTAGCTGTGTCAGTTTCATTCTGGGACACTGTTTTGTCCTGGAATGAAAGTGCCCGAGACAGACCTGCAAAATGCGGGACTGTCCCGGCACACGTAGTCACCCTAGAATCCTGAAATGGTGACATACCGTACATGGGGATTGTAACGGAATGACCCGTGACACCCAGGGACTTTTGAAGGATGGGGGCTACTCCTGTGCCAGCGTCACTAATGACTCTTGGGTCTAAGGTCACCCTGTGCCCCTTTTGGACATAGGGTAACTGATAAATGATAATTCATGTTTTGCAGGAGATCTGGACATATTATAAGCTGTAAAGGTCAATGTTTCATTCAGGGTGGGGAGGGACACATGCTTTTGAGGTGTTAATTGCGTCAGCTCTTAAGACCTTTCATTGTGTGATGCTAATAACACTGTTTAAAGCCTATTGATGACCTGGTGTGCATAGCTTATTGTCGGAGACATAGGAATGTGTATTCTGCAGGTGAATCACTTATTGGCAGAGTCGGGACATCTGGGGGATAATTAACGCACCTGAATGTCATTATCTAAAAGAATGTGATTGAAGCCCCACTGTGTGATGAGGGGGGTGGAGAGTTTCTTTGTTCCTTTGATAACTGTAACATGGCTGTACTGTATATAAGAGAGCTAACCATTAAAGAGTTTGTTCATACATTTTGAAACTAGAGAACAGAGCTGAGTCTCGTTATTCTGGGGAATGGAATGGATCGTGTCTACATGGGTTGTCGGACTGTCGGTTAAGCTGTCGTGTCTTGAGGCGATGGAATGGATATCGTAAACGGTGGTGATCGTTACAGGGATCAATCCTGATATGGTGACATGTAGTATATGGGGATCATTCCTGATATGGTGACATACCGTACACAGAGATCGATCCTGATATGGTGACATACCGTACATGGGGATCTTTCCTGAAATGGGGACATACTGTACATGGGGATCAATCCTGAAATGGTGACATACCGTACATGGGGATCAATCCTGATATGGTGACTTACCATATATGGCGATCAATCTTGATATGATGACAAACTGTACATTGTTAAGAAAATTTGTAAGTTCTGTATATAATTGTGTAGCACCCTGCTCCTGTTGGGTAGGCGCTATTTGTAAGTTTAAGTTATCTGAGCTGTAGATTAGCTACATGATTATGTCAAAGTATTGGTTTCTGTTCCAGTTCAGCTGCGTTGCACATTTTCCACTTGACTGTGGGTGTTGCTGTCACCACGGGTCAAGGTTGGAAACGCAGCGTGTTGGGTGCATTGAGTGTTCTTTCCCAGAAGCAGCTCAGTTGGCGTAGGCACTGTGCATTCTGGGAGAGGGTACTTAAGGCACAGACACTGTTCTGGCGGGGTCTTATGATCCTGACCTGATGGCCCTCCTGGATGTGCTAGCAGTTTTTTATTCTGGCCTTTGGGGCCTGCTGGCCCGAGGCTCTGCTACTGAGAGTAGGCCCAGGAGTCTCTGGGGCCTACTAGTCCAGGGGTGGTCCTTTGCTGTCTTGCCTGCAGGAAGAAGCCGAACAATTGGGGTATCAATTGGAGAATGCATCCCGGCCAACCTACCACACAGTGCTGCCGGCTGGCTGAAGGATCCTGGTACTGTGTAGCTGTGTCTTTGGAACTTTTGCAAAGTTTGTGTGGTTACACGGTCCTGTGGCAGAGGACTGTGTAACGACTCAACGGCACTCATCAAGTCTGTGGCAGAGTCTTTTGAACGATCTTCGCACCAGCTGCTAGGTCAGTGAGAGAGGCCTATCCGGTGGTTGCTGAATCCGATGTGGAAACGGTTTGTCCTCTGGATCCAAGAACATACCCATGATCTGCAAAGCAAGGTACATGAATCCCCCAACCCTCCATCCCTCTGACTGAGTTTGTTTAATAAAACCTTGGAAGAAAAAGAGACTAAAGCTTCATACACACAATCGGATATCTGATGAAATCTAAACCGATGGATTTTTTCGTCGGATATCCGATGAAGCTGACTTTCATCAGTCTTGCCTACACACCATCAGTCAAAAATCCGACCGTGCCAAAACGCGGTGATGTAAAACTATACGACGTGCTGAGAAAAATGAAGTTCAATGCTTACGAGCATGCGTTAACTTGATTCTGAGCATGCGTGGATTTTTGACCGATGGACTTCCACACAGACAATCGTTTTTTTTCTATCGTTTTTTTTATCCATAGGAATAATTTAAAACATGTTCTAATTTTTTTCACTGATGGAAAACAAACCAATGGGGCCTACACACGATCTGTTTGTCCGTAGAAAACAGTCCATCGGTCTGTGTTGGTGCAGACATTTGTGAATAACTCTCCAAGGAGGACCCCTAAGACAACCGCGGTGAGATGTAACAGCAGGCCGAAATTCAAACCAGCGCCCCCTTCGGGGGTATTGCTACAATTGTATTCTATTTTATATGTATTGCACACTGCCCTCACTGTGCACACAGCACTAATAATGTTTTTATTGCATGTTTGCATTCTTTCGAGTCCCGATTAGAATTAGTCTCCCTATGTTACGCCCCTTGATACCATAAACGTACAATTGTAATATTAATGTTATACCTATATAATCATGTGTACCATAATAAAGCAGAACAGTTATTTGGAAAGATGCTGGGTGTATCTTTTGTGTCTGTTCTCTACTGCAGGAGTTATTATTATTAATTTAGAACCACTAATCAATATGAGGATAGGAGTTGCCTATCTATAAAATCTCCAGGTCAAGTGGCGAGCCAGTCAGGAGGAGGATTTACAGGTGACCCTGAGGATCCAAAACGGAGCTTTAGACGATCCGGGAATTTCTGATAATCAGCCGACTGAGGTAAGCCTTTGCTTACATTTGAGTTATTAGACTTCCTTGATTCGTAAGGCATTTTCAGGACAAAGGGTTACCATTTTACTCCCCTTAATCTAATTGTGATAAGAAAGGGAATATTAGTGTTGTTCACAGGTATATGTAGTACATCTGTTAATCATAGTTAAAGTAGTTTAGAGGCAAGAGGATATAGGCACAAGTAGAGAAGACTGGTCAGTCATTATGGGCATTAAATTAAGTAAGGGAATGAAGGGTAAGAGACCCTCAAAAATGCCCAGCACAAGAGGAGCGCTATAAAATATATGAACCAAAGTGTGTGGTTCCGCCTATACTGAGCCCCTAGATCAGTGATGGCGAACCCGTGGCACACTGCTGGCACGCTGAGCCCTCTCTGTGGGCACTCCCTCAAATGAAAGCACACAGTTAAAAATAGAATTGTCCACCCCACACTGCAAACTACATCCCCCATAGTTCTGTAGGCTAGTGTTGACGTACCTGATTGGGAGTGACAAAGAATGAGCTACGGGGGTGATGTGTGCATGCTAATCCAATCATAGAAGCACAGCGCACCCACCAATCAGCGGCCAGCTGCCAAAATGATCCGATCTGCGATTCTAATATTTGCTCTGCCCACCACCGCCTCTCAGCCAATCAGTATTGCTGTAACCCACAGTTTGCAGAAGGGGACTGAATTGCAGGTAATCATTGTGCAGTAACTTTTCATTGTGCAGTAACTCTTCGTTGTGCAGTAACCTAATATAATGTGTAGTAACCGTAAACTATTTTCTCGATGGTCCATCGGGACTAATGGCTCGACGCCTTTTTCGACAGCCTGGTCGACGAACTCGACGGCCAGCCAAGAACCTCGTCGGGCGGAACGATGAGTTTAGCTCGACGAGGTTCTCGTACGTGTGTACGGGGCCTGAGGGGTTTTAGACACACAGTAATCACACCTTCTTGATTAGAGACCACAGGGAGAAGCTCCCAGTACTTTTTTCATAAGGAAACAGACAACCAGGAAGTGTGCAGAACAGAGAAGGAATACAGCAAAAACGAAAAATGGGACATGAAACCAGGACTGCATTAGGGTAAAGGAAGCTATTTAGCTAAAAAAAAATCCTTTAGTGACCCTTTAAGCTAGTGCATTGTTGGTTCGTTTACCTTTTCCTTAAATTTCCCTTCTAATTTTTTTTTTTTGTCTGAATTTCCCACTTCCTGTTTCTCATCAGTAAGCTTGCCCCAATCATCCGACAAAGAAAACAAAGAAAAAAAACATTTAGAAGGAAAATCGAAAGAAGAGGTTAGTAAACCAACAATGCACTAGCCTAAAGGAACTGATTTAGAAAATAAAAAACAAACCTTTACAACTCTTTTAAGTTGTGGGATGAATTTGGGGTCAGGCACTACAACTAGTAAAGTCAAAACAGAATACTTTATATGTTGTCAGAGAGGGAAGGTGAGATGAGTACTATGGCTGCCCGTCTGATCATAGAAGGTACAGTACGTGAAGTATGGGATTACAATACATGGGATGCAAAGGATATAAGAACACAATAAGGAAAGCAGGATAATATTAAACACTAATCAAGTAAAAAAGGCGCAAAGCACAGGTTCCTCAAGTAGTGGTACCCAATAGTCCAAGGGCAAATGTAAGAAGGTGTGTATATACACAAAAATATATATGCACACATAGAACTTTATGGCAGGGTATCAGTCAGGGCAGCCACCAAGAAAACTAAAAGCCGGTTCCAGTATACTAGGAAAAAAACAAGAAAAGGGGCGCCTCTTGAGTATGTATCATAAGAATAATTTAATAAACAACAACATCCACTCACATGGAGAACAGGTAAGTTGCATTCAAAACCGGTTGCTGGGCTGAAGAGATGAAAGTGGGACTGCAAGTCACAGCAAGTCCTGTAAAGCTGGCACCACATCAGATCCGTGCAGGATGGAGTGGGATGGCTGAGCACAGCATGGTTTTCTTCAGTGATCCAGGCTTGGGCATATCTTAGTTACATAGTTAGTCAGGTTGAAAAAAGACACAAGTCCATCCAGTTCAACCATAAAAAAAATAAAAAATAAAACAAAGTAAAACACAGTACATCCTCCCATACACCCAACTCCATACCCACAGTTGATCCAGAGGAAGGCAAAAAACCCCAGCAGAGCGATGATCCAATTTGCTACCGGAGGGGAAAAAATTCCTTCCTGATCCCCCGAAAGGCAATCGGATTTACCCTGGATCAACTTTACCTACAAAACTTAGTACTCAGTTATATTATGTGCATTTAGGAAAGAATCCAGGCCTCTCCTAAATCAATCTACTGAGCTGGCCAGAACCACCTCTGGAGGGAGTCTGTTCCACATTTTCACAGCTCTTAGGCCTCGTACACACGAGGGGATATGTCCGCTGAAAACGGTCCGATGGACCGTTTCAGCAGACATCTCCGCTCGTGTGTATGGGCTAGCGGACAGATTTCTCCACCCGACAGATTTCAAAGCATGCTTTGAAATCTATCCGGTGGGAATCTGTCCGCCCGACATGTCTGCTGGTTAGTACACTTACCAGCAGACATGTCGTCCCCCACTGCCGCCGCCGAATGGATTTGGCGCATGCGCAGAAGTGTTTAACTTCCTGGTGCGGTGACGTGGCGGCGTCAACGTCACCGCCGCATCACCGCCGCGTCACCGCCACGTCACCGCGCCGTCCGGCGGCGGGGAATTTGATCCGATGGTGTGTACACGCCATCGGATCAAACTCCCGATCGGACATATCCGATGGAAATGGTCCGCGGACCGTTTTCATCGGATATGTCCGATCGTGTGTACGAGGCCTTACTGTGAAGAAACCTTTCCGTATTTGGAGGTGAAATCTCTTTTCCTCCAGGCGTAAAGAGTGCCCCCTTGTCCTCAGTGTTGACCTTAAAGTGAATAACTCAACACCAAGTTCACTATTTGGACCTCTTATGTATTTGTACATCTGTATTTGTAGTCTATCAAGAAAAGTCCATCTGATAAGAATATGGGTTCCAGGTAAAAGGTGTAGTGGAGAGTGACAAGAGTCAGTGGTTATGGCAAGCCGCGCTGTGGCTTTAGTGAGCACTCTGTCTCTATAGATTGGAAAGTAAACACGGCCATGTATTCAGAGTGAGGCTAGGGGAGCATCACAGCACGACACCCGGCAATGACATCACACACATGCGACATGTTTCGAAGCTAGCAAGCCATTGATGGAAAAAAGGCCGCACCTTTTTTTCAAGCATAGAGTGTGTGAGAGCTGGATGGGACATTTATAGGCTGACGAGGGGGCGTGGCCCGAATGGAGATTTAAAAAAAAAGCAAAGCTAGGGGAAAAAAAGAACATTAGGCAGACACAATGCAAGTGGAATGAATATAACATAGAATGAAAAATAATGAATAAAAATTCAGGGGGAAGTTAACATTTAGAAAACACTGCCCACCTGGGTCATAGGGTAGAGACATTGGAACAAAAGCTGGAGGAGGTGCTCCCAGTTATGTCACAGTTGCGGGAGAGATACTCAGCTCAAAATCATCAGATTGAGACCCTGTTATGTCATTTAGATGACATGGAGAATCGCAGCCGCAGGGGGAACATTAGGATAAGGGGTCTGCCTGAAGCGACGGGGGCCGGAGACATCGTTCCTACCCTAGAGGATATCTTTAAAAACATTCTGGGCCTGCCCGCCACGGCCGTGGTGGAGATTGACCGAGCGCACAGGGCTCTCAAACCCCGTCCCAGGACGTGAACAACCCGCGTGACGTCATCTGCAAACTCCATAAATACACGCTCAAGGACCGTATCATGCAGAAAATGCAGGGCAAACCCCATTATGATTTTGATGGTGCACACCTGTTGTCACGTACCTTACCAGAGGCCGAATTGCCGAGAGGGCTTCCCTTGCGACTCGAGTGCAGAACGCCCCCTGGAGGTGAGACAGGGGACGCTATGCCCAGGGGTGCAGGAGTTGCCGGCTGCGACTTGCTGGAGCGATGTTGGGGATCAGATGTGTACCAGGATACGTAGTCCGGCAGGGGTACCACGGAAGTACCAGAAGGGGCAGGAAACCCAGGGGCGGAGTCAGGAGCCGAGCCGGTAGTCATGCACAGAAAGCAGGGAGTGACTGGAACAGGTCAGAAGGCAAGCCAAGGTCATACACAGGATCCAGCAGACGGGAACAAGACAAGGATAATCCGAGAGACAAGCCCGGGGTCATAAACAGGGAAATCTTGGTCAGGTAAGCCGGGTAGTCAACAGGAACACAGGAACAAGGATTCAGGATAAGGTCAGAGACTGACGATCATGCAGCATTTGGTGACTGCTGCAACAAGGTTTAAATAGGCACTGACGCCAGGAGTCCCGCCCGCATTGCGCGCGTAATGGTGTGCGCGCATGCGCAGTAAAGAACAATGTATTTGTTGTGTTGTTGCCCGTATACACGCGCATGCGCCTTGTGCTCGTATTCGCGGGTATTATGCTCGTATTTGCGCGCATGCGCCTTGTGCTCGTATTTGTGGGCATTGTGCTCGTATTTGCGGGCATTGTGCTTGTATGTGCGCGCATGCGCACTGTGCTCGTAGGAGGTCTGCCAGTTCTTCCACGGTCAATTCCCTGACACCTGTCCTTCTACCAAGACATTTCTAGGCGCACCCTTATGCAGCGACGGGCGCTGCGACCTCTCCTGACAGCCATACAAGAAGTGGGCCTGTCCTACCGTTGGGGTTTCCCCTTTTACCTTCAAGTCACCAAAGAGGGCAGGACCGTGACCCTCTGCACCAAAGATGACTTGCCAAACTTCCTTTCCTCCCTTGACCTGGACCCGGTGGACTTCCCGGATTGGAGAACTTCCTCGGACCTTCCCGCTCTCACACTCCCATCCCCCAGGCCTTGGCAGACAGCCAAGCGCAGGAACCGTAGAAGAGACCGGGGTCGGCGCCTCTCTGACTCCTCTTGGGGCTCTGTCCCTGCTGGGAACTGATGGTTTCTCTTGTATCTATGCTTGCCTTAATGCCCCCCCCTTATTTTTTTTATTTTTTTTTACATCTCCGGCCGGAGGTGTCTGACAGCCCCTGACACCAGCCCATTGACCCTTGCCGGTTTCGGACCTGACATTACTTGTGCCTTTGAATGACTGCCCTATCAGTGACTGATAGCTCCTCGTCCCTCCCACCCCCCCCCGCCAACTCACATCTAATGCGGTGGCAGCGGCGGGCTCCCCCCTCTACCTCTTTTTGGATTGGCCACGTTCCCCCAGTAGTCCACCCTCTCATTTTGGGTACTGATCCCCATTGGGATCTTGGACTGGGGTCCGGGCCCCCCCTCCGTAGGAGGGGGGTCCCGGACAGGGTCCATAGTGATCTTCTTAGACTGTTTGGCCTCGGCCATTATGTCATGTCTGTTATGTTTTTTCATTTGTCTGATGCTTGTCATTTTTCTCCCCTGCTCCCCCCTCCTTCTCTTACCCTTTTGTTTTCTTTTCTCTTTTCCTTCTTCTGTTCCCCTCCCTTCCCTCTTCTTCCTAGGTGCGTTCCACAGCTCTGCCTTCCACACCGGGTGCATCACGATGCTAAGCGACTCCATTCTGTCCGACTCTCCCTATGACCACTCTACAGGTAAGCTCTTATAATGTTAGGGGCCTGTGCTCCCCACACAAACGTAGCAAGCTTTGGTGGGAGTTAAAGAAGCTGAAGACACAGGTGGTCTTCCTACAGGAGACCCACTTTACGCCACGGTCGTTGCCCAGGCTCCCTAAACATCTCTTTAATCAATGGTTCCTCAGCACATCCCCGACCCCTAAATCCAGGGGTACGGCTATTGCTATACACAAGTCATGCCCCTTCCAGCCCATAGACACTCAAATCGATCCCTTAGGTTGCTATGTGTTTCTAAAAGGTTCCCTGGCAGCACATACATACACGCTAGCGACTATTTATGCCCCTAACACGGATCAACTGGGTTTCCTTGACTCTACATTGGAGCGATTGGGCGAATTTAGAGAAGGTTTCCTGATCCTCGGGGGGGATTTTAATGTCAGGCCCGACCCCTTGTTAGACACCTCCCACGCTCGGTCCCCTCATTCCTATGCGTTCCTTAAACATTTTCGCAAGCTCCTTCACTCCCTCCTCCTGACTGATAGCTGGCGACTGTTGCACCCCGCTGACCGTGACTTCAGCTACTACTCCAAGGTGCATGACGTCTATACTCGCATAGACCATCTATATGTAGATCGTGACCTTTTGGAACTTTTGCGGTCTGCCTCTATAGGCTCTATCACCATCTCAGACCATGCACCGGTGTCGGTTGTCTTTGATCTACCCTCCGGTTCACGACGGTCTTGGACGTGGCGGCTAAACGACAACTTGCTGGACGATGTGGGGGTGGTGGGGGAGGTTTCGAACACCTTAACCCACTATTTTTCATAGAATTCTACGGGCGACGTGAGCGGGGGTGTGTTATGGGAGGCCCATAAGGCGGTGGTTAGAGGAACATTGATCTCCCATGGCTCCCGTCTGAAGCGGGAACGTGGGGCAGATTTTCAGAGGGTATATAATGCCCTCCAGAAAGCTGAACTCCACCATAAGGCGACGGGGGGTCCGGAGGCGTTGAAAGCCCTGACTGAGCTGAGGGAACTGCTTCTGCACCTTCTAGATAGACAGACGCATAACCATTTCCGCTTTATGTCCCATAAGTTCTACGAACATGGGAATAAGTGCGGGCGCATGCTGGCACGAGCGCTACGGACCCGGACTGCGCAGACACATGTTCACAGGTTACACTCCGCTTCTGGGGAACCGACAGTACTGTCCTCCAAGATTGCTGCGGGCTTTCAGGACTACTATGCCACTTTATATGACCTGACTCCTGGACTCCCTCCCTCGGTGCGAGACGCTAAACGTCAGGCGATTCGTGACTACTTGACCTCGTCGGGCCTCCCCTCGCTTACGGAAGATCAGACCTTGACCTTGGAGCAACCGATCACTCTGACTGAGCTTAGATCGACAATTGAGTCCTTACCCAACGGGAAGAGCCCAGGCCCGGATGGGTTCACTAAGGCCTATTATAAGACTTTCATTTCTCGCTTGGAGACTCCCCTGTTGAGATATTTTAATTCTATAGCGGGGGGCGAGGCAGTGCCCTCGGAGGCACTACTAGCTCATATTACTGTGATCCCGAAGGAGGGCAAGGACCCTGCTGCCCCACAGAGTTACCGCCCTATTTCCCTCCTTAATTTAGATGTGAAGACCTTGCTAAAATCTTGGCTAATAGGCTAAAACACCTGTTGCCTGGGCTTGTGCACCTCGATCAGACGGGCTTTATTCCGGGCAGGGAGGCCAGGGATAATTCCCTGAGAGCAATTCAGCTTATACATTGGGCTCGCTCCTGTTCAGACCCCCGGCCCTACCTCATCCTGTCAACTGATGCCGAAAAGGCGTTTGACCGGGTTGACTGGTCTTATCTACAAGAGGTGCTTGGCCACTTGGGACTTGGTCCTCGTATGTTGGCCTCCATCCTGGCCCTTTACTCTGATCCTTGTGCACAAGTGAGGGTGAACGGCACTCTCTCCCCTCGCTTCCCCATCAGGAACGGCACGAGACAGGGGTGCCCTCTTTCGCCCCTCCTCTTTGCCCTGGTTCTGGAGCCTTTGCTCCGCACTATCAGGGCTAACAGTGACATCAGAGGTCTGCATTCGGGAATACGGAACATAAGTTATCGGCTTATGCTGATGATGTTCTTTTTCATCTGGCAAATCCCCTGGTCTCGTTGCCGAACCTGTTGAAGGAACTTAACCACTTTGGAACCCTGTCTAATTTTAAAATAAACTATGAGAAGTCTGAAATCCTCCCCATAACCCTGCCCCCGGACCTTGCTGAGAGACTTAGGGACGCCTTCCCCTTTTCGTGGGCCAAGACTTCTCTGCGCTACCTAGGAGTACAGCTTACAGCTAGACTTGATAGCTTGTACACAGCTAACTTCCCCCCTCTGCTGACCATGATCAAGGCGGATCTTTCCAAATGGACCCGCACTGCCTTTACCTGGTTTGGCCGGGTGAACGTGATAAAAATGAATGTTTTGCCCCGCATCCTTTTTTATTTTCAGATGCTTCCGATCCATTTACCCGGACCCTTCTTTGACCGCCTTACTAGTATGCTGACTGAGTTTGTCTGGAACGCACGCAAGCCCCGCATAGCCCTCAAAGTGCTGAAACGTTCTAAGACGGAGGGGGGTCTGGGGTTCCCTGACGTTAGGAGATATTATAGGGCGATAGCTCTTCAAAGAATTCTTAACTGGCATTTCCATTCTCACTCGAAGCTTTGGGTTTCTCTAGAGAAGTGCCTCGCGGGTAGGAACCTCTCGTACGCGCCCTGGTTGCCCCGGTAGCATAGGGGACTTTCTGAGACAACCTCCCCGCTGACAACTCATGTGCTCGCGGTCTGGGACAGGATAAATGCTATGCTTAAATTGTCTCCCTCCCATGTCACCGTTGGCCCCTTTGGGTGGCTTTCTCTGGTTCCCTCCGGGAGAACAAATGGCCTTCTTTGGATCTTGGGTGGATGATGGTAACGCCAGTTGCGGCAAACTTATGAAAGATGGTAAGCTTCTTGACTATGAGGCCCTCCCTGTGGGTCGACAGGGCACACGGATGAATTTCTGGCGCTATAGACAACTACACCATTTCTTTGAAAAGCAAGGCCATAAGATTAGGGACCCTTCCTCTCTTACCCCATTTGAGAGTCTTTTTGCTAATGAAGGCCCTACCCCCCACCTGATATCGGAACTGTACCGCCTGCTGGGTTCCACTGCCTCTCTGCCCACACCTGCCTACATAAGGAGATGGGAGAAGGACCTGGATCAGGCCCTTATGGGCGCACAATTGACCCACCTTTACCATCTTACCCATACTTCTTCCATTGATTCCAAGACTCAGGAGACAAATTTTAAACTTCTGTCCCGCTGGTACCGGGTTCCGGCGGACTTGGCATGTATTTATCCCACCCAATCTGGGTTGTGCTGGCGGGGGTGTGGCACAGAGGCACGCTCATTCACATATGGTGGGACTGCCCCTTGGTAAAGCCCTTCTGGGAGGATGTTAAGGAGCAGATACTGACGATCACAGGGATTGACATTCCCCTCTCTCCGGTGCACTTTCTCCTCCATGTCCCCACTATTCCTCTGAGTCATTACAAAAAAAGTGTTATACCACATTTACTTAATGCAGCCAAGAAGCTGCTTCCGGTTTATTGGAAGCAATCCCGGGTGCCTAGTCGGGAGGACTGGATACGGGGGGTGAGTGTCATCGGAGAGGCTGAGGGTTGGGTGGGGACCTGTCGTGGCCGCAGCGACCAACACAGGACTATTTGGGCGCCGTGGACGGATTATGTCTCGGACCCTAACTTCGTCCCCTCTAGTCTAGATGTTGCGCTCCTAAAATTAGCAGAGCCCTCCCTTAAGGCTCGCAGGTTGCAGGTTACTGATGGACAAGGAGCTGGCCCCCCCTAGTGGTTGATGGTACGGTGGTCTGTCGGTGCTGATGTTATGGACTGGAGTGCTGCGCCCGGTGTGGAGATGGATACGTCCTTTGCCGACTTCTGAGGTACGCACTGCCCTTTTCTCTTCCCTCTTTTTCCTATTTTTTTTTTCCTCTCTTTCCTTTCCTTTTTCTTCTCTTTCTTGTCCCCCCTTCTCTCCCCTCTTTCTGTATCTCTTATTTCCAGGTTCTTATTTTCTAATTGTTGCCAGTGGGATGCATATGTTAGCGTATGTTGGTTTGCACTATTAGGTTCGCTGGTGCACGATGGGGAACGGTGGTTAGCTCTATGGCCCCGTCCATGTCCCTTAGCTGACCCCCTGGTCCTGGTCCTCTGGCCAGCATGGGAGCGGTGGGTGGTTAGTTGGAGGCCTAGATGCCCCCCCCCTCCGCCCCGGCTGTGGGTTGCAGGTCTGGGCCTGGGCCATGCTGTTCCTCGCCCCTTCCCCCTTAGTATCCTAGGTTTGTCCCCCTTCGATGCCTTGTTCAGTTGATGTTCAATTTCATGCTCTTTTAGGTTGCTACCCACTTGGCTACCTTGTTGTCCCGGGGGTCGGCGTGGCTGCTGGTGCCCTTTTGGGTGTCGGCCGTCGCGGGGACCCCTGTGACTTTAATTGCACTCCCTGTTAATGATTCAGTACACATGCACAGTGTGATATATATGATGTATGCTTATGACTGTTGGTGGCCCTGCGAGGCCGACATCTGTCACACGAAACTTTATCGGACATGTCTGTCCTGTGTTTTACATGTTATCCCCTCTAACCCCCCCCCCCTCCCTCTTATTCCTTTTTTTCTGTTGTTATTCTTTCAATAAAAAACTGATTATACAAATGAAGCAGATAAATATGATGAAAAATTGCTGGGTAAAAGGGTTTATCTAAAATGTATGTTGTATGAAGAAAAATATAAATGCAGGTGGGAATGAGATTGAATGATAAAAAATACTATATGTTATGAAGGATAGTGATACGATATCAATCAGTATCATTGGTTATTAATGATGATAATGCATCTCAGGTAAACCAATGACATATTAAATCCATTAATTAATTAGTTAATCAACTAGATTAATATTATGTAGATGAACTATAAATTAGGAGCAATATTCATTGACATAGGGTAAAAAAAAAAGAAGGGGGATATAAATAGAGTAAAAAAACGCAGGGATTAAAAAAAAAAGGTGAGAGGGGAGGAAAGGGCTGGGCATAAGATTATACTACCTCTAAGGTTACCATATACGCACTAGGGAAACAAAGCTGGCACCCCCATTTAAAAAAAAAACCAAGAAATAAATATATATATATATATATATATATATATATAGACCTACAGTAAAAAAAAATGACAAAGATGTATAAATAATGAGTGACTCAATGGATAAAGCAGTAATACCATATAAAATCCAATTATGAGTAGTAATGACTAGTTCATAGATTGCTATAATACAGTCACTATTTCTATACCTTCGTTTAGGCCACCAGGCAAGAGAACCTCAAGGCAATAATTAGCCTCTGTCATCGTATTGGGAATTTGCTCGATGACCCAAACTGAAAGACCAGTGGTAGATTTATTATGGAGATTGACAAAATGCCGGGGGACGCTGTGCATATCCTTTTTTTTTTTTTTAACTAACAGGTTGGTCTTTATTGAGAAGACATCCAATATACAAATAACATGTGTACATAGCTCATACAGAATAGCACTTGAATCGTCACTAAAACAAACAGAGATTCAGCGTTCACCACAGTCCAGTAATAGGCCAAAAACAACAACCCACCCTCCATCAACTAACACATATCAGATAAAGTTCACATCAGAACTGTTGTGTCCATGGGAGCCAGACTCTGTCAAATTTTTGGGGGCAGCCCCTATTGATGTAAGTAAGTTTATACATTGGTAACTGCGCATTCACAGAAGAGTCCCAGTCCTCTACAGTTGGAGGCCGGGGGGAGGACCACTTCTTAAGAATCTCCTTTTTAGCATAGAACATGAGCATGGAGACAAGTATCTTTGTGTAGCGGGGACGCTGGTCATCTTCATGAATCCCTAGTAGGGCCAGCTCAGGGGATACTGGAATGGACAGCGAGAGGCGGATATTGACACTCTCAAACACCTGCCCCCAGAATGTCCCTATCCGTGGGCAGGTCCAGAACATATGTAGAAACGTTCCCTCTGGAGATCGACAGCGAGGACAACCCGGGGACCTATCAGGATAAATTTGATGCAGCCTCTGGGGCGTATAGTAGACACGATGCATAAACTTGGTGTGTACCAACCTATCCCTAGACGAAATCAGTATCTTAGCTCCATCCTCAAAGCACCCCTCCCAATCCTCTCTATCAAGACCAGGGATATCAGTGAGCCATCTGTCCCAAAGGGCACTCATCTTAGGGGAATCCACATCCAACAGGGCCATATAAAGCGCGGACATCGTTTTCGTAAGAGATTCCTGAGCCAATAGTTCCTCAATGGGCTCAGCCTCAAGCGTGATAGTCTGCTGGAACTGTGCCCTAGCTGCATGCCTCAGCTGATAAAATCTAAATAGCATGTGCCCCGGAAGACCATACTTGACAGTTAACTCTTGGAAGGACATCAGCGACCCCGAGCGCATAATGTCTCGTAGAGTCCTGATCCCGTAGCCCGCCCACAGCTGCGGGTCCGGGATAGTCCTGAAGTGTGGGAGAGAGGGGTTCCCCCAAAGTGGGCAGAAGGGGGAATAGTAATCGGGGCGCACTAGTCGCCTACGGGCCACACACCACACTCGTAAGGTTGTCTTAGTGGGCTCTGGCAGGGAGGGATATGCAGCAATCCCCCTGTAGGCCAAATTCCCCAATTCTCTAAGCGAGCCCAGTATCGCCGCCTCCAAACAGGTAGCCGCATTTGAGTTGGACTGCTCGAACCACCACCTCACAGTCACCAAGACCGCTGCCTGATAGTATACCAGGAGATTGGGAAGCGCAAGCCCTCCACAGCGGACCGGCAGCTGCAAGGTGGACTGGGCCAGCCTAGGGGAGGAGCCCCTCCACAGAAATGAGCCAATGCAGGCATCAATTTCCCTGAAGAAGGAGAGTGTCAGCGCAACCGGGCAATGCCTAAATATATAAGTAAATCTAGGTAGGTAAAGCATTTTCAGAATGTTTATACGTCCCAATAGGTTAAGAGGCAAGTCCCTCCATCTGGAGCAATGCTCCTTAAGTCGTTTAACCACTGGTAATAGATTGAGACAGCGGAAGTCCCTGAGGTTGCGTGACACCACTATCCCCAGATACTTAAACTCTTAAACCCACAGCAGCGGGGACGAAGTCCCCCCCGCTCTGGCCCCTGGATCTAGGGGGAACAGGACAGATTTCCCCCAATTAATCCTAACTCCTGCGAAGCGTCCAAAAAGATCAAAGATCTGCAAGGCCGCCCGCAGGGAGGCGTTCGCATCCTGCAGGTAAAGCAGAGCATCGTCCGCATAGAGGGAGATCCTCTCCTCCAGGGGGCCAAACTTGAGCCCATGGATCTCCTCCGACTTCCTAATCAGGATCGCCAGGGGCTCCAACGCCAGAGCAAACAAGCTGGGCGACAAAGGACAGCCCTGCCTGGTGCCCCTTTGGAGGGGAAAGAGTTCAGATAGGGCGCCATTCGTGCGTATTCTAGCTCTGGGAGATGCATACAACATAGACAACCACTTCAAGAAATTGGGCCCGAAACCGAAGCGCCGCAGAACCTCCCATAGATAACCCCACTCCACCGAGTCAAAAGCCTTCTCGGCATCTAGGGAGGCAATGACCCGCGTACCACTATTGTCATGGGTAGTGCCCAGATTGAGGAACAGTCTCCTAATATTAATATCTGTGCCTTTCCCCGGCATGAACCCGGTTTGGTCTCGGTGGACCAAGTCCCCCAACACCGTGACCAATCGTAGGGCCAGAACCTTCGCCAAAATGTTTGCGTCCGCGTTGATCAGAGAGATGGGTCTATAAGAACCACATTCTTCCGAGTCCTTACCCGGCTTAGGCACCAGGACCACCACCGCTTCAGACATGGAGCTCGAGAGGGCTCCACGAGTGAAGAACTGCGCGAAGAGTGAAGTCAGTCTAGGGGCCAAAAGCTCATGATGCTCAAAATATAGTTCCGAGGGCAAACCATCCAATCCCGGTGTCTTACCCGATTGCATGCAACCCATGGCCGCCTGCACTTCCTCCAAGGTGATAGCTCTATCCAGTTCTCTGCTCTTATCTATGTCAAGTGTGGGGAAAGGGATCCTATCAAGATAGTCAGAGAGCTCACCCGGGGCATAGGACACCCTGGAGGAATAGAGGTCTCGGTAAAAGCGGAGGAACCTAGAGTTAATGTCCTCAGGGGTGGTTAGTAAACTGCCGTCCTCATCTCTAACCCTACCTATGTGCGTAGCGGGGCTCTGCCCCCTGGCCAGCCACGCCAGAAGTCTCCCATTTTTGTCCCCAAACTCAAACACCCGCTGGGCACTGTCAAGCATGGACTTTCTGGTGAGATCAATTCTTAGGAGAGATAGTTCATTAAGAGTATGTTGCCAGGCATAGTAATTACCCGTCCCTGGTGATTGGACATAAGATCTTTCCTGTGCCATGGCCCTATCCTCCAGCTGTCCAAGAGACTGCATCGAAACCCTTTTCCCTGCTGCAATACGCTTAATGTACTCCCCTCTAAGCCATGCCTTAAAGGCATCCCAGATCCGTGGTCCCAACATTTTCCACCCAAAAGTTACAAATAGCCTCCGGCATATCCTCCTGAATCTCCGGGTCCTCGATCCAGTACCTCGAAAGTCGCCAGACACCCGGCCCCCCGCCGAGGCCGCCCCCACCGAGACCAACACAGGAGCATGATCAGATATGCCCCGCGATAGAATCTCAGTGGACACAACCCCACCCAGGAGACCGGAGGAGGCAAACGCCATGTCAATGCGAGACAACGTTCTGAAGGTAGTGGATAGGCACGTAAACTGTGTATCAGAGGGATGGAAGTGACGCCAGAGATCTGTCATGCCGAAAGTAGACGCCCAGGCAGCCAGGCCAGGGGACGGGGACTGGGAGGGTCGAAGCCTATCTTCCACATCAGACATAACTTGATTGAAATCGCCCACCAGGAGCACCTTTTCCACCCCATATTGCGTGACAACCTGCATCACCCTGTGGAGTAAATCAAGATCGGCAGGAGGAGGGAGATAGATCCCAACTATAACGTAAGGGGTACCCGCTATCAAGGCGTGCACTATCACATACCTACCCCCAGGGTCAGTTTTAACTGCAAGGAGCTGAAAGGGGAGAGTCCGGTGCACTAGGATACTCACACCCCTAGCATAAGTGGAATAGGATGAATAATAGTGTGCCGCAACCCAAGCCCTCCACAAATCCAGAATCCTGGATCCCACCAAGTGAGTTTCTTGCAGTATACATATCTTGGGCCCATGGCGTTGTATGAATTTAAACACTAGCGACCTCTTAATGGCAGAATTAAGGCCCCTGACATTCCACAACATCACAGTAAAATTAGCCATACTTCAGGTGGTAAAGATGTAAAGAAGGACAGCATACCTCGCCAATCTGCCACCCCCGAGGGGGCACCCGCCCCGCCGTACCAGCCGGACTGGGCAAGGCACAGCACCCCCTCAAGGAGACAGACATCACTCCCCCACACATCCCCGATTGAGCTAAGCATGTAAAGACCAACCCTTTAGAACCATAAAAGAGTGCAAAACATTGAACCAGAACCCGAAGGGCAACGGCCCTCCAACCCCCTCCCCCCACCCCATGCCCTCCCAACCGAGAAGAGCACATCATCCCCAAACAAGAGCAAACTGCACTAAAAGTCACACAGTGATGGAGGCGTGGACCTCTCTAGAGCAAACCGCCAAACCCCGCCAAAAACGTGGCCGCAAACGTAGAAGGGGCCAGCCATGTTACCTGTATAGCGTCAATGCAGGAGGCTGTTCAGCATCCACTCGGGGTTAAACGGTAAACGTTCGATGGGACAAAAAGAAGCACCTCTGCTGGGTGACAGTAAAAACAAAAAAAATAAAAATGTCAGTATGGGTAAATATGATAGAACAAAATATAACAGACATGAGACATCCAGTCAATCATAGGGGGCCCGGTGTCACGGCGACAGTAAACGTAGTGGGAGTAAAGGGCTATACCGCACAGGCTGCATTAGGGACAGGGGCAACTGAGAGAACAGTGTCAGGGCAGCCTGCAGACCAGGTAGAACTTTAGGGCACTCACCCCCCCATGAGAGTTCGAACTAGCTGGACACCGGGTCACCAGCAAAACAGCGACACCTCCTGAAGAACCGTCCTACGGAGGAAGAGTCTCCAGCCACGCGCTGGCATCCTTGGGGTTGGTGAAGATCCGAACGGTTTCCCCGTCAACCACCCGCAGCTTGGCCGGGAAGAGAATACTGTAGACGATTCCTCTGGCACGGAGCGCCCCCTTAACACCATCAAAGGAACGCCGTTGCCGCTGGGTCTCGACCATATAATCTGGAAACATCATCAGGTTGGTATTGCGGTACGGGAGTCTGCCCGCCTGCCGCGCCGCCCGGAGAAGCTCATCACGATCCCAGAAATTCATCAGGCGAAGTATGAAGGTACGAGGGGGAGCACCCTCAGGTCCAGGCTTTGGCGGCACCCGATGGGCCCTCTCCACAGCAAAGTAGGGGGAAAGTCGAGCAGTCGGGAGCAGGGAACGGAACAGATCCTCAGTGAAGGCCGCCGAGTTACGGTCCTCCACCCCCTTCGGCAGACTGACGAATCGGATGTTATTGCGTCTGCTCCGGTTTTCGGCGTCTTCAGCTCGGTATTCCAGCGCTCTCGCAACAGCCGCCTGACAGGACGAGATAGCCGCCATCACTTCAGGAATTCCAGGCGGGGAGGTCGCCGTGCTCTCGGCCTGGTCCGCTTGCGACGCCATATTGTGACGGCGTGCTGGCGCGCCCTGTATCTCTGGAAGCGGGCTCTCCGGGTCTTCAATTACCGCCGGAAACCTCAGTCTCTTGCCCCGCTGCGAGGCCTTAGAGGTCTTGGAAGGCATAGAAAGCCGATAGGCGAGAATAGATGCCGTTTCTCCCCAACTACGGGTAAAGTTTCAGGATTCTCCCCAGCAGAGCTCAGCAAACACGTCCGTTCAGTCTGCCATGCTGGCCACGCCCCCCGCTGTGCATATCCTTACCACCCTCGATGAGTCGTTGATGCTGGCCGAAACATTGCCTGAGAGGGCAAATAGTTTGTCCGACATAAATCAACCCACAAGGGCAGGTAAGACCATATACAACAAAGTTGGATGAACAATTGTAGATGTGGTCCAGTGGATAAGTTCTGCCCTTAGAGCAAAAGGATTTTTTGCCATGTTGGACAAAAAAACAAGTTTTACAGCGGGCTTTTTTGCATTGGAACATGCCAACTAGGGGTATGAGCAGGGTGAGATTGGGGGTGACCTGGTTACTTTTGAGTTTGCTCTGGGCGATTTTGTTTTTTAGGCTGGGAGCTTTGCGATAAGTAATTCTGGGTGCTGATGGAAGAATGGTTTTGAGAAGGGGGTCCTGTTGTAGAATATTCCAGTGGGTGCTTAGTATGTTTTGTTTTGTCTTTCTGACAAGACCACATATAGTAAGCTTAAAAAATACCCCACAACTTACTTTGCTATTGAGGTGAATGATTTAGTTAAATCAGCTCTTGACTGCAGAGTGATTAACAAAACTGAAGCTTCCTTTTTAAAAAAAGTTTCTATCAAGTCCCCTACTTTTACCACCTGCCGAAAGTCCACAAAAACATCACTTCCCCTCCTGGCAGGCCCATTGTGGCTGCCATGGATAGTATCACCACTGGTTTCAGTCAATACATTGACCTATACCTACAACCTATTGTTCAACAGCTACCATCTTATATTAGAGATGGCTCACATCTCCTGGAATCACTTGCATCCTACAAGTGGGAACCCTCCTATATGTGGTTATCCTTAGATGTTTCGTCCCTTTATACCACATCAATTTTTCTTGGCTAAGGACCGCCCTATTAACCCCAGACAAGCTGCATTTATCCTGGAGGCCACCAATTTTTGTCTTACCCACAACTATTTTGACTTCGATGGCGAGTTCTACCTGCAAATTAAGGGGACCGCCATGGGAGCCAACTTTGCTCCCTCCTATGCCAACCTAGCAATGGGCTATTGGGAAAAAAATTATATCTCACAAAACAACCCATATGCTGCTAACATTATCTTTTTTGGCCGGTATATCGATGACCTCATTGTCATCTGGGATGGCCCCCATGATCTGATTCCTTCATTTGTAGATCACTGTAACCATAACCCCTACAGCCTATCTTTCACCCATGTCCTTGACTCTTCCAGCCTGGCATTTCTAGACCTAGAATTGGGTCATGCTGGCGAGACCATCACTGCCAAAAGTTACACCAAACCTACGGCTGGCAACTCTTTCCTTCATTATAAGAGTTGCTATTACCCTAAATGGACACAAAACATACCAAAGGGTCAGTTCTGTCGTCTGCGGCAGAACTGCACCTTAGATACTGACTATAATACTTTAAGCATTCCCTAAAAAAGTAATTTGCAGATAAAGAAAATCTGACAAAACTGGTAGACCAACCATGCAACTACTACTCAAAAGGCAAACCAGTCAAAAAAGATAAAGACAAAATAGACCATTCTATGCGATTTATCACTACCTTTAATTTCCAATACAAAAAAATGGAAAACATACTAAGCACCCACTGAAATATTCTACAACAGGACCCTTTTCTCAAAACCATTCTTCCATCAGCACCCAGAATTACTTATCGCAAAGCTCCCAGCCTAAAAAATAAAATCGCCCAGAGCAAACTCAAAAGTAACCAGGTCACCCCCAATCCCACCCTGCTTATACCCCTAGTTGGCATGTTCCAATGCAAAAAAGCCCGCTGCACAACTTGTTTTTTGTCCAACACGGCAAAAAATCCTTTTGCTCTAAGGGCAGAACTTATCCACTGGACCACTTCTACAATTATTCATCCAACTTTGTTGTATATGGTCAAACCTGCCCTTGTGGGTTGATTTATGTTGGACAAACTATTTGCCCTCTCAGGCAATGTTTCGGCCAGCATCAACGACTTATCGAGGGTGGTAAGGATATGCACAGCGTCCCCTTTTACCTGGAACCCATATTCTTATCAGATGGACTTTTCCTGATAGACTTAGGACGCGTACACACGACCGGTCGTGTGTACATTTTTCGACGAGGAAACTGTCAAGGAACACGACGAGCCAAAAAGAGAGCATGTTCTCCTTTTTCTCGACGGGAGTCGAATTTGGCTCGTCGAGTTTGTGTATGCTAAGAAACCCACGCATGCTCAGATAAAAGTAGGACACTGGAGCACACCCTCGGTAAAAGTAGCGTTTGTAATGGAGATAGCACATTCGTCACGTTGCCAACATTATTGCATCATTTAATTGCAGCGCATTCAAAAAATATGTAGAATGGCATAAAAATGAACAAGACTTTTTTTCTTTTGCTGCTGATATTCACACAGAGTTCTGACTAAGTTTGTGAAACCTTTTTCATGCTGATCTCAGGATTATTTTGTTTAATTTTTTAGTCCCTTTTTTTTGTCCTGAATTTCAAATCCAGATCTTCATTTTTAATTATTTTAGATTTATTATAAAATTTCTAGTCATCTCCATGTTTTTGGGTGTCAAGTTACCACCATTGTAACATTATTGTTTGGTCTTATCTCATCTGTCCCTTTATAATTACACCTTTATATATTTTTTTAAAGTTAACCTGCCTTCTCACAAGCTATATTTTTTTTGGAGTAAAAAAACATAGACAAGTATGAACTGTAAACCAAAATATAAATGTAAATATAAAGAAAAGAACTACAAGGCAGCACTCAATAACTTGCTGCAATTTGTGCACTTGACTTGAGTGTGGAGACTAAAATTGGGACTTTGAGAGGATCATACAGGAAGGAGCGCAATCTGGTCTTGGACTCCCAGAGGTCAGAAACTGGAGCAGGTCAGTCAGATGTCACAAGATTGTGGTAGTATAGCAGACTGCCCCCTGTACACCACCTTGAAGCAAGGGAGTCACTTCTTTGTATACCTGACAGCCTTCCTTGCTGCCTTCCCTGTAGCCTGCTCTGCAACCTTCTCTGCAGCCTTCCTTCTCTGCCTGGCTGGAGGCAGTGCCATTGGAGTAGTACTTGTGCCAGGAGGAGGAGGATAAGAAGGTGGTGGAGGAGAAGAAGAAGGAGAAGAATGAAGAGAAGGAGGAGAACAAGAAGGAGGAGGAGAAGGAGAAGGAGAAGAAGTAGTTGAAGAAGGAGGATGAGAAGCAGTAGGAGGAGGAGAAGAAGGATGAGAAGAAGCAGTAGGAGGAGGAGGAGAAGAAGGATGAGAAGAAGCAGTAGGAGGAGGAGAAGAAGCATGAGAAGAAGCAGTAGGAGGAGGAGAAAAGGAGGAGAAGAAGCAGTAGGAGGAGGAGAATAAGAAGGATGAGAAGAAGCAGTAGGAGGAGGAGAAGAAGAAGGATAAGAAGAAGCAGTAGGAGGAGGAGAAGTAGAAGGATGAGAAGAAGCAGTAGGAGGAGGACAAGAAGAAGGACGAGAAGAAGAAGGACGAGAAGAAGCAGTAGGAAGAGGAGAATAAGAAGGATGAGAAGAAGCAGTAGGAGGAGGAGAATAAGAAGGAGGAGGAGGTGGTTGTGAGTTAGCTGGTGGGTGAGGATGGCCGTGGGAACAAATCACTGTGTCCTCAGTGAGTAGCCCCTCACCCCCTTATTCGCCAAGCTTAATAGGAGGGGCTCAAATAGGAGGCGCTTGTCCTCACTCATTTGGGCCATTTAGGCCATCACCAGGGTGCCATATCCCTCTTCAGGGGTGGTAGGCTGCTGGAGGCTGGCCTGTGCCTCTCGAATCAGGGCCAGTGATGCCTCACTCACCCTCATATCCCTCCTGGCCCTTCTTGTTTGAAGGCGGGTGGGAGGCACCTGGCACCTAGTGCTGCCACTTGGCCCTGCCACCTCCTCTGTGGCACTTTGCCCTGCCACCTCCTCTGTGCCACTCACCCTGGCCTCCTCCTGCCTGGAACTTTCCTAACTCTCCTCCTGGCTGATGTCCCCCTGTGTATAAAAAAGGGACAGTTTCACTTTTGTGTTCAAAATTTCCCACACAATTTTAAGCTCATGACTGTTGCAAAATGTTTTTAAAGATATTGAAAAGCCAATCATTCTGACCCCTGCAGTTTGCATTATTTTCTACTAAACTTTTGTGGCCACTACTGACTAATGATATGGAAAACACATTTAGCTAAACCTTTTTTCTTTTTTTTTTTAACATATTAACATCTATTTTTCAGCATTTAAACCCCACAAATTTGCACATTTAAAGGACTATACCTGGCTCCAGGCAGGCAAATCTGGCTTTTCATTCAGGATGGAAGGCTCTTCTTGATCCTGGGAGGGCTCACCTTCAGAAGGAGGATCAGGTTGGCTGGAGGGAAGGCTAGACCTTGCTCTTGTGGTCTGTCTTCTGGGTTGTCTGGGGCGAAGGCTGGAAAGTTACTCCCTTACTTCCAGGTGGTCATCCAGAAAGGACAGTCTGCTGTAGTACCACAACTTTGGTACATATACCTGCCCTGCTCCAGCTCCAGACCTCATAGAATCCAGGACCTTGTTGCGTTCCTTCCTGTATGAGCCTCTCAATGTCTCAATTCTTGTCTCCAACTGCTCACCAGTAACATCAGGCCCCACCTGTCTGCGCACAAATGGGAGCAGGCTATCAAGTGCTGCTTTCCTTAGTTCTTTATTGCGTGACCTAGGGTCTTTTGTGGCCCAAAGAACAGGCAGCTCTCTCCATTTGTCTATGAAGACTTCCAGGAAATCCCTTTTGTTGAAACGGTTCATGTTTTCTGCCAGACAAAAACAAAGGAAATAACAATAATGTCAATCCACAGTCTAGAAATGTGAGTAATCTTTAATCTTTAATTAAATCTTTAATTTATTTAATTGAATTTAAATCTTTAATTAATCTTTGAGTAATCTCCCCATCTAGCCCTTAAATGTCTTTGCAGAATAGGCCACTGCTGTCCCAAGTTCAAAGCATACCTACATGCTCGTCATTCAAACGTCTTCCTCCGCACCCCGAACGTACGTACGACACATGTGTGTTCCAGCCTTATATACAAGATTCCCCGCCCCTTCTCTTTCTGCACGCAAATGACAAGGAGGAATTAGCAGATCAGGTGTTGGTCAGTTCATCAGGAAACGATGACCAGATGTGTGTAATGAGGCCTAGATCATCATTTTGGGATGAAACGTACTAAAAGCACTACGATCAAGTTTTGTCATGAATTCAAACGACCATTAAAATCATGTAAAAAAACGACGTGTTTCCAAAATTCATCCTAAAAAACAACATTGCCCACACACCATAGTTTTAGCAAAATGTTCGAGCAAAGCGTGGTTACGTACAATGGCACTATAAAGGCCCATTTCCATTATGTATATTGTAGCTTTCTCCTAGGTTATCACTAGGGTTGTCCCGATACCGATACCAGTATCGGTATCGGGACCGATACCGAGTATTTGCGGGAGTACTTGTACTCCCGCAAATACCCCCGATACCTAAATAGAATAAGACCCCCCCTCCCCCCGCCGCCCCCCCCCCGCCATTGTCGCCGCCGTCGCATACCGCAAAGCCGCCGCATTAACCCCGTGCATTACAGCGCCGCACTATACAGGCATCTTCCGTTTGAATACTCCTAATCCCCGCAGCGCCATGCATAGACACTCCCCTTCTCCGGGATTGGACGGATCTGTCCAATCCCGAGCAAGGGGGAGTGTCTATGCACGGATCCGTCCAATCCCTAAAAGGGGAGTGTCTATGCATGGCGCGAATTTGGAGTATTCAAACGGAAGATGCCTGTATAGTGCGGCGCTGTAATGCACAGGGTTAACGCGGCAGCAGCAGCAGCAGTGGCATCGCCACTATCTGCCACTAGGTATGGGGGACATGACATGGCTGCATACGTGGGGGACATGACATGGCTGGATATGTGAGGGACATGACATGGCTGGATATGTGAGGAACATGACATGGCTGCATATGTGAGGGACATGACATGGCTGCATACGTGGGGGACATGACATGGCTGCATATGTGAGGGACATGACATGGCTGCATATTTGAGGGACATGACATGGCTGGATATGTGAAGGACATGACATGGCTGCATATGCGAGGGACATGACATGGCTGCATATGTGAGGGACATGACATGGCTGCATACGTGGGGGACATGACATGGCTGCATATGTGAGGGACATGACATGGCTGCATATTTGAGGGACATGACATGGCTGGATATGTGAAGGACATGACATGGCTGCATATGCGAGGGACATGACATGGCTGCATATGCGAGGGACATGACATGGCTGCATATGTGGGGGACATGACATGGCTGCATATGTGAGGGACATGACATGGCTGCATATGTGAGGGACATGACATGGCTGGATATGTGAGGGACATGACATGGCTGCATATTTGAGGGACATGACATGGCTGGATATGTGAGGGACATGACATGGCTGCATATGTGGGGGACATGACATGGCTGCATATGTGAGGGACATGACATGGCTGGATATGTGAGGGACATGACATGGCCCCTAGGACCGCCCCCTAGAACCGCCCCTTTAGAGAACAGGAATGCAAGTAAAATTTGGGGGGGCTATAAAAGTAATTGTATGTAAATAAATAAAAAGCAATGCAGTAAAATGTGCAAAAAAATTGGAATACTTACCAAAAGTAAGCTCAGACATTTCCTTTTTGAAAGGTGTTTATTTATAAGTTTTGCAGTTACACATATTAATCACAGTTTTGTAAAGTGGGGGTGTTCGGGCGCGGTCGGTGGAGTGACCTACCTGACACACATACTCTGTTCTACGTGTGTGTGTGTGTGTGTTCTGACCTGTCCTACATACACTGACCTGTCCTACATACACTGACCAGTCCTACATACACTGACCTGACCTACATACATACACAATCAAGTATTCTCAACCCCTCCCCAGTATAAAGATATATAGGATAAATGCCCTTGTCACTTACCTTAAATCACGTTACATGATGCCCCAGCCCACAGCCATTTCCTGTTCGGTTTACTTGTTAGGTCCTTTTTCAGGGACGGTTGAGGGACCTAGATATAGGAATTAGGTAAGCATCACTGGCTTCACAAGGTAAGAAAAAAAAATATCTTGTCAGAATGGGTTAGAGGGGTGGCAGAGTACTGGGGGGAGGTGGAGATCAGTGGGGGGTGGCAGAGTACTGGGGGGAGGTGGAGATCACTGGGGGGTGGCAGAGTACTGGGGGAGGTGGAGATCACTGGGGGGTGGCAGAGTACTGGGGGGAGGTGGAGATCACTGGGGGGTGGCAGAGTACTGGGGGAGGTGGAGATCACTGGGGGGTGGCAGAGTACTGGGGGGAGGTGGAGATCACTGGAGGGTGGCAGACTACTGGGGGGTGGCAGAGTACTGGGGGCAGGTGGAGATCACTGGGGGGTGGCAGAGTACTGGGGGGAGGTGGAGATCAGTGGGGGGTGGCAGAGTACTGGGGGAGGTGGAGATCACTGAGGGGTGGCAGAGTACTGGGGGGAGGTGGAGATCACTGGGGGGTGGCAGAGTACTGGGGGGTGGCAGAGTACTGGGGGCAGGTGGAGATCACTGGGGGTGGCAGAGTACTGGGGGGGGCAGAGTAATGGGGGCAGGTGGAGATCACTGGGGGGTGGCAGAGTACTGGAGGGAGGTGGAGATCACTGGGGGGTGGCAGAGTACTGGGGGGAGGTGGAGATCACTGGGGGGTGGCAGAGTACTGGGGGGAGGTGGAGATCACTGGAGGGTGGCAGAGTACTGGGGGGTGGCAGAGTACTGGGGGCAGGTGGAGATCACTGGGGGGTGGCAGAGTACTGGGGGGAGGTGGAGATCAGTGGGGGGTGGCAGAGTACTGGGGGAGGTGGAGATCACTGAGGGGTGGCAGAGTACTGGGGGGAGGTGGAGATCACTGGGGGGTGGCAGAGTACTGGGGGGTGGCAGAGTACTGGGGGCAGGTGGAGATCACTGGGGGTGGCAGAGTACTGGGGGGTGGCAGAGTAATGGGGGCAGGTGGAGATCACTGGGGGGTGGCAGAGTACTGGAGGGAGGTGGAGATCACTGGGGGGTGGCAGAGTACTGGGGGGAGGTGGAGATCACTGGGGGGTGGCAGAGTACTGGGGGGAGGTGGAGATCACTGGGGGGTGGCAGAGTACTGGGGGGAGGTGGAGATCACCGGAGGGTGGCAGACTACTGGGGGGTGGCAGAGTACTGGGGGAGGTGGAGATCACTGGGGGGGTGGCAGAGTACTGGGGGCAGGTGGAGATCACTGGGGGGTGGCAGAGTACTGGGGGCAGGTGGAGATCACTGGGGGGTGGCAGAGTACTGGAGGGAGGTGGAGATCACTGGGGGGTGGCAGAGTACTGGGGGGAGGTGGAGATCACTGGGGGGTGGCAGAGTACTGGGGGGAGGTGGAGATCACTGGGGGGTGGCAGAGTACTGGGGGAGGTGGAGATCACTGGGGGGTGGCAGAGTACTGGGGGGAGGTGGAGATCACTGGAGGGTGGCAGAGTACTGGGGGTGGCAGAGTACTGGGGGCAGGTGGAGATCACTGGGGGTGGCAGAGTACTGGGGGGGGGCAGATTAATGGGGGCAGGTGGAGATCACTGGGGGGTGGCAGAGTACTGGAGGGAGGTGGAGATCACTGGGGGGTGGCAGAGTACTGGGGGGAGGTGGAGATCACTGGGGGGTGGCAGAGTACTGGGGGGAGGTGGAGATCACTGAAGGGCGGCAGAGTACTGGGGGGTGGCAGAGTACTGGGGGCAGGTGGAGATCACTGGGGGGTGGCAGAGTACTGGGGGGAGGTGGAGATCAGTGGGGGGTGGCAGAGTACTAGGGGGAGGTGGAGATCACTGGGGGGTGGCAGAGTACTGGGGGGTGGTAGAGTACTGGGGGCAGGTGGAGATCACTGGGGGGTGGTAGAGTACTGGGGGCAGGTGGAGATCACTGGGGGGTGGCAGAGTACTGGAGGGAGGTAGAAATCACTGGGGGGTGGCAGAGTACTGGGGGGAGGTGGAGATCACTGGGGGGTGGCAGAGTACTGGGGGGAGGTGGAGATCACTGGGGGGTGGCAGAGTACTGGGGGGAGGTGGAGATCACTGGGGGGGTGGCAGAGTACTGGAGATCACTGGGGGGTGGCAGAGTACTGGGGGGAGGTGGAGATCACTGGGGGGTGGCAGAGTACTGGGGGAGGTGGAGATCACTGGGGGGTGGCAGAGTACTGGGGGGAGGTGGAGATCACTGGAGGGTGGCAGAGTACTGGGGGGTGGCAGAGTACTGGGGGCAGGTGGAGATCACTGGGGGGTGGCAGAGTACTGGGGGCAGGTGGAGATCAGTGGGGGGTGGCAGAGTACTGGGGGAGGTGGAGATCACTGGGGGGTGGCAGAGTACTGGGGGGAGGTGGAGATCACTGGGGGGTGGCAGAGTACTGGGGGGTGGCAGAGTACTGGGGGCAGGTGGAGATCACTGGGGGGTGGCAGAGTACTGGAGGGAGGTGGAGATCACTGGGGGGTGGCAGAGTACTGGGGGCAAATGGAGATCACTGGGGGGTGGCAGAGTACTGGGGGGAGGTGGAGATCAGTGGGGGGTGGCAGAGTACTGGGGGAGGTGGAGATCACTGGGGGGTGGCAGAGTACTGGGGGGTGGTAGAGTACTGGGGGCAGGTGGAGATCACTGGGGGGTGGCAGAGTACTGGGGGGTGGCAGAGTACTGGGGGCAGGTGGAGATCACTGGGGGGTGGCAGAGTACTGGAGGGAGGTGGAGATCACTGGGGGGTGGCAGAGTACTGGGGGGAGGTGGAGATCACTGAGGGGTGGCAGAGTACTGGGGGGAGGTGGAGATCACTGGGGGGTGGCAGAGTACTGGGGGGTGGCAGAGTACTGGGGGCAGGTGGAGATCACTGGGGGTGGCAGAGTACTGGGGGGTGGCAGAGTACTGGGGGCAGGTGGAGATCACTGGGGGGTGGCAGAGTACTGGAGGGAGGTGGAGATCACTGGGGGGTGGCAGAGTACTGGGGGGAGGTGGAGATCACTGGGGGGTGGCAGAGTACTGGGGGGAGGTGGAGATCACTGGGGGGTGGCAGAGTACTGGGGGGAGGTGGAGATCACCGGAGGGTGGCAGACTACTGGGGGGTGGCAGAGTACTGGGGGCAGGTGGAGATCACTGGGGGGTGGCAGAGTACTGGGGGGAGGTGGAGATCAGTGGGGGGAGGCAGAGTACTGGGGGAGGTGGAGATCACTGGGGGGTGGCAGAGTACTGGGGGGTGGCAGAGTACTGGGGGCAGGTGGAGATCACTGGGGGGTGGCAGAGTACTGGGGGGCAGGTGGAGATCACTGGGGGGTGGCAGAGTACTGGAGGGAGGTGGAGATCACTGGGGGGTGGCAGAGTACTGGGGGGAGGTGGAGATCACTGGGGGGTGGCAGAGTACTGGGGGGAGGTGGAGATCACTGGGGGGTGGCAGAGTACTGGGGGAGGTGGAGATCACTGGGGGGTGGCAGAGTACTGGGGGGAGGTGGAGATCACTGGAGGGTGGCAGAGTACTGGGGGGTGGCAGAGTACTGGGGGCAGGTGGAGATCACTGGGGGGTGGCAGAGTACTGGGGGCAGGTGGAGATCAGTGGGGGTGGCAGAGTACTGGGGGAGGTGGAGATCACTGGGGGGTGGCAGAGTACTGGGGGGAGGTGGAGATCACTGGGGGGTGGCAGAGTACTGGGGGGTGGCAGAGTACTGGGGGCAGGTGGAGATCACTGGGGGGTGGCAGAGTACCGGAGGGAGGTGGAGATCACTGGGGGGGTGGCAGAGTACTGGGGGGAGGTGGAGATCACTGGGGGGTGGCAGAGTACTGGGGGGAGGTGGAGATCACTGGGGGGTGGCAGAGTACTGGGGGAGGTGGAGATCACTGGGGGGTGGCAGAGTACTGGGGGGTGGCAGAGTACTGGGGGCAAATGGAGATCACTGGGGGGTGGCAGTGTACTGGGGGGAGGTGGAGATCAGTGGGGGGTGGCAGAGTACTGGGGGAGGTGGAGATCACTGGGGGGTGGCAGAGTACTGGGGGGTGGTAGAGTACTGGGGGCAGGTGGAGATCACTGGGGGGTGGCAGAGTACTGGGGGGTGGCAGAGTACTGGGGGCAGGTGGAGATCACTGGGGGGTGGCAGAGTACTGGAGGGAGGTGGAGATCACTGGGGGGTGGCAGAGTACTGGGGGGAGGTGGAGATCACTGGGGGGTGGCAGAGTACTGGGGGGAGGTGGAGATCACTGGGGGGTGGCAGAGTACTGGGGGGAGGTGGAGATCACTGGGGGGTGGCAGAGTACTGGGGGAGGTGGAGATCATGAGGAGGCAAAGAGTATTGGTGGTATAGGAGGAGCAGTGGGGGCGGCTGCATATAAAAAATAATTTTCTCTATCTCCCTTCTGCAGTATTGGAATGCCTGCTTTTCCTCTACCTCTCGTAGACTCAGGCATTCCAATACTGCAGAAGGGAGATGGAGAAAAGGATTTTTTATATGCAGCCGTCCCCACTGCTTCTCCTATACAGGTTACAGGAGGGGGGGGGCGGGCTGTACTCACGTTTGGGCCGGTATTGTAGCAGCAGCAGCCAGTGGTGTGGGTGTCTGCTCTGGCTCCTCCACGCCCGCAGTCACGCCCCCCCCCCCCCGGCCATGGAGAGGCCGAAGGCTTCTCATCTCTCCTCCTCAGTCCGTCTTCTTCTGAGTCCCGCTTCAGCGCTGAGCGGGGATCTCAGTATTGTGATGTGACGGCGATTGGAAATTCCCGCCTTCTGGAGCCGGCGGTGCATATGATGGACGTCACACATCCCACAGTTGGACATTGGACCACTGGGACGTCCATCATATGTTCTGCAGGCTCCAGAAGGCGGGACCTGTGACTCGCTTCCTGCTCGGCGTGTGTTCGTGGCTAACTTTTTTGAGACTCGGTGTAATCTCCAGCCAGTCCGTAGCGCCCAGGGCACTGGCCCTGACTGACTGAAAATAGGTGGCGGAACGCCGTTCCGGTGCGTTCCGCCAGAAAAAAAGCCCTGGAGGGACATGACATGGCTGCATATGTGAGGGACATGACATGGCTGCATATGTGGGGGGACATGGCTGGATATATGTGTGGGACATGGCTGCATTTGGGGACACATTTAAAAAAAGTATCAGTATTCGGTATCGGCGACTACTTGAAAAAAAGTATCGGTACTTGTACTCGGTCCTAAAAAAGTGGTATTGCGACAACCCTAGTTATCACCATATCTAGCCCACAAACTCATCCATCCACTGATCACTAAGAACCTTAAAAATGTAGTTACGTACTGTCAGATAACACGATCGTTACTTCCGCCATCTTCCACAGACTGTGAACGCCCCTTTTACTCATGTGGTATCCCTTTATACACGCACATGCGTGACGCTCCACACGTTTTCCCACCCCTGATGCTCAGTGTAGTCCTTTCCCCGCCCCTTCTCTTTTGTTTTTTGAGCTGGGAGCACATGCAAAATATGGCTGCACCACAAGAGCCAGGACAGGCGGAAGCAGAGATCTCCAGATCCACCAGGAGAAGAAGGAGATATAGGGCCTTCAACATGACTTTTGAAGAGATGGTTGAGATGGTCACCATCTTCAAAGCGGATCACTATAATAGGAAGCATTGCCCGTACAGATTCCCAAACAAGGTCAAGGCTGAAATAATGGACAAGGTAGTGAGGAGTCTCCATCGAAAATTTGGGGTCCAAAGATCAAAGGAACAGTTAAGAAAAAGGTGGTCGGAGCTTAAAATGCGTGAGCCGGACCAAATGAGGAGGATCAGAAGAGTTATTAGAAGAAGTAATTTTCATGTGTAATTTTGTTTGCCTTTTGTTTTTGCGCCATTTGCTTTTTCTTTCAGGTTGTACTGTATGTATTTCATGTTTGTGGGCCAAATAATTGGTCGTAAAAGTCGTCGTTCATTCGGAACGACGAATCCTACGACCAAATATTGTGCACACAAACATGAAAGTTGTGACATCTTTTTTATTTTGAAGGGAGATCAATTGTGGAATTAATGTTGATGTGTTCTTAACTAAATTATATTACTGTAAAATAAGACAATATACAGTAAAAGGAGAGTCTGCTCAGCAGTTGGTGACACATGTGGACTCAGTTGCACAATTGTTGGCCACAAGAAGAACCTATTTAGGGGTTCACACAAAGGTCAGATGATCCAGTGGATACTTGGTTTGCTTACATGTTTAAAACTAGACCAAAGGTACAACAAATTTAATGATCTTTGGGAATGCCTACAATCCTGTGTTCTGCTTAGAGGGGTTGTTAAAACCATCAATAGTCCCACAAAATGTTTAACCACTTGTCATCTGCCCACCGTAAAATGACGGCGGGCAGACGACTCCATTATCCTGACATCACGTCATATGACGTGATGTCCCTTTAAAGCCGCGGGCGGGCGCGCGCGCGTCACCGGCGGCGCGTGCGCGCACCCGCCGCTCTGCGGGGATCCCGTGCGAGTGCCCGGCGGCAACAATCGCCGCCGGGCACTCGCGATTGCTCAGTAACTGAGCGGGGACGTGGAGCTCTGTATGTAAACACAGAGCTGCACGTCCCTGTCAGGGAGAGAGGAGATCGATTGTGTCCCTTGTACATAGGGACACAATCGGTCACCTCCCCCAGTCACCCCCCCCTCCTCCCACAGTTAGAACACTCATAGGACACACATTTAACCCCTTCCCCGCCCCCTAGTGGTTAACCCCTTCACTGCCAGTCACATTTATACAGTAATCAATGCATATTTATAGCATTGTTCACTGTATAAATGTAAATGGTCCCAAAAATGTCAGAAAAGTGTCCGAAATGTCCGCCATAACGTCGCAGTCCCAATAAAAAAATCGCAGATCGCCGCCAAAAAAAACTGATTTGGTGCTTTTTTAATCAAAAAAAAATATATAAACCTGATTTGCTGCTTTTTTAATAAAATATATATATATATATATATAAACCTGATTTGCTGCTTTTTTAACCACTTAAGGACCCCCGCACGCACATATACGGCCACAGAATGGCTCGTACAGGCACAAGGGCGTAAATTTACGTCCCCGCCTAAGTGCGGTTCGGGGGTCCCATCGGGACCCCCTCCGCGGCGTGCGGGGGTCCCCCTGGCTCCGGGAGCGATCCGGGACGAGCGGGCGGATGTCGGTGTTTACCCGCCCCCCCGCGATCGCTCCCAGCCAATGCGCGCGCTCCCCCTTCTGTCACTTCCTCCTCCTGTGTAAACACAGGAAGGGGGAAGTGATGTAATCTCCCATCGCAGCGGTATTTCCAACCGCTGCGATGGGAGAAACACCTCACAGTAAGTCCTGCACCAACACTACACTGACACACACTCACATAGGCATACTTAACCCCTTGCGATCTGCCCCCCCACCCCCCCTGTCACAGTGTCACTGAATGCAGTAATCTAATCACTGCATTTAGTGTCAGTGTGACAGGCAGTGTAAAATCAGTTAGTGTTAGGTTCAGGATAGCCCCCCCACCCCCCTAATAAAGTTTTAACCCCCTGATCACCGCCCTAGTTAACCCTTTCACTCCCTATTGCCAGCGTCACTAAGCGATCATTTTTCTGATCGCTGTATTAGTGTCGCTGTTCCCGCTAGGTAGCTATTTTTTTTTATTGCGATTTTTTTTTTTACTAAAGACATGTGGCTAAATAAATTTTGGCCTAAATGTTTGACTAAAATTTAGTTTATTTGATTTTTTTTTAACAAAAAGTAAAAAATAGTGTTTTTTTTTCAAAAATGTCGCTCTATTTTTGTATATAGCGCAAAAAATAAAAATCGCAGAGGTGATCAAATACCACCAAAAGAAAGCTCTATTTGTGGGAAGAAAAGGACGCAAATTTTGTTTGGGAGCCACGTCGCACGACCGCGCAATTGTCTGTTAAAGCGACGCAGTGCCGAATCGCAAAAACACCTTGGGTCATTTACCAGCGTATTGGTCCGGGTCTTAAGTGGTTAATAAAAAAAATATAAACATGATTTGCTGCTTTTTTAATAATAATAATAAAAAAATATATAAACATGATTTGCTGCTTTTTTAATAAAAAAATATATCAACATGATTTGCTGCTTTTTTAATCAAAAAAAAAACCAACAACAACAACAAAAACAGATTATGACCTATTTTGATTAAAAACAAAACAAAACAAAAAACAAAACCAGATTATGACCTATTTTTATAGTTGATAAGGAAAATACACTTGACACTACATGTAGTACACTAGTAAAAATTAGGGGACAGCTAAAATAAACACAAGCGAGACATAACAATTTTTTTTTTTTCATCTTGAAGACGAAGCGCGAACTCCGTCTGCCTGAAGGCTCCCCCATCCGACATCCGTCCGTTCATCCCAACATCCACATAAAGAAATTTATACTGTGCTGACGCCACCGCCATCAGCACAATACTGTTGAACCCCTTATAATTGTAGAACTGGGAACCAGAACGGGGTGGAGGCACGATGCGAACGTGCTTCCCATCGATGGCTCCCCCGCAGTTGGTGAAGTTCCACTGTGTCTCAAACTCCAATGCCACAGACTGCCAATCCTGTGGCGTGGATGGAAGCTGTGGAATAAAAAATAAAAATAAAAATTCTCCACATAACCTTGCAAGCTGGTTATACAAAGACACAATAAGCATTCTAACATTTATTTTAACTAGCATATTAGACCCAAAAATATTTAGACAATTAGCACATTCATAAAAAAATAAAATAAAATATTGGTGAACCTAGACTTTACAACACATTTTGGAGGGGGGGGGGGGGCATTACAATGGATATAGCACAATACATTGGGAAGTGACTACGCTAGGTGTGTTTGGGCCCAGGATAGCATGCTGGGAGGTAAGTGAAGGGAAATAGGCATGTAGGCCAAAAAAGGGGCATCAATAAGAGCTTACAGCATGCATGGGGGCAAAGGGGACATTAACAGCATATTACAAACATGGTAATTAGGGAAGGAGGACATAACTACAATACATTAGCATACATTATATACAGAAAATGTGATATTAACTGGTTAAGGACCGCCGCATGTACATTTACGTCGGCAGAATGGCACCGACAGGCACATCAACGTATATTATGTTGGTGCCTTGAGGGGGTTCGGGGGTCCGATCCCCCCGTACATACGTCAGTCCCTGTAGCTGGCCGAGCGATCCGGGATGAGGGGGCGGCTATTCGTTTTTGTCCGCCCCCTCCGGATCGCTCTCAGCCAATCCGCGCACCCCCCGCCCTGTCACTTCCTCCTCCTGTGTAAACACAGGAAGGAGGAAGCGATGTGATCTCTCTTTCAGAGTTTTTTTCAACCACCGCTGAGGAGAGATCACATCGCACAGTAAGTCTGCACTGACACACACTACACAGTGGGGCTGATTTACTATTGCCACTGCGCTGCGCCGGTACATGCCTTAATTAGTGCGCTGGATGAAGCCTTAATTAGGCGCATGAACCGGCGTAGCACAGTAGTGCAATGCAATTGATAAGTAAAGCCGCGCCAAACTCCCTGTATAAGTCTATGGGGGAAATCTTAAGTGTTCCTTTTACAGGCTAATCTGCAAGTTTTGTCCTAAAAAGTGTTTGGGGACCTCAGTCCTGCCCCAGGGGACATGTATCAATCCTTTTTTTATTTTTTAAAACGGCCGTTTTTTCGGGAGCAGTGATTTTAATAATGCTAAAAGTGCAACAATAAAAGTGTAATATTCCTTTAAATTTCGTACTATGTGGGGCTGTAAAGTCAGCATGTGAAAAAGCGCACTTTTCCTGTGGTTAGAAATGTCTCTGCACAAAATGACATTCTCCAAAGAAAAAAAGCTGTTTAAAACAGGCTTGCGGCAATAATGAATTGTCGGCTCCCGGCAATTGCAGGAGAATTCATTCATAAAGGTCTGGTATGGATATTAAGGGGAACCCCGCCGTCAATTTTAAAAAAAAAATGACGTGGGGTTCCCCCCAAATATCCATAACCAGACCCTTCAGGTCTGGTGTGGAATTTAAGGGGAACTCCACCCCAAATTAAAAAAAAAATGGCGTGGAGTCCCCCCTAAAATCCACACCAGACCCCTTATCCGAGCACGTTGACCTGGCCGGCCGCAGAAAAGAGGGGGGGACAGAACGCGGCCCCCCTCTCCTGAACCGCACCAGGCCACAGGCCTTTAACATTGGGAGGGTGCTTTGGGGTGCCCCCCAAAACACCTTGTCCCCATGTTGATGAGGACAAGGGTCTCTTCCCCACAACCCTTGCCCGGTGGTTGTGGGGGTCTGCAGGCAGGAGGCTTATCGAAATCTGGAAGACCCCTTTAACAAAGGGGCCCCCCAGATCCCGGCCCCCCCCTGTGTGAAATGGTAATGGGGTACATTGTACCTCTACCATTTCACCAAAAAAAAAAAGTGTCAAGTGAAAAAAAAGATAAGAGCCGGTTTTTGACAAGTCCTTTATTATCTTCTTTCTTCTTTTCTTCGGGTTTCTTCCTTCTTCTTCTTCTTCCTCTGCTTCTGTCTTGGGTCTTGTAGTGCCGCATCTTGACCGGCGTCTTGTTCCATCTTCCTCTCCTTCCACTGTCCTTCTCGTCCGCATCTTCTTCTTCTTGTTCTTCTTCGCCGGAGGCGCCGCTTCCAATTGAAATCCCTGATGTATGCCGGACCACGCCCCCCTCTGACGCCACGGGAAAGCTCTTAGGAAAGTCCCGTGTGCTGCCTGTGCGTCAGAGGGGGGCGTGGTCACATGTCAGATGGCGGGCAATTCAATTGGAAGCTTGTGCGCGGCTTCTTCTTTGCCGGAGTCGCCGCTTCCAATTGAATTGCCCGCCATCTGACTTGTGACCACGCCCCCCTCTGACGCACAGGCACCACACGGGGACTTTCCTAAGAGCTTGCCCGTGGCGTCAGAGGGGGGCGTGGTCCGGCATACAGCGGGGATTTCAATTGGAAGCGAAGAAGAACAAGAAGAAGATGCGGACGAGAAGGACAGCGGAAGGAGAAGAAGATGGAAGAACACGCCGGTCAAGATGCGGGAATAGAAGACCCAAGACAGAAGCAGAGGAAGAAGAAGAAACCCGAAGGAAAGAAGAAAAGAAGAAGAAAGAAGATAATAAAGGACTTGTCAAAAACCGGCTCTTGTCGTTTTTAACCCTTGACACTTTTTTTTTGGGTGAAATGGTAGAGGTACAATGTACATCATTACCATTTCACACAGGGGGGGGGGGGGGGGGGGCGGGATCTGGGGGCCCCTTTGTTAAAGAGGTCTTCCAGATTTCGATAAGCCTCCTGCCCGCAGACCCCCACAACCACCGGGCAAGGGTTGTGGGGAATAGACCCTTGTCCTCATCAACATGGGGACAAGGTGTTTTGGGGGGCACCCCAAAGCACCCTCCCAATGTTGAGGGCATGTGGCCTGGTGCGGTTCAGGAGAGGGGGGGCGCGCTCTGTCCCCCCCTCTTTTCTGCGGCCGGCCAGGTCAACGTGCTCGGATAAGGGGTCTGGTGTGGATTTTAGGGGGACTTCACGCCATTTTTTTTTAAATTTTGGGGTGGAGTTCCCCTTAAATTCCACACCAGACCTGAAGGGTCTGGTTATGGATATTTGGGGGGGACCCCACGTCATTTTTTTTAGAAAATTGACGGCGGGGTTCCCCTTAATATCCATATCAGACCTGAAGGGCCTTCTAATGAAATTTGGGGGGAACCCCCACGTCATTTTAAATATTCCTTTAAATTTTGTACCATGGGGGGCTGTAATGTCAGCATGTGAAAAAGCGCACTTTTCCCGTGGTTAGAAATGTCCCTGCACAAAATGACATTCTGAAGAAAAAAAATTGTTTCAGCCCTGGTTCACACTGGGCTGCGGGAGTGAAATCGCGTGATTTCAGCTGAACTCGCACGATTTCACTCCCTCTGGCAGTCCCGATTTCGGCGCGATTTAGGAGACATCTGTGCAGGGTTCTGCACAGATGTCAATGTAAATCGCGTCCTGAAATCGCAAAAAGTAGTACAGGAACTACTTTTTGAAATCTGTGTCATTGCCGGCAATTGCCGCCGATTTGAGATGCGATTTCACATGTGAAATCGCATCTCAAATCGAACTAAATCGTACCCAGTGTGAACCTGGGCTAAAACTGACTCGCGGCAATAATGAATTGTCAGCTTCCGGCAATTGTGAGACTCATTCATAAAACCCCCAAAAAATAAAAAAAGCGTGGGGGTCCCCCCAAATTCAATAACCAGACCCTTTAGGTCTGGTATGGATATTAAGGGGAACCCCGCCGTCAATTTTATAAAAAAAATGACGTGGGGTTCCCCCCAAATATCCATAACCAGACCCTTCAGGTCTGGTGTGGAATTTAAGGGGAACTCCACCCCAAATTTAAAAAAAATGGCGTGGAGTCCCCCCCAAAATCCACACCAGACCCCTTATCCGAGCACGTTGACCTGGCCGGCCGCAGAAAAGAGGGGGGGACAGAGCGCGCCCCCCCTCTCCTGAACCGCACCAGGCCACATGCCCTCAACATTGGGAGGGTGTTTTGGGGTACCCCCCAAAACACCTTGTCCCCATGTTGATGAGGACAAGGGTCTCTTCCCCACAACCCTTGCCCAGTGGTTGTGGGGGTCTGCGGGCAGGAGGCTTATTGAAATCTGGAAGACCCCTTTAATAAAGGGGCCCCCCAGATCCCGCCCCCCCCTGTGTGAAATGGTAATGGGGTACATTGTACCTCTACCATTTCACCAAAAAAAAAGTGACAAGGATAAAAAAAGACAAGAGCCGGTTTTTGACAAGTCCTTTATTATCTTCTTTCTTCTTCTTTTCTTCTTTTCTTCGGGTTTCTTCTTCCTTCTTCTTCTTCCTCTGCTTCTGTCTTGGGTCTTGTAGTGCCGCATCTTGACCGGCGTCTTGTTCCATCTTCCTCTCCTTCCGCTGTCCTTCTCATCCGCATCTTCTTCTTCCTGTTCTTCTTCGCCGGAGGCGCCGCTTACAATTGAATTGCCCGCTGTGTGCCGGACCACGCCCCCCTCTGACGCCACGGGCAAACTCTTAGGAAAGTCCCTGTGTAGTGCATGCCCCCCTCTGACGCACAGGCACCACACGGGGACTTTCCTAAGAGCTTGCCCGTGGCGTCAAAGGGGGCGTGGTCCGGCACACAGCGGGCAATTCAATTGGAAGCGGCGCCTTCGGCGAAGAAGAACAAGAAGAAGATGCGGACGAGAAGGACAGCGGAAGGAGAGGAAGATGGAACAAGACGCCAGTCAAGATGCGGGAATAGAAGACCCAAGACAGAAGCAGAGGAAGAAGAAGGAAGGAGAAACCCGAAGGAAAGAAGAAAAGAAGAAGAAAGAAGATAATAAAGGACTTGTCAAAAACCGTCTCTTGTCTTTTTTTACCCTTGTCACTTTTTTTTTGGTGAAATGGTAAAGGTACAATGTACCCCATTACCATTTCACACAGGGGGGGCCGGGATCTAGGGGGCCTCTTTGTTAAAGGGGTCTTCCAGATTTCGATAAGCCTCCTGCCCGCAGACCCCCACAACCACCGGGCAAGGGTTGTGGGGAAGAGACCCTTGTCCTCATCAACATGGGGACAAGGTGCTTTGGGGGGCACCCCAAAGCACCCTCCCAATGTTGAGGGCATGTGGCCTGGTGCGGTTCAGGAGAGGGGGAGCCGCGCTCTGTCCCCCCCTCTTTTCTGCGGCCGGCCAGGTCAACGTGCTCGGATAAGGGGTCTGGTGTGGATTTTAGGGGGGACTTTCTATCACTTCCTGTTTGGCTATGGGGCAGGAAGTGAGGGCCAATCTCCCCAAACGGACAGGGATAATACAAAATAAACTGACAGGGCTTATAACCCTCCCCCCCCAACTCTATCCAAAATGAAAGAAAACAAAAAAAAGAAGTGTTGATTATAGTTCCAGTTTAACCCCAAATTTCAGATAATTTTATTGAGAGGCTTAAGAAAATATAACCATGCCAATAGGCCAGGATCCAGCGTTGCTAATATGTATGAATGTGTGTTAGGAACCCCCACAAACACCAACCAATGTTAACTAAACAATTTTTTTGTTTGTTTTGGGGATGCCTGCACCCCTGATAGGGTAAGACACCTCACAAATGTTGTCACTTTCTTCTTAATTCATTCACTTCCTGCCACATAGCCAAACAGGAAGTGAGGGAAAAACCTGAGTAATGTCTTGTTGGGGACACACAGATCAATCTAAATAGTTTCCCATTTTGGAAATTGCATTTTGCTGTGTACACCCCAAATTAGTAGGGATCTTGGACTTTGGGGTCCATTTACTAAAGGCAAATCCACTTCGCACTACAAGTGGACAAGCAAGGAAGAAAAATAAAAACTTGGCGGGATTGGATGTTAAAACCATCAGTGCTTCCCTTCTGATTTTCATTGAGTACGCTTCTACTGCAGAGCGGCTTTGCCTTTACTAAACCCCAAAGTAACTAATCATTTGGGGTGTACACAGCAGTGCAATTTGCTTAATGGGGACACTAGTTAGATTGACCTGTGTCCCGAAGAAAAGACCATTGGTAGGGTTTTAACCTCACTTCCTGTTTAGCTGTGTGACAGGAAGTGAAGCCAATTTTAAGAAAAGGGACACAAAGCCCAACCTAAAAACACTAGCAGGGGTTCCAACACTCACTTGGCTTCCCTCAAACAACCCACAATTAGTATAGGATTGTCTTGTGCTAGTTTCAAGCACAGCGCTGTAAATCAGCACTTAAGGCTGTCCACCAATACACCCCCCCCCCCCCCCCCCCCCAAACAGGCCTTGTTTGCAGGTTTTCCTTCATCTTGCACATGTGCTTTAAAAAGGTCAGTCTGGACATCAATTCTAGGAAACAATACTTACCGCTTTGTCCTTCCTTTTCTGGTGACTAAACCTGGCATCAAACATTTCATGCATGCACACCAGGAAAGAGCTTAGAGACAAATCACACTGATGGTTTAGGCCCAAACTATTTCAGCTGCAGCTGTTAAAATCCGTAGCATGAAAAAAATATCACAAAACAAACTTCAAAATTTGAAAGTAAGTTGAAATTTGAAAGTTCTTTTGCTGTCTTCTGCCGGAGGGCGCCACTCTCCGGGCTTCTCGTCGCTGTCTTCCGCCGCGGGGTGACACTTGCGGGCTTCTTCGGTGGCCTCCGCTTCTGCCTGGCTCTTCCGCTGGGGCCAGGGCTTCTCTCCGCTGTGTTCTTCTATTGGAAGTTGACACGACGAGGTCCGGCGCTGAAATGCCGAAAGAGCGGTGGGCACCGTCTTATATTGGCATAGGGCATGGGCGTGGTGATGCACCATGTGACCTCAACCCATGTGACATCACTGGGCATGATGGGAATGTGATGTCACATGGGTTAAGGTCACATGGTGGCATCACCACGCCCACGCCCTATGCCAATATAAGACGGTGCCCACCACTCTGTCGGCATTTCAGCGCCGGACCTCGTCGTGTCAACATCCAATGGAAGAACAGCGGAGAGAAGCCCTGGCCCCAGCGGAGGGGCCATGCAGAAAACGTCGAAGCCCGCTGCCCTCCCCCACAAGCACGGGAGCTTCGTGGTGAAGGGGGCGGCGGCGGAAGACGACGGCGAAGACCGGGGTGGGATGTGCGACCCTCACCCCGGCAGAAAACTTCGAAGCCCGCTGCCCTCCCCCGCAAGCACGGCAGCTTCTTGGTGAAGGGTGCGGCCACGGAAGACGGCGACACAGCGACGAGAAGCCCTGGCCCCCGCGGAAGAGCCAGGCAGAAGAGGCTATCGAGAGCCCCCCCCGGCAGAAAACTACGAAGCCCACGGCCCTCCCCCATAAGGAGGAAGCTTCGTGGTGAAGGGGGCTGCGGCGGAAGACGACGGCGAAGACCGGGGTGGGATGTGCGACCCTCACCCCAGCAGAAAACATCGAAGCCCGCGGCAGCGGCAGCGAAGACTGGGGTGGGTTGGCGGAAGACCCCCAGGGCTGACAAATAAATTATTTTATTCTGTGTGGTTTATTTGTGTTTACACTTTTTCCACCAGGTGAATGGGTAGGGGTACGATGTACCCCATACTCATTCACATAGGGTGGGGGGCCGGAATCTGGGGGCCGCCTTATTAAAGGCGCTCCCAGATTCTGATTGGCTCCCGCCCGCATACCCCGACAACCAACGGCCAGGGTTGTTGGGAAAAGGCTCTTGTCCCTATCGACATGGGGACAAGAGTGTTTTGCCCCCATGTCGAGGGCATGCGGTCTGTTACGGCTCAGGAGGGGGGGGTGGTCACTCGTCCCCACCCCCATTCCTGTCTGGCCAGACTGCATGCCTGGGATGAGGCTTGGTACGGATCTGGGGGGGAACCCCAGGCCGTTTTTGGATTGGGTTAACCCCTCACATTCCGGACCAAGCCTTAGAGCCTATTGTACCCCTGGGGGGAACCCGCGCCGGTTTCAAATTTGAAATTTGGCGCGGAGTTCCCCTTGTCACGTACCTGGTTGGAGGCCGAAATGCCGAGAGGGCTCCCCTTGCGGCTAAGTGCAGTACACCCCTGAGGTTGGGTACAGAGGGTGTAGTGCCCAGAGAAGCACAGGTTGCCAAAAGGATCCAGAAGACAGAGCTGGTGAGTGTCTGAAGAATGCTGGAGAATACAGTAAACACCGCTGGGCTGCAGTCTCTAGAAGTCCTTGGTAATACTTGGCAAGGTGTGCCCAAGGAGCAACAGTGGAAGCCGGCTGGGGATCAAACACTGTATATCCAGGCAGGAGATGCAGGTTTGCAGGAATGGAGACAAGCTAAGATCTGGTGTTGGAAAACAGGCAGGAACAGATAACTGAAGCGAAGTCCGTGAAACAAGCCGTGATCAGGTGCTGGAGAAGGTAACAAGTCAGTAAAGCAAGCCAGGGGGTCAAACCAGGAGATCGGATCAGACAGGTCAGGAACAAGCCGGGTCACAACAGGAAATCCAAACAGTAATAATACAGAGACTCAGGAACTCAGGAAGGCTGACGACAATCCAGCAATTTGGATCAGACAGTGGCAGCCATTTATAGACCAGCAGGAGGATCTTCCTGTCACATGATGAGCCTATGGCTTCCATTTCTTCTACTGGCAAGATTGCCAGTACTTCTTCTATGGCCATTTCTTCTACTGGCAAGATTGCCAGTACTTCTTCTATGGCCATTTCTTCTACTGGCAAGATTGCCAGTACTTCTACGGACATTTCCCCGACAGTGCCCCCCCCCAAGGGGCAGCCTCCGGATGCCACAACGGGCAGATGCTTCGGGATGTCTGCTGTGAAAGTCCCGTACTAGTCTAGGAGCATGCACATTGTTTGCAGGCTCCCAGGAACTGTCTTCGGGAGGGTATCCCCTTCCATTTGATGAGATACTGGATCTGCCTACCTCTCCTCCGGCAATCCATAATGGCTTCAACCTCAAATTCAGTTTCCCCTTCTACCAGGACTGGAGGTGGAGGTGGCTCTTCTCTTCCAGGAAATGGACTGGGCACCACAGGCTTAAGCAGGGAGATGTGGAACACTGGATGGATCTTGTAAGTATTGGGTAGTGCCAGCTCAAAAGCCACTGGATTTATTTCTCTTTTAATTTCAAAGGGACCAATGAACTTGGGTCCAAGCTTCCGGGCTGGACATGAGAGCTTGAGGTTTACTGAAGAAAGCCAAACCTTGTCCCCAACCTTAAAGACAGGATTCCCTCTTCTTCTTTTATCATGAAACCTCTTATAGTCCTCTTGGGCTTTTCACATGGCCTCCTGAAGTATCTTGTAGTTAGTTTGAATGAACCTTAACCGATCCTGGACAGCGGGGGCAGATGTTTCAGGTATAGTATTCGGAAGGAAGGAAGGGTGAAATCCATAGTTTGCCCAGAAAGGAGACTGATTGATGGCTGCATGCAAAGAATTGTTATATGCAAACTCAGCGCAGGGAAGAAGGGAGATCCAGTCATCCTGTGAACAAGTACAGAAGCACCGAAGATACTGTTCTAAGGTCTGGTTAGTCCTTTCTGTTTGACCATTGCTCTGGGGGTGGTACGCTGAGGAAAGACATACTTCAATTGATAGAGATTTGCAGAGATCTCTCTAGAACTTGGAGGTAAATTGTACCCCTCTGTCCGAGACAATACTATCTGGTAGTCCATGTAATCTGACGATCTCTTTAATGAACATGTCTGCTGTCTCCGAGGCAGACGGTGTGCCAATCATTGGGAGAAAATGTGCCATTTTGGAAAGGCGGTCTACCACCACCATGATGGTGGTGCATCCCCCAGAGGGAGGCAAGTCTACTATAAAATCAATGGATATTTCTTTCCAAGGTTGTTCAGGGATGGGTAGTGGCCTCAAAAGTCCTCATGGTTTGGCATTGGAACCCTTATTGCGCTGGCACGTGGTGCAGGAGTTAACATATTTTCTACAGTCCTGTCTTAGGCTGGCCCACCAAAAAGAGCGCTGAACAAGTTCAGTTGTTCTTCGTATTCCAAAATGTCCGGCAAGTTTGTGATCATGTGACATCTTAAGGACTTGGAGTCTAACTGATTGGGGAACAAAAATCTTGTCCTGGTGCCATAAAAATCCATCTTGGCTTCTCAATGAGGACATTTCTGGGTCAGGGCACTGGGTTGAGGCTTGTTTAATCAAAGTCTTTAAGTCAGGTTGGATGAGTAAAAAATTTTGAGCGGAAAGGATCGTACTTGGCTCTGTTGTTTCAGGGGTGTTTGGAAACATTCGAGAGAGAGGATCCGCTTTCCCATTCTTGGAACCTGGGCGATATGTAAGATGAAAATTGAACCTGGAGAAAAATAAAGCCCATCGGGTTTGCCGGGGTCTTAAACGTTTGGCTGTCCTGAGGTACTCCAGGTTCTTATGGTCTGTAAAAATCATAATGGGATGAGCGGCACCCTCCAATAAGTATCTCCATTCTTCTAAGGCAGATTTAATGGCCAATAGTTCTCGATCCCGAACATCATAATTTCCTTCTGGTGGGCTCATCTTTCGGGAAAAGAAAGCAATGGGGTGAAGGAGAGCCTTGGGTCCTTGCCGTTGGGACAGGATTGCCCCTGTAGCTACTTCAGAGGCGTCTACTTCCAAAACGTAGGGCAGGGTTGGGTCCGGGTGCTGTAGCATTGGTGCAGACGTGAACAGATTTTTTAATTTATCAAAGGCTGCCTGAGCTTCTAGGGACCACTGGAACCGGGTCGTCTGAAGGGTCAATTGGGTGATGGGTGCTATGGTGGTGGAGAAACCCTTCACAAATTTCCTGTAAAAATTGGAGAACCCTATGAAGCGCTGGACACCCTTCTTGTCCGAGGGAGCTGGCCAGTTAAGTATTGCTTCCACCTTCTTTGGGTCCATTGCAATTCCTTCTGTGGAGATGATAAGACCCAGAAATTGAAAAGATGTCTTTTCAAAATCACATTTGTCTGCTTTGACATATAGGCCATGTTTTCTCAGGGTTAGGAGTACTTTCTTTACGTGGGTGCGGTGAAGTTCCAAAGAGGCAGAAAAGATAAGGATATCGTCAAGGTATACAATTACAAAGTAGTCAAGGAATTCCCGGAAGATATCGTTCACTAGATGCTGGAACGTGGCTGGAGCATTGCATAATCCGAACGGCATCACAAGGTATTCGAAGTGGCCGAACCTCGTCCGGAATGCTGTCTTCCACTCGTCTCCCTGGCGGATGCGGACAAGATTGTAGGCACCCCTTAGATCTAATTTAGTGAAGATACGGGCGGTTCGGAACCTTTGAAAGAGTTCAGGAACAAGAGGGAGAGGGTATCGATTTTTTACGGTAATTTTATTAATGTCTCTGTAGTCTACACATGGCCGTAATGTGCCGTCCTTCTTCTCCACAAAGAAAATACCTGCTCCAGCAGGAGAAGAAGAGCGTCGGATAAACCCCTTTTCAAGACTCTCATCAATATATAAACGTAAGGCTTCCAGCTCGTTCTCAGATAGAGGAAAGATTTGTCCGAATGGGATCTCAGCCCCTGGAAGCAGTTCAATCGGACAATCATAAGGTCGGTGAGGTGGGAGGACATCGGCCTTTTTCTTGTCAAAAACGTCTATGAACTCATGATAAGCGGAAGGGACAAGCAGGAGGTTATCAGGAGAAGGTTGCACGGCCAGACAGCTAGCAGGCTTACTGGAACTGGGAGGAAAACAATGTTGCAAGCAATAGTCTGAAGAAAAAGAGATTTCCTTCTTGGCCCAGTTGATTTGTGGGTTATGTGCCTGTAGCCACAGAATTCCCAAGATGATGGGAAACATAGGAGAACATAAAATGTCAAAACGGATAAATTCTTGGTGGCCGGTATCAGTAGTAGTGAAGATGGGTATGGTTTCACGGGAGACAAGTCCAGAACTGGGCAAGGAACCATCGGCCAATAGAACTTCCAGTCTTTGTCTTTTCTCATAAAGGGGCACACCAAGTTTCATGGCCAGAGATAAGTCCATAAAGCAACTACATCGATAGTCGATAATTGCTGATAGTCGAACCTCCCTTCCTGCCACTTGAAAGGAGATGGAAAGAGCGAGGTAAGAATGGGAGGATACAGAGACTTGCAGATAAGTGGAACTTGGTGGGTAGGCCTTACTGGGTCTTATGGGGCAGCTGCGTAAAAAATGTCCAGCCCCTCCGCAGTACAGGCAGAGATAGGCCCGCCGACGGCGTTGTCTCTCATCAAAGGTAAGGGGAGAACGGACCAGGCCAACTTGCTTTGGATCTCTTTTGAGACCTGCAGAACAGGCAGGCGTGGGTTCAACAGCAGGTGGAGACCTGGGTGGCCTCTTGGTAGGCTGGAAGGTTTGAGCGCGTTCTGACCGCCGCTCCCGCAGGCGCCTGTCAAGCAGAATGGCTAGGTGGACAAGTTCATCAAGAGTGCCTGGAACAGCAACTCGGGCTAGTTCGTCTTTAAGGGTCTCAGATAGTCCTTGGCGATATTGAAACCTAAGTGCTGCTTCATTCCAGCTAGTATCAGTGGACCATCTGCGGAATTCCGCTGTATAGTCCTCCACTGGGCGTTCTCCTTGCCGTAAGGCGACTAAGGCAGATTCAGCGGAGGCCATACGCTGGGGGTCATCATACAAAAGAGTCATAGCCTCAAAAAAAGTGTCCATAGTGTTCAAGGCCGGGCTCTTTTGTTCTAGTAGGTTATGAGCCCAAGCTTGGGGTTCCTCGGATAGTAGGGAAATTATGAATCCTACTTTCACAAACTCTGAGGAAAAAGTTCTAGGCTGGAGGGCCAGGTACAGCAGGCACGCATTCTTAAAAGCCCGAAACTTATTTCGGTCACCGAAGAATCGTTCGGGTGTTGGTACCCGTGGTTCAGGAGAAGGCATCATCACTGTATGGGTCGGGTTAGCAGATTCTTGAGGCAGGGAAGCTGATGCTGTGTTAGTGGAAGATGAGCTGGAGTCCACCAAGGCTGGAGCGATAGGCAAATGCTGCAGCCGATCTTTCAAATAAACGTAACCATCCTGGAGTTTCTGGATGGCTTGTGTAAGGGTGGTGACTTGTTGGCACATCATCTCGAGCAGGGGAGCACCTCTGTCGGCCTCAGTCATGGCTGGATTGTACTGTCACGTACCTGGTTGGAGGCCGAAATGCCGAGAGGGCTCCCCTTGCGGCTAAGTGCAGTACACCCCTGAGGTTGGGTACAGAGGGTGTAGTGCCCAGAGAAGCACAGGTTGCCAAAAGGATCCAGAAGACAGAGCTGGTGAGTGTCTGAAGAATGCTGGAGAATACAGTAAACACCGCTGGGCTGCAGTCTCTAGAAGTCCTTGGTAATACTTGGCAAGGTGTGCCCAAGGAGCAACAGTGGAAGCCGGCTGGGGATCAAACACTGTGGATCCAGGCAGGAGATGCAGGTTTGCAGGAATGGAGACAAGCTAAGATCTGGTGTTGGAAAACAGGCAGGAACAGATAACTGAAGCGAAGTCCGTGAAACAAGCCGTGATCAGGTGCTGGAGAAGGTAACAAGTCAGTAAAGCAAGCCAGGGGGTCAAACCAGGAGATCGGATCAGACAGGTCAGGAACAAGCCGGGTCACAACAGGAAATCCAAACAGTAATAATACAGAGACTCAGGAACTCAGGAAGGCTGACGACAATCCAGCAATTTGGATCAGACAGTGGCAGCCATTTATAGACCAGCAGGAGGATCTTCCTGTCACATGATGAGCCTATGGCTTCCATTTCTTCTACTGGCAAGATTGCCAGTACTTCTTCTATGGCCATTTCTTCTACTGGCAAGATTGCCAGTACTTCTTCTATGGCCATTTCTTCTACTGGCAAGATTGCCAGTACTTCTACGGACATTTCCCTGACACCCCTTCAGTGTCAGCGCAGCCCGAGAAGAGCTCGGAGATTGCCGCGCGCCGCTTCACGCAGCGCAAACACTGCTACGCCGCTTGGTATTTACCAAGAATTTCTCGGCGTACTGAAGAGGTGCACGGGAAGCCCCGATTTTTCCCTCTGCGCATGCCCAGTATGCAAATGAACCTTCCGAGGTTCTGGCGTACTTTGCAAGCGTACGGGGATCGGTTCTCAAAAGTCACTTTCACTTTCAATTCGGCCCGTCACACACGTTCAAACACATGTCACTACACTTCCCCTGCATCACCCCCCTCCCTCCCCTCATAAACTCCCGCCCAAATCCCCGATATTTACATTACTAAATGCTTGCAGCGTGTCTTTTTTGTAAATGTCAAAATCACATTTACTCCTGCTTGTGCTCCGTGAGTCATGGCGCACAGGCTTGGTAAATCAGCCCCATAGTCACATTAACCCCTTGCGATCGCCCCCCTGTCACAGTGTCACTGAATGCAGTAATCATACATGTATGATTACTGTATTTAGTGTCAGTGTTACAGGCAGTGTGACAGTTAGTGTTAGGTTCAGGGTAGCCCCCGTACCCCCCCTAATAAAGTTTTAACCCCTTGATCTCCACCCTAGTTAACCCTTTCACTCCCTATTGCCAGCGTCACTAAGCGATCATTTTTCTGATCGCTGTATTAGTGTCGCTGTTCCCGCCAGGTAGCTAATTTATTTTTTATTGTGATTTTTTTTTTTTACTAAAGACATATGGCTAAATAAATGTTGGCCTAAATGATTGACTAAAATGTAGTTTATTTGATTTTTCTTATAACAAAAAGTAAAAAATATTGTTTTTTTTTTTCAAAAATGTCGCTCTATTTTTGTATATAGCGCAAAAAATAAAAATCACAGAGGCGATCAAATACCACCAAAAGAAAGCTCTATTTGTGGGAAGAAAAGGACGCAAATTTTGTTTGGGAGCCACGTCGCACGACCGCGCAATTGTCAGTGCCGAATCGCAAAAAGGGGCAAGGTCATTTACCTGCATTTTGGTCCGGGTCTTAAGTGGTTAAAGAAGAAAACTTACCCTCATATATTCCTCCTGCAGAACCTGGATGATGGCAGAGCAGGTATCAGGAATGATGAGGCCCAGAGCCTGGGGGGAGATGCCCGTCGAGAACTTTAAGTCCTGAAGGCTTCTCCCAGTTGCCAGATAATGTAGGGTGGCAACTAGCCTCCCCATATGGAAGAAAAATATATTTCCAATATATTTATTTAAAAAAATTATATATTTTAAATATATTTACAATATATTGGCCTACGCGAATATATTTTTACATCTATTCCAAAAATGTAAATTCAAATATATTTTCCAAAGGCATATATTTTAAAATATATTTTTTTCAATATATTTGACATATATTTTTGAGCATCTAAAAAAATGCATTTAAACATATATTTTTAAATATACTTGTAAAGGCATTCCAAAATATAATTTAAATGCATTTTCCAAAGACATATATTGAAAAATATATTTTTTAAATATATTCTTCAGATTTTTTTCAACATATATTTTTACATATATTTGTAAATGTGTTCCAAAAATATAATTTTAATATATTTTCCAAAGGCATATATGTGAAAATATATGTTTGAAAATATATTGTCCAGATATTTTTGAACATATAAAAAAATGCATTCAAACATATATCTTTAAATATACTTGTAAATGCATTCCAAAAATATAATTTAAATATATTTTACAAAGCTATATATTAGAAAATATATTTTTAAAATATGTTTTTCTGAAAATATTTAATGTCTAATAAAGACATTTCAACATATATTTTGTCTGATATTTTTGTAACTATGTCATAGATAACATTCTGAATACATTTATAAGAGACCCACTACCATTTTAAAATGGCTTGTTTTACTCTTTTAAAATAAATTTAAAAAAAATAAAAGATTTAAATAAAATATATTTTTTTTATAAGATTTTAAGCACATAATCCATTCAATACAAAGCAGATAAACCTCTCGCATCCACTTTCCATTCCCAAAGAATTTTTGTATAAGTCATTCTGAATTGAGAACGCTTGTCGGCGGACCAGCAAGTACAGTTATATTGATTTATTGATTGACCTGAATGAATGAGAACCTTCACAGACATCCACCTCCACAGTCCAAGGGTCTTGTCTGCTTACAGAGTACAGAGAGAAACTCTGGATATAAATCTAAAATGTTCTGTTTAATCCATGAATCAGAAGTTGCACTATTATTACCAAACTCGCTCATCAGTGTCTTTATGGACCTTGCTTTGTGCACTGGTGGGCAGTCATGTTGGAACAGGAAGGGGCCATCCCCAAACTGTTCGCACAAAGTTGGGGGCATAACATTTTCCCAAAATGTCTTGGTATGCTGACGCCTTAAGAGTTCCCTTCACTGGAACTAAGGAGCCAAACCCAACCCCTGAAAAACAGCCCCACACCATAATCCCCCCCCCCCCCCCCACGCACACCATAATCCACCAAATGATTTGGACCAGTGCACAAAGCAAGGTCCATAAAGACATGGATGAGTGGGTTGGGGTGGAGAAACTTGACTGGCCTACACAGAGTCCTGACCTCAACCTGATAGAACACCTTTGGGATGAATTTTTGTGGAGACTGTGAGCCAGGCCTTCTCATCCAACATCAGTGCCTGAACTCAAAAATGTGCTTCTGGAAGAATGGTCAAACATTCCCATAAGACAGCCTTCTCAGAGGAATTGAAGCGGTTATAGACTGGCATGCTATTAAAACTCATGTGCGTGTAAAGGCAGGCGTCCCAAAACTTTTGGCAATATAATATATATTGTATATATACTGTATATTCTTGTTATACTAAGTCCAGTCCATTGTTTGGACTTCGTACCTGCCGAAGGGTAATTCCAGCAGCAAAAAGTTCCCCCCAGCACAAAATTAAAACTCAGCAGCTACACAAAGGGGGTTATTTACTAAAGGCAAATACACGTTGCACTACAAGTTCAAACTACAAATTCAAAGTGCACTTGAAATTGCAAGGAAAGTGCACTTGGAAGTGCAGTCGCTGTAGATCTGAGGGGGGCATGGAAAATAAAAAAAACAGCATTTTAGCTTGCACATGATTGGATGATAAAATCAGCAGAGCTTCCCCTCATTTCAGTTCTACCCCTCAGATTTACAGCGCCTGCACTTACAAGTGCACTTTCAGTGCAATTTCAAATGCACTTTGCACTTGTAGTTTGCGCTTGTAGTGCAAAGTGGATTTGCCTTTAGTAAATAACCCCCCATACTGTACACATACTGCAGCTGCTGACTTAATATTAGGACACTTACCTGTCCTGGAATCCGGCGATGTTGGTATCCCAGCCAATGTTTCCATTGGCTCTCGGGTGCTGCTGCCTCCATTGCCTATATATAGGAACAATTCACACCACATGCAGCCCAGTGCGTTTTTTTTTGTCTGCATGGAAAGTAAGTTATATGGTTTTCAATGGCATAATTTACACTAGTGCTTGCAGTTCCAGAAAAAAAGTAGAGCATGCTGCATTTTTCCTGCACTGGACTGTAATGGAACACTGTAAAGCACATCAAAAACGCACTAGAATGCACCTGAACACACTGGAACACACATGTCCTTATCTAAGGTTAAGAAAAAAAAGAGGGGAAAATGCACTGGAATGCTTTAAAAACACACCAAACATACCCTGGAATGCATCAAAAACAAACATGCAGAAAGGCATTGGCAAAGTAGGTGGGGGGGGGGGAAGAGGCAAATAAGTGGAGCTTCCACTTTTGGGTGGAACTCCGCTTTAAATGTCATATCCCTGCCCAAGCTGCACTGCCAATGCTAGGCTGTGCTGGAAGATAAATATGTAAGTGATGAGAGCTGCATTCTTGTGCGTGTGTATATATATATATATATATATACTGTGTGTGTGTGTATGTGTGTGTATGTGTATATATATATACCGTATTTGCTGGCGTATAAGGCGACCAGGCGTATAAGACGACCCCCTAATTTTACAGTTTTTTAACGTTTTTTTTGCCTGTACTCACCGTATAAGACGACCCCCATTCCGATACTTCATATTTCTTCCTTCTGGAGCCATATACTTCTTCATTCTTACTGGGACTGGAGCCAATCACGGCGAGCGATGTATTCTATTAATGAATACAAAGCCTGCTTGGATTGGCAGAGGTTGTAACATCATCAGCCCGTGCATCTCTGACTCTCAAAGCCAATCCGAGCAGGCTACTGTATGTAGGCACTCGGATTGGCAGAGGTTGTTACCCCAATCTGAGCAGGCTCTGTATTCATTTGAATACATCGCTCACCGGGATTGGCTCAGCGGTATATACTGTATGTAGCCGAAGCTACATGGGATATTACTGCACATCCAGCAGGCATCCGAGCAGCTGACCCGGTGTATAAGATGACCCCTGCTTTTTGCCCAGTTTTTTTAAGTGTAAAAGGTAGTCTTATACGCCAGCAAATACAGTATATATATATATATATATATATATATATATATACACACACACATATATATATATATATATATATATATATATACATATACATATATATATATATATATATACATATACATATACATATATATATATATATATATATATATATATATATATATACACATATACATATATATATATATATATATATATATATATATATATCTCAGATATACTGTGTGTGTGTGTGTGTATATATATAGGGTGACCAGACATCCCCGGTTTCAGGGGACAGTCCCTGGATTAAGGACACTGTCCCTAGACCAAGTCTGTCCCCAGTTTTGTCCCCATTGGATTTGAACAGGGGCTGGGGCAATTTCAAAGACAGTCAGTGCAGAATTAAAAAAAAAAATAATTCTGAATTACACCCCCCTACTCTGTCGCTCCTACTAGCTTGGGGGGGGGGGGGATTTTTTCCATTACCTGTGCCCCTTTCTGATGATCATGTGTTGGTCGGAGCAGAGGGAATATTTCTTCAGTTTCAGGTGCATTCCCATTCAGCTCCGCTTCCATGTTCTTCTGCCTTGGCTCAAGTCCCGGCCAGCTGCCTGCCTGCTTATCTTCCTCCGCTCCCCACCAAGCAGTAGCGGGGACCCGGAGTTTAAGACTTGGCAGGCTGTGTGGTGGGCGGCTGCAGCGATGGGCAGAGAGACGCTGATTGCCGCCATTACTAGTAAAAAAAAATGTGTCCCTGGATTTTTAAAAAAAAATCTGGTCACCTTAGTATATATATATATATATATATATATACACATACACATAGAGTATATCTGATATATATATATATATATATATACACACACACATGTACCAGAATGAAGATACAAAATATATATATAGAATGCATCTCCCATCACTTACTTACATGTATAAATATTTTTCTCATTTCTTTTATCTCATTCTTTTTATTGGGATGTGGGTTTGAATTCTGTGCCTTCGATCTTATAATATGTGAATTCAGCCCTGGGGAAAACTCTTTAAATGAGACTGCAATGATAATACAGGAAACAATACAGGAGGTGTGTGACAGGAAGTGAGCAGTGGGAACCAGAGGGGTGAACTTTCACCTCTCACTTCCTGTTCCTGGTAAGGCCTAGTCTAAAAAGGAAAGCATGGCAGCATGGTGGAGACGCTCTCTGTATTCCCCTGGATGTATTCTCCTGGATGAAAGGTGAGCCTTCTATGTAATAATATTAGAATTGTGAAAGTTTGGTGTATGAGTTAAGTTGTATTTGTCTATTTCCTGCTGAATAGTTCTCATTCTGTGTACATTCACCTTCCCAGTTACCATACAGCATGTGCACAGTAATGTAATATTATAGAGCTCCTCTTCCACAGCATGTCACCCTGCTGCATATAATATGTATGGCATCCATGTTATATCCAGTAACTGTGTAACATACTGTCAGTGTACATTGCTGCATATAATATGCATGGCTTCCATGTTATATCCAGTAACTGTGTAACATACTGTCAGTGCACATTGCTGCATATAATATGTATGGCTTCCATGTTATATCCAGTAACTGTGTAACTTACTGTCAGTGCACATTGCTGTATATAATATGCATGGCTTCCATGTTATATCCAGTAACTGTGTAACATACTGTCAGTGCACATTGCTGCATATAATATGTATGGCTTCCATGTTATATCCAGTAACTGTGTAACTTACTGTCAGTGCACATTGCTGTATATAATATGTATGGCTTCCATGTTATATCCAGTAACTGTGTAACATACTGTCAGTGCACATTGCTGCATATAATATGCATGGCTTCCATGTTATATCCAGTAACTGTGTAACATACTGTCAGTGCACATTGCTGCATATAATATGTATGGCTTCCATGTTATATCCAGTAACTGTGTAACTTACTGTCAGTGCACATTGCTGTATATAATATGTATGGCTTCCATGTTATATCCAGTAACTGTGTAACATACTGTCAGTGCACATTGCTGCATATAATATGTATGGCTTCCATGTTATATCCAGTAACTGTGTAACTTACTGTCAGTGCACATTGCTGTATATAATATGTATGGCTTCCATGTTATATCCAGTAACTGTGTAACTTACTGTCAGTGCACATTGCTGTATATAATATGTATGGCTTCCATGTTATATCCAGTAACTGTGTAACTTACTTTCAGTGTACATTGCTGCATATAATATGTATGGCTTCCATGTTATATCCAGTAACTGTGTAACATACTGTCAGTGCACATTGCTGTATATAATATGTATGGCTTCCATGTTATATCCAGTAACTGTGTAACTTACTTTCAGTGTACATTGCTGCATACAATATTATATGGCTTCTATTCTATATCCACTCGCCATGCAGCATAGGAGTTGATTTACTAAAGGAAAATCCATTTTGCACTACAAGTGCACTTGGACATGCAGTCGCTGTAGATCTGAGGGGTAGATCTGAAATGAGGGGAAGCCCTGCTGATTTTATCATCCAATCATGTACAGGCAAAAATGATTTTTTTTTGTCCCCTTCAGATTTATAGTGACTGCACTTCCAAGTGCGCTTGTAGTGCAAAGCGGATTACTGTAGAATTTTGTGCATTTCACATTGTACTGTACATTTATACTGTACCATGCAACTTTTGAGTCAATAAACTCTGATTGTGTAAAAAAAAAAAAGCGGATTTGCCTTTAGTAAATATACCCCATAATGTCAGGGCACAGTGCTACCAATGTTTATGTCTCCCTCCCCTTTTGCATATTATTATCTGCCCTGCTACTAGGTGCCATTAGATATGGATTTTTCCATACAGATACCAATTATGGGCCACCTTTCAGGCCGATAACAATATGAGGTAATGATATTATGTTTACATCCAGCTGCCCCAGAAGTAGCCTGATATCAGTTGACATCTAGGCCTTTTTTTGTATTCTAACAGCCACTGGCCACTGTCAGAATGCAGGAAAAAAGAGCAGATAGCAGGGAAATCAATAGCCTGCTGTCAATCAGCAAAGGAGAGGATTTGAAGGAGAACATTCTTCTTCAGGTCTTCCTCTGCTGATTGACAGCAGGCAGTGGGAAGGGGGCACAATAGTCAGCCTAATTTTAAAATTTGAAACAGCCAATGGCAGTCTGGCTATGGTTCCCCCACTGCCTGCTGTTTACATTCAGCTACCATCAAATAAATTGTGCAGAAGGAGGTTAGCGGTGTCTGGGGTGTGTGTGTGGGCGGGGGGTTTGAAAGATGGGGGTGTGTGTGTGTGGGGGGGGTGGGGGGGAGTGGATGGGGGGTGAAGAGGTGGAAAGATAATTTTTTTATTTTTTATTTTTGGCGGATTCTGACAGATGGGCCGCCAGCCGCTGTCAAAGCACCTGACCAAGACTAACTGACAGCTGGTGAATATAAAACCAGAATAAGCACTTGGAAGAAGAAAACCAACAACTGAGACAACTTGCCTTTGGTAAGCGGACAACTTAATTGCGGTTTATATCACTGCATTAAACTGGCACTGTATCTGATCATCATATCTGCATCATCCTTCATTATTCATTTGGTCATCAGCGTTTGAGTTTTGTGGTGATATCATTAAGAATTTTTGAGGTTTGGTTTGCCAATTGTGTGCTGTTGGCATACAATTTTGGGATCACCGATTTGGCGTATTAACCTCTCATTGTTTATACATATAATTTGACATTCATTTTGTGAATTTATATAGAAATTTTTCCTTGCACTCTGATTTTTTTGTTTTGGTTAATTATTGTGCACCGTTTTTGGCATATCAGCCCCTGGATGCCAATCTTTCAATGGAATTGGTATTGGTGAAATTTTTTCAATTTTAATTTTCATTGAATCTTTTTTATTGGCACAGTCTTTTATTTTTGTTATCTATTTATTGTGTGTTATTCCACCAGTTCTGCTGCCTTTGTTATTTTTATCTTTATTTTCTGTTTGACCAATCATTTGCCCTTTCATTCTACAGTGTTTTAAGGCAGAGGTAGGCAACCTTATAGAGTTGGAGATCTACCTGAACAACATGGGAGAAGTCAAAGATCACAGGGCACAGTCTCCTCCAATGTTGCCTCCTCACACCTCACTAAAACCTATAATTGCCGTACTACCGCACTACAATCGTGTGCCTTTCACTGCAATTATTGGTGTAAACATTTTGCCTCCTCACCACCTTGCAGAATTTCTCAGAGGCGCATTGGAGCATTGCATACCGCACTTGTGAATGAGCCCTAAGTTGCATTTGGCAATAGCACTTTTAAGGCTCATTCACATGTGAATTTGGGGGTGGTAAAACCCTGCCCCCAATCCCTACCCCCTTTAGCTGCTAAGTGGGAGGGGGTCAGGGTGCCATGGGAGGTGGATGCTTGAGAGTTACTATTAGATCTCAAGCAACCAGAAATAACAGTACCAATGGGGATCGTTGAGTAACTGGAAGTTTACTGTACTACATTCATTATAGTATCAGTGAGTGCACTGAGGTAACTACATACTATATGCACAAGTAGGATTTTTGTTTTGTGGAACATCCTTACTTTTACCTTGGGAGAAACCCTCTTGGGGGGGTCAGCAGCAGACTGGAGGAAACCCTCTAATCATTTAAGTACATTTTTCCACAAGTCATCAATTTCTAACAAATGAAATGAATGGATATAGTGAGAAAATAGGCCATTATGTTACTTAAAAAGTTGTTATGCTTTTCCATAGAGTTGCCTGGTGTAATGGATCTTTTGAAAACAACAAGAGCGCAGCTAATAGCACTGAAGAATGATGGTGGAAGTTCATCCTGTGTGGGTGTATCGTGTGCATCACCTTTTGTCCCATCTGAAGACTTGAGCTCATCTCCTTGTCAAGTGTCGTACTCAAGGCCTAAACAGGTAGGTTTTCTTTTGGTATCGAAACATTAAATGGTTGTCTTTTTTTTTAAATATCAAACATATCCTACTCCTATTTACCTGCTCTGTGTAAGGGTTTTTGTACAGAGCAGCTCAGATCCTTCTCTTCTCAGGTCCCATGCCGGTGCTCCTGAACCAGAGCTCTGTGTGTCCAATCACACACTGAGCCTTGCCTTGACCCCATCTCCTAATTAGCTCACTGGCTGTGATTGACAGCACCGTGAGCCAATAGCTCCCACCGCTACAGAAAGCCAATCAGCAGTGCAAGTCCCTGGAGAGACAAGGCTCTCGTGGACATCACTGGATTGAGAGAGGGCTCATGTAAGTATAGGGGGGCTGCACACAGAAGTTTTTTTTTACCTTCATGCATTGAATACATGAAGGTAAAAACCCTTGTACCTTTACAACCACTTCAATAAAAAGTAACCTTTAAGGAGGTGCCTCCAAGCGGCTGACAGATGGAGAGAAGCAAGTACAGTTAGACCCTATGAAAACATCAGCTTTGACATGTAGACTGTAAGCCAATTTGACTGTTGTGTCAAAATAAGATATCTTGCTCAGTCTGGTAGTAGTCTGAACTAAAAAGGCAAGTTGTAGGCAAGATGTTGATTTTTATACAGATTTTTTAAAAGTCTACAATATTTTTTTTTTACATGCTTAATTTTGTTCGTTTTATTTACTCAGCTGCATCTATTAGACCCCTTTCACACTGAGCCAGTATTCAGGTGTTTTAGCACTAGAAATAGCCTCTAAAAAGCTCATGAAACTGCATCCCTTTCAGTGCAATGAGTACTTTCACACTGGGGCGATGCGCTTGCGGAACTTTAGAAAGAGTCCTGCAAGCAGCATCTGGGGCGGGTTGGGAGCGCTATAAATAGCGCTCCTAAAACACACCTGCCTATTAATGGGCAGCACTTCCAAAGCACTTTAAAAGCGCATTAAAAACTGTACTTTTTCCCTTTAAAAAAAAAAACGCCTAAAAAGTGTTGCAAAAACCACCGGAGCTTTAGCAGCGCTAAAGTGTGAAAAGGGTCTTATATGGCTTTTGATTCACAGGGAAAATCTAATAAGTCTAATATTTTCCATTTACTTTTTAAAGCTGCCACTTTGGCAAAGTTTCCTGGGACTTCAAACGGTGTGATCAGTGACGCTCTTACGAGAACAATTCCGGTGTTGAAATATCACCTGAAGGGAAACATCGGGAACCATCAGAATACCACAAATAAACTTGTATGTCATTTACCACAGTTAACACCACTTTCTATTCTCTGTGTTGTAGTGTTTGTATATTTACATGATAATAAAGTTGTGTGTATTGTACTGTGTTATCGTTTTTATTTCCAAATATTTGCTGGTTTTATAGGCCTACAATATATAAAATACAATATATAAATGCACAGCATTTCAAAATGTAATAGGAATGTATTTTTTTTTATTTTACATTCAGTACATTTATATTTAAAATATATTTTAAAAAACATTCTTAATATATTTTTCCCAAATATATTGCCATATATTTGAAATGCTACAATTTTGGCCAGATTCAATATATTTCAAAAATATATTTCAATATATTTGTGAATATATTGGGTAATGCATTGTGAAATATGTTGCAAATATATTCATAAATATATGTTAAATGCATTTAGCAATATATTTATGCAGCCATAAATATATTGCAAAGTGCATTTTGGAATGCATTGTGAATGTATTCAGAAATATATGTTAAATGTACTTCTGAATGCATTTAGCAATATATGTCTAAATATATTCACAATGCATTCCAAAATGCATGTTGCAATATATTTATGGCTGCATAAATATATTGCTAAATGCATTCAGAAGTACATTTAACATATATTTATGAGTATATTTGCAACATATTTCACAATGCATTTCCCAATATATTCAATAATATATTCACAAATATATTGAAATATATTTTTGAAATATATTGAATCTGGCCAAAATTGTAGCATTTCAAATATATTGCAATATATTTGGGAAAAATATATTTAGAATGTTTTTTTTAAATATATTTAAAATATATTTTTCTTCCACGTGGGTCTGTTCAGCACTGATAGCCTCCCGCATAATGGTGTCCTGCCTGGTAATACATGGCGAAACCAAAGCTAACAGGTGCTGAAATACGGGATCAGACATTCTCAGGAAATTCCTGTAGTCATCAGGATTATTTTCCTGAAGCTCCCGCAGCAACCAATTCTTGGTCCATGAATGAGTCCTCACCCTGTTCATGGACTCGTCTAGGTCTAAAACAAGCAGACCTACACACATCGCTTGCACAGCACGAAGTCGCCAACGATGAGTAGGTGCCTGCAACATGGCTACAAGGCTAGAAACAATCAGAATGCACTAAACTGACCGCACTGAAGAACAGCAAGTCCTATGAAGAACGACCTGAAAATCAGAAACGACCGGACAGGAACGCAATGTAAAACAATACGACCTGACCGCACGTCCCGATACTCAGGTTATGAGTTTATTTATTTTGTAGTATCTGCACATGGTGAGGAGTGGAGGCTTCAGTGTGACTGGTGTTCGAATGTAGGGGTGACACTCCTGGCAGTAAGGTTTGTCACCCTGGGTCGTCGGGGAGAAGTTATCCCCACGACCGTGTGAATGTGGTATGAATGGACAGCAACATGATTGGTACCTTAAAGTGAAGAGATATTGGAAGGAGAGGGATTATAACGGTGCCCAATGTAGAAACCAAACAACTGCATTGATATCATCAAAATACAAAAGAATTTTATTTTATTACAAAAGTTTTTAAACAAAAAAATTAGACATATAGCAATAAATATACAGCGTGGGAGTAATATTAGAGATGTAGTGTGACAGATCCAATCAACCCTACTAGTTTCGCCATGCAAGGCTTCATCAGGGGAATTAGGACTGGATCATCTCAGTATAAGAACTATAAAAAACGAAACAAAGAGTATTCAATAATTACATCACTGTCAGAAGAAATATGGTTCATACATTTTACAATATTAATTAACATACAATGAGAGATTTGGCTGAGATCAACAGCAGCCCTGGTGCCCATAGGATCCGATGCATAAAGCCCCCCTCAACCAAACCAGCCACATGGACTGAGACAATCACATACAAGCATGTGTGGACACCTGCATGTAGTGTGAGAGGACATTGAATAACCTGGCATTTACATAGCTCATTATGGGGTGGATAGAAAAGAAAAACCTACCCAAAAATTCCCAGTGCTGCCATGCGGGTAGACCTCCAAGGTAAATGTTGAGTTTGAATAAAGGGGGAGGCTGAGCCCCAGGGATGGCAACTGGGGAAAACAAAGGAAACTGGTAAGATTGACTAGCATAATAAGAGCAAGAAATTAGTGATGCCAATTTAAGAATAAACCTTTTGTATATAAAGAGAGCAAAAACATGCTACGCAAAAAATATATATGTCGTTCACCAGAAGGTAGGGACCTACCTTAGGGGGTCAGTGATTAAAGGAAAAAGGAAAGTTTGGTATCAAAAACTGGCAGGAACACTGAGGTCACAATGCAAAATGTATCTCTAGGGAAAAGAAAGAAAGAGCGTACCGATGTTAGGATCATATAAAATAATAAAGATAAATGGTGGTGTTTGCTTATATATAGGCTAAGTAAGCAGAACTCACATGTAAGATCCAGATTTAATAAACGTGAGCCAGTGCTGATGACAGAACACCTAACGGCCACAGAGCCAAGACCGCCCAGCATATACAGGTAGAAAGCTGAGCCTTAATAAAAAAAGAGAAGAAAAAGAGGCCAACATGAGAGAAGGATGGAGTAAGGGAAGTACTATGAGGGGAGGGGGGCGATAGGGATGCCCGGGCATGTTGGGGTCAATCAGAGCTTACCTAGACGCTGCTGAGCAGATGGGCAGTGTTCCTGCCAATAGCGTCGGCATTAAGAGGGAGGGAGCTATAAATAGCTGAACTGGGCGATCGTCATAGACGCAATGGTGTCACGCATAGTGCTGAGCCGGCGCGATGCGCGCCTACAAATCCCACAGTTCCCTGCAGTGTCTGACAGCGTCACGATTGGACACGCTACACACAGAACACGCAGGGAGGCGTGGAGGAGAGGTGGCGAGCGCACACCCGAGGGGAAGACTGAGAAGGAGAACGGTGGGCGGACCCAAGAAAGAAGAGGAAAAGCATATACGCCCAATGCCAGTTAAATGGCCAATCAGATTACAGAATGTCGACCAATGGGGTCAGATGTAAACAGGTGAACGGACGTCACATAAATAGCGTTGGAGATTTAACAAAAACAGAATAGGAGGAAAGCCTGCATGACAGCCAATGGGAACAAATAAGGGATATATGAGAACAGGAGAGGGGAGGCAAGGCAAGCATCGGAGGGAGGGACCATATTGGGAAACAACCCACTCCCACTTGTGGGTGGATCCCTGTATGGGCATACAAGCCTAGCCATAGATCAGAGTCAAAAAGTAAATAAATAAGACAATGATGAATATAAGAAACAGAGCAATTATACTTTATACAATTAATTATCCATAGCATTTCAAACTTTAAATTTCAACTATATCAAAGAGCTTATAAAGAGGGTGTGGAAAGTATTTTGATTTAGTGATTTATGATTAATTAGGAATTCCCCCATAGTAGGGGTTAGTCAGTTATATTGGTATGAAAACACGATATGCCCCTGAGATGGAGAGTGTTAGGCGCCGTACACACGATCGGATATATCCGATGAAAACGGTCCGCGGACCATTTCCATCGGATATGTCCGATCGGGAGTTTGATCCGATGGCGTGTACACACCATCGGATCAAATTCCCCGCCGCCGGACGGCGCGGTGACGCGGCGGTGACGTTGACGCCGCCGCGTCACCGCCACGTCACCGCACCAGGAAGTAAAACACTTCCGCGCATGCGCCGAATCCATTCGGCAGCGGCGCGGCGGCGGTGGGACCCGACATGTCTGCTGGTAAGTGTACTAACCAGCAGACATGTGGGGCGGACAGATTCCACCCGATAGATTTCAAAGCATGCTTTGAAATCTGTCGGGTGGAGAAATCTGTCCGCTAGCCCATACACACGAGCGGAGATGTCTGCTGAAACGGTCCATCGGACCGTTTTCAGCGGACATATCCCCTCGTGTGTACGCCGCCTAACAGAATGACCCGTGACAGACTGAGATTCTCCTATGTCTAGGGTCACCTTATGTCCACTAGGGCCATAGGGTGACAAAGAAATCATAATTCATATATTACATGAGATGGGACATTAATAATATTTCATATTGCAGGTGATTTCATGTGGACCAGAGTGACTCATACCTCTGTATAATAGGCTATTGAAATGCCTTGAGACATGTCTTGAGGTGTTGGCAATTCACTGTGAAAGAAACATTCTGTTGAAAAGGTGTTGATTGCACCCACTCCTGGAGGACTCTTTTCATTGTGTTATTCTAAAGGTTAATTGAATTCTATTGATACAGGAATGTATTAATTCTAAGGTGTGATTGTCATTATCTACAGGAATGTCATTCTCTCTGAGTTAACGCTATTGATGATGCGGTGCCGACATATCTACATAATTAGCTTACCTGAATGCCTTTTAGAATGTGATTGAAGCCCCCCATGGTGTGAAGGGGGGTGGAGATTGTATTGTCCTGTGATTACTGTCACATGCTTGTAAACTGTATAAGAAACTGTGAAAATACCATTAAAGTGTTCATACATTTTGAAACCAGTACCAGAGCAGAGTCTCGTGTATGCAGGATTGTCGGAGTGTGTCAGATAAGCTTATTGTGGTTGGATGGAAGGTCGTAAACGGTGGTGACCGTTACAGAGAGGTGGGGAAAATATTGGTTACCTAGATGGAATAGATCCATGGTCACAACCGGTCGGTAATGCACCCTTAAATACGCACTCGTCTACCCCACTTTATGGCAGACCCTCTGCCACTGCCACCACTTCACAATCTTCTCGTCTACCAGCTACTGATTTGATTTGATTTGATTTTAAGCTTGGTTAGGCGCCAAATATCCACTGGGGGGTGAGCGTCTAAGCGCCGCTGGTTAGGTGTTACCTAGAATCAATCCACAGTAATAAAAAAGAAAAAGAAAAAAGATGACAGAGAATAAAAATAAAAATATCCAGTTCTTAGGTAAACAAAAGAAAAAGGCCTAGGAGCTTCAAAGAATATGATAAGGAAAAAGAAACAAGGAAATCTATAGATAGAGTACATAACATCATTGGTATCTGAGTAGTCAGGGCCATTCCAGGGACATAATCACTAAAATGGCATGACTGACCCCATCAATGAAGGAGCGGAGTGTATGGGAAAAAAAAATAACGCTGAATCTATCCATAAGCCTGGACAAATAGCTCTGTCTTCAGTTTTTTCCTGAAGAGGAGCAAGTTTGGTGTCATCTTAAGTTCCACGGAAAGCGCATTCCACAGCATAGCACCCCGACTCTGAAGTCGTGTGCCTCCCATGGAAGAAAGTTTAGATGGAACAACTACGGCTAGGTGTTGGGTCGTGGACCTTAATGGCCGCGTAGGTACATAGTGCATCGCTAGATTGTGTAAATATTTGGGGCCTAGTCCCCAGTATGCTCGGAAAAAGATACAGAGCGTTTTAAAGATCACTCTCTGCTCAATAGGGAGCCAATGGAGTGATCTCCTAGCCAGGCTAATATGATCTTGTCTCGATAGACCCAGAACAAAGCGAGCAGCGTGGTTCTGCACCACCTGGAGCTTGTGGACCCATTTCTGCGGGGCACCCAGTAGAAATATGTTAGCCCCATCTAATCTGGTGTGGATAAAAGCTTGGGCAAGTATAGATCTATTACTTTGCGTGAATAGGTGTTTCACTTTTCTGAGGAACCTCAGATGATGATTGGCATTCCGCAGGATGTTTCTAAAGTGGGGCACAAACGAGAGGGTGTCGTCAATGAGGACCCCTAGGTTTTTTACCTGCTTAGCTGGAATGGGTGTGGGCCCGAGAGATGGAGGCCATGCCGCCAGAAGTGCTGCGCCATCAAGACCAATTAGTAGAACTTTGGTTTTGGCTGTGTTCAATCCAAGCCTATTACCCGCCATCCAGTCCTGTATTTCTACCAGGCATTTCGCCAGCTGAGCTGGCTGCTGAGGTCCTCTTGCTGAATCAACCAGAATTTGAAGTGTCATCAGCATAAAGCTGACACTCCAAGTTGTTGTTTCTGGATGATATCAGCAAGAGGACGGACATACCAATTAAAGAGGAGCGGCGATAGAGCACTCCCCTGTGGGACACCACAAGTAAGAGGTCTTGTGGTGGACCGATGTGTTCCCATCATAACATAATGAGTTCTCTCATGGAGAAAGGAGCTTATCCAGCTCAGAACCACCCCGTCAAGACCAAAAAGATTTTTCAGTCTGTCCAACAGAATCTCAAAGTCGACAGTGTCGAATGCTGCGGAGAGGTCTAGCAGAATCAAAGCTGCCGACCCCCCTGCATCACGGATTGATAGTAATCTTTCTCGCATAGCCAGCACAGATATCTCTGTTCCTCTTCCCGGGCGAAACCCCGACTGGCTATCATGAAAGAGGTTTCCTCCCTCAAAATAGATTTGTAGCTGCCTAAAGACAACTTGCTCTAGAATTTTTGACAAGAAAGGGATGGCGGAAATGAGCCTGAAGTTAAGCGGATCAGTTATATCAAGGCCCACTTTTTTCAGAAGGGGTGTTACTATGGCATGCTTCATCTTTCCTGGGACAATGCCTAGTTGCAGCGAAAGATTGATAACTTTGCAGATGTCTGGAGCCAGTGTTTTGGAGTTGGCCTTCATAAGCCACCCGGGACAGATATCATCTGAATATGATGATGCTCTTAAGTCTCTCATAATCTTCAGTATCTCCTCTGGCGTCGTATCTGAAAATTGCATAAGGCCTAAATGAGGACCCAATATTGTGGGTTGGTCTAGAGGTCACACCGCCTGGTTGGTAGATGTCCGGATTTTCTGTATTTTAGCTTCAAATGACCTAAGGAGACTGAGGCACATTCTATCTGAGGATGGTATAGCAGGGGAATATTTTTTGTTGTTTAAGAGGCTGGATGCGATTTTAAATAATTCAGCCTCTTTGTTAGTTGCTTGGGCTATTTGGGAGTTATAATAGCTTCTTTTTTGGATTTTCACAAGCTTGCTGTACACTCTGCACTGGCACCTATAGGCCATTTTGTCATGCGGTGATTGGTTCTAATCCATTTGCGTTCAAGCTGACGTCTTTTGGATTTTAACTCTCCCAGTGAGGATGAATACCAGGGGCATGATCTGTATTTCCTGGGCCTATTGTATGACGTAGTGATGGGCGCACCTTGTCCAGGGTATTTATTCGTTTTTGTTCAAAAGCGTCCAAAGTCTGTACTAATTTTTCCAACCCATTTTCTGTATCAATTGAATTATGTTCTAAGTTCCCGTGACTGTTAACCACTTGCATACTGGGCACTTACACCCCCCTCCTGCCCAGGTAAAATTTCAGCTTCCGGCACTGCGTCGCTTTAACTGACAATTGCGCGGTCGTGCGACGTGGCTCCCAAACAAAATTTACGTCCTTTTTTCCCCACAAGTAGAGCTTTCTTTTGGTGGTATTTGATCGCCTGTGCGATTTTTATTTTTTGCGCTATAAACAAAAAAGAGCGACAATTTTGAAGAAAAATACAATATTTTTTACTTGTTGCTATAATAAATATCCCAATTAAAAAAAAAAACACATTTTTTTTCTCAGTTTAGGGCGATACGTATTCTTCTACATATTTTTTTTTTTACTAGAAATGGCGGCGATCTGCGATTTTTATTGGTACTGCGACGTTATGGCGGACACATCGGACACTTTTGACACATTTTTGGCGCCATTCACATTTATACTGCGATCAGTGCTATAAATATGCACTAATTACAGTATAAATGTGACTGGCATTGAAAGGGTTAACACTAGGGGGTGAGGAAGGGGTTAAATGTGTATCCTAGGTGTGTTCTAACTGTGGGGGGAGGGGGGGTGACCGATCTGTGTCCCTATGTAGGAAGGAACACAGATCGGGCTCCTCCTCTCCAGAGACAGGACGCTGTCTCTGTGTAAAACGGCAATGAGAGATGATCTATGAGAGATCATCTCTCATTCGCCCACAGATCGCACTGCAAACGGCCACTCTGATTGGCCGTTCGTTCCGCGATCTGTGATTGGCCGTGTCCAAGGGACACAGACAACAGAGGGCTTCCCCACAGCGCGCTCTACAGCGCGCGCTGGGAACGCCTGAAGCACATGCCGTCAAATGACGGCATGTTGGATATTCAGGCCCACGCTGTTGCCGTCATCCGACGGTAGTGCGGGCCTGAAGTGGTTAATATAGGCTGAGTGGAAAATTTCCTCGCTAATTTTTGAAAGTTTTCGGAAAGGTTTTGATCTTTCCATCGGGGGGCCAGAAATGCTTTTTCTAGGGGCTAGGTCTGGCAGGGTGTATTTTAACACATAGTGGTCCATCCATCCAGTCACTATTGTGGATAGGTTTGATACTTGGAGATCATTAGAGAGTACAGCATCAAGCTGATGACCATGGATATGAGTTGGCCCCTGAACTTTCTGCTCGAACCCCATACCCTCCAGATCCTCTAGGAGGTCCTTGGCGTGTGGTTCTTCAATCTGCTCTAACCAAACGGTGAAGTCACCTTGAATTATTAGTTTGTCCTGAATAGCAGTTAGTTGCATGATGTATTCAGTAAATTCTTTAAGAAAATGGCCGTTATATTCTGGAGGTCTATATATAGTGGCCAGGATAAATGCTGAGCAGGGATTAACTGAGCATTTAATGATAAGACTCTCAAAGGTTTTTGGGGAAGGGAGAACTAACTCCGTGCAGGACAAACCTTCATCATATATGACCGCAATACCACCCCCCCTTTTGCCCACTCTATTTCTATACAGGATTTTATAGTTATCTGGTATAAGCTCATCAAAAATTGTTTCAGAGCCTGAACTGAACCATGTCTCGGTCATGGAGAATAAATGGGGGTGCTCGGACATAATCATATCATATATGTCCGAGGCATGCTTCACAGCGGACCTGGCATTTACATAGCTCAGGTTCAAGGGTTTTTCAGCAAGGGATGTTGCTTTCTTATTTGGGGTGATGTAAATAGCAGTGGGGGGGCTCTCGTACAAAGTGCCCATTAAGTCCTGAGGGGACGGAACAGCTTGGGAGACTAGCTGTCTTGACAGTTTTTCATATGTATATTGTGGTTTTGCAAGTCCGTATTGGGCACATATGATTTTAGCTGTATCAGGTAATTGCCCTATATTATAGTTGTTTATGCTTTTCAGGTATGTATTAGAATAGATAAGCTTACCTGAGTTTCTATGTTGCGTATATTCTCTTGGAATAGTCTGGCCCTCCTGGTCCATATGGGCACGGAGGGGCACAGGGGCCCGCGGCGGCGCCATGACTGAAGAGGACCTTGTTGGAGGGGGCGTGGCCTAAAAGGGGCGTGGCTTACACGGGGCGTGGCTAGCAGCAGTGACAGCAGCAGATGGTTTTTCCGGGGGGGGGGGGGGGGAGGGGCGGCCCGGGAGAAGCGTCCAGGCGGCCACACAGCACCCCACCAGCAGTCCAGCAATCAGGGTGCAGAGAGGCTGCAATGCAGGGCCAATCAGTTTGTCAGCAACAGAGTCCGGGACAGCAGATTCTTTCTCCAGCAGGATAGATCACTGACGCGGCGGCGCCATGACTGAAGAGGCCCTCGTTGGAGGGGGCGTGGCTTAAAATGGCCGTGGCTTACAAGGGGGCGTGGCTAGAAGCGGTGACAGCAGCAGATGGTTTTTCCAGGGGGGGAGGGGTGGCCCGGGAGAAGCGTCCAGGCGGCCACACAGCACCCCACAGCAGTCCAGTAATCAGGGTGCAGAGAGGCTGCAATGCAGGGCCAATCAGTTTGTCAGCAACAGAGTCCGGGACAGCAGATTCTTCCTCCAGCAGGATAGATCACTGACGCGGCGGCGCCATGACTGAAGAGGCCCTCGTTGGAGGGGGCGTGGCTAGCAGCGGTGACAGCAGCAGATGGTTTTTCCGGGGGGGGGGAGGGGCGGCCCGGGAGAAGCGTCCAGGCGGCCACACAGCACCCCACCAGCAGTCCAGCAATCAGGGTGCAGAGAGGCTGCAATGCAGGGCCAATCAGTTTGTCAGCAACATAGTCCGGGACAGCAGATTCTTCCTCCAGCAGGATAGATCACTGACGCGGCGGCGCCATGACTGAAGAGGCCCTCGTTGGAGGGGGCGTGGCCTAAAATGGGGCGTGGTTTACAAGGAACGTGGCTAGCAGCGGTGACAGCAGCAGATGGTTTTTGCAGGGGGGGAGGGGCGGCCCGGGAGAAGCGTCCAGGCGGCCACACAGCACCCCACCAGCAGTCCAGCAATCAGGGTGAAGAGAGGCTGCAATGCAGGGCCAATCAATTTGTCAGCAACAGAGTCCGGGACAGCAGATTCTTCCTCCAGCAGGATAGATCACTGACGCGGCGGCGCCATGACTGAAGAGGCCCTCGTTGGAGGGGGCGTGGCTTAAAAGGGGCGTGGCTTACAATGGGGCGTGGCTAGCAGCGGTGACAGCAGCAGATGGTTTTTCCAGGGGATGGAGGGGCGGCCCAGGAGAAGCGTCCAGGCGGCCACACAGCACCCCACAGCAGTCCAGCAATCAGGGTGCAGAGAGGCTGCAATGCACGGCCAAACAGTTTGTCAGCAACATAGTCCGGGACAGCAGATTCTCCCTCCAGCAGGATAGATCACTGACGTGGCGGCGCCATGACTGAAGAGGCCCTCGTTGGAGGGGGCGTGGCCTAAAGGGGGTGTGGCTTACAAGGGGGCATGGCTAGCAGCGGTGACAGCAGCAGATGGTTTTTCCAGGGGGGGGAGGGGCGGCCCGGGAGAAGCGTCCAGGCGGCCACACAGCACCCCACCAGCAGTCCAGCAATCAGGGTGCAGAGAGGCTGCAATGCAGGGCCAATCAGTTTGTCAGCAACATAGTCCGGGACAGCAGATTCTTCCTCCAGCAGGATAGATCACTGACGTGGCGGCGCCATGACTGAAGAGGCCCTCGTTGGAGGGGACATGGCCTAAAGGGGGCGTGGCTTACAAGGGGGCATGGCTAGCAGCGGTGACAGCAGAAGATGGTTTTTCCAGGGGGGGGGGGCGGCCCGGGAGAAGCGTCCAGGCGGCCACACAGCACCCACCAGCCAGCAGTCCAGCAATCAGGGTGCAGAGAGGCTGCAATGCAGGGCCAATCAGTTTGTCAGCAACAGAGTCCGGGACAGCAGATTCCTCCTCCAGCAGGATAGATCACTGACGCGGCGGCGCCATGACTGAAGAGGCCCTCGTTGGAGAGGGCGTGGCTTACAAGGGGCGTGGCTTACAAGGAATTAATCCTTCTATTTCGGCTGCTGTATCTGCGTCCTCCCTCACCCGACGGGTAAGTGCACCTTCTATTTCCATTCTGTTTCCGGCTAGCGCACAACACATTGACCCAAAGATAGCTCCCATTTTTTTAGGGAAAAACCCAGATCACAACTTAATCCCCGCACCCCAAATTCCCAACTAGAATCTGTTGGACTCGAGGTAATTAACCTCTCCACTGAAACCTTAACTACAGAGCAGGTCCAAGTTCTTGGTCTGGGTCTAACCTTTTGTCCTTCGACAGACTTGGATACATTTCAATTAATCAAAGACACACATCTCTTTGCCAGACGTTTGTTATTTAAAACTCTGTATGACAAACCTCAGGTCGATCTCTCTCTTATTGACTATACAGATTTAGAACTCCAAGCTATGGATGACTTAATGTGCCTTTGGCAGGAGGGCAACACTGGCGACGACACCATTCCCGTATCATCGGGGTTGTCGTCCCTGGTGTTACCCCCCGCCCCAGCTTCCTATAAACCCAAGTCTCGAGCCTTTCCCTCCTTGCAGACCAACCCTAACCTCTGGGCCTTTGTTCAACAGGTTACAAATGAGATTAAGAATATGGAACTGGCCAATAGGACTAACAAAAATGTATCTCCAATACTTCTTAAAGCTCTGTCTGACTTACAAAAACACCCGGTCTAATTATAAAGCCTGCTGACAAGGGGGGCAACGTTGTTGTCATGGATGTCGAGGCATACGAATCTATGTGCCTCGGCATCCTTGACAACAAGGACTGGTATAGACCTATCTCAAGAACAATAATTGACAATTTCTCTAAAGAATACACAAGACTAATATTTGAATATCAGAAAGGCATTATCGACTTAAGCACCTGGAACTTTCTAAATGTAAAGGAATCTAAAATTCCGACTTTCTACGCCTTGCCAAAAGTGCATAAATCTCTTGAACACCCCCAGGACAACCAATCGTTTCAGGCTGTCAGGGTTTAACAGAGAACCCGAGTGCCTTAATTGACAGATACCTGCTCCCCCATGTAACGGCCTTACCTTCTTTTGTAAAAGACACAATCAACTTACTTCAAATCATTGACGGAAAATCCATCCCGCAGGGATCTTGGCTAGTGGCCCTCGATGTAGAGAGCCTCTACAATTCGATCCCTCATGTTAGAGGTTTAGAGGTTATCTCTCTCGAGCTTAAAACCAGTGGTGTTCATTTTGACTCCTACAATGAGTTTGTGTTAAAACTGTTGGAATTTATTCTAACTCGAAATGTGTTTGTTTTTGGCTCCTCCCACTTCCTCCAGATACAGGGGGTAGCTATGGGGACCAAGTGTGCACCTAGCTATGCCAACCTGTATCTGGGGGGGTAGAAGAAGGAGATTTTTTCGGACACTCGTATGTCTGACCTGCTATCCAAAGTTATAGCATGGCACAGATATATTGATGATATTCTTATTTTTTTGTCCGGCAGTAGGAACGAGCTCACACAGCTGATGGAGCTACTTGCAGTTAACTCCTACAATCTAAGGTTTACCATGGAATGCAGCCAATCTTCGGTCAACTTTTTGGACCTAAAGATCCAAGTTGATTCAACCGGTTGTCTGCACTCATCTCTATATCGCAAGCCCTCAGCGGGCAACACTATTCTTCATGCGACGAGCGCATATCCCGAACCTCTCTTAGACAGCATCCCCTATAGTCAGTTCCTCAGACTCAAGAGGAACTGTACCAGAGATGTAGATTTCCACACTGCAGCATATGAATTATATGTACGACTACATTCCTGGGGATACAGCCGTTCGCTACTTAAGAAATCATTTAACAAGGTCATGAGACAAAATCGCTCAGTTCTTGTCCACTCTACTACCAAAAAACAAAAGGAGACTAACTCTGTTAGAATTGTGACTCAGTTTTCAAAACAGCATGTAGAAATGAGATCTATCTTTAAGAAATATTGGCCTTTACTTACAGCAGACAACGTTATTTCTAAATACATTAAAGCTTACCCTGAGATTACCTTCAAGCGAACACCTTCTTTGAGGGATCGTCTTGTAAATAGCCATCATGCACGATTGGACATCCATCCATCCACATCCACGGGCACTTTTGCCTGTGGACATTGTGATGTCTGTCCATTCATTATCAACAACACTGTGACTCCCCTACCTAATGGCAAACTCATAGACCTAAATTCCGCATTACATGTCAATCTGTTATATATTTAGCTACCTGCCAATGAGGATGTTTTTATGTCGGCAAAACAAAAAAAACATTCCTGAAATGCATAAAAGATCACATGAATCCCCTGAACAAACGCCTAGTGACTACTGCCCTCAACAGGCATGTAGGCTGCTTACACGATTTTGACACAAACTCTATAAGCTTTGCTGCATTAGAACATGTTCCTTCACATGTCCGCGGTGGAGGTATAGATCAGACCTTACTCCAGCTTGAAACCAGATGGATACATCCGTTAGACGCCGTTAAATTTCCGGGCTTGAATGAATATATTAGTTTCAAACCCTTCTTATGATTTTTATTTGAATGCATTTTTTATGTATCTGCGACGCCTATCGATCTGTCCCCTTCTAGAAATATCCTGGTGATCTGGCTGGTTCTCCCTCTGGATACCACTCTCTTCCCCCCTCCATCTCACCATGGATCTATTCCATCTAGGTAACCAATATTTGCCCCACCTCTCCATCTCAGGGGCATATCGTGTTTTCATACCAATATAACTGACTAACCCCTACAATGGGGGAATTTCTAATTAATCATAAATCACTAATCAAAATACTTTCCACACCCTCTTTATAAGCTCTTTGATATAGTTGAAATTTAAAGTTTGAAATGCTATGGATAAATAGTGGGTGGGTTGTTTCCCAATATGGTCCCTCCCTCCGATGCTTGCCTCGCCTCCCCTCTCCTGTTCTCATATATCCCTTATTTGTTCCCATTGGCTGTCATGCAGGCTTTCCTCCTATTCTGCTTTTGTTAAATCTCCAAACGCTATTTATGTGATGTCCATTCACCTGTTTACATCTGACCCCATTGGTCGACATTCTGTAATCTGATTGGCCATTTAACTGGCATTGGGCGTATATGCTTTTCCTCTTCTTTCTTGGGTCCCGCCCACCGTTCTCCTCAGTCTTCCCCTCGGGTGTGCGCGCGCCGCCTCTCCTCCCCGCCTCCCTGCGTGTTCTGTGTGTAGTGCGTCCAATCGTGACGCTGTCAGACACCGCAGGGAACTGTGGGATTTGTAGGCGCGCAGCGTGCTGGCTCAGCACTATGCGTGACGCCATCGCGTCTATGACGATCGCCCAGTTCAGCTATTTATAGCTCCCTCCCTCTTAATGCCGACGCTATTGGCAGGAAAACTGCCCAAATGCTCAGCAGCATCTAGGTAAGCTCTGATTGACCCCAACATGCCCGGGCATCCCTATCGCCCCCTCCACTCATGGTACTTCCCTTACTCCATCCTTCTCTCATGTTGGCCTCTTTTTCTTCTCTTTTTTTTATTAAGGCTCAGCTTTCTACCTGTATATGCTGGGCGGTCTTGGCTCTGTGGCTGTTAGGTGTTCTGTCATCAGCACTGGCTCACGTTTATTAAATCTGGATCTTACATGTGAGTTCTGCTTACTTAGCCTATATATAAGCAAACACCACCATTTATCTTTATTATTTTATATGATCCTAACATCGGTACGCTCTTTCTTTCTTTTCCCTAGAGATACATTTTGCATTGTGACCTCAGTGTTCCTGCCAGTTTTTGATACCAAACTTTCCTTTTTCCTTTAATCACTGACCCCCTAAGGTAGGTCCCTACCTTCTGGTGAACGACATATATATTTTTTTGCGTAGCATGTTTTTGCTCTCTTTATATACAAAAGGTTTATTCTTAAATTGGCATCACTAATTTCTTGCTCTTATTATGCTAGTCAATCCTACCATTTTCCTTTGTTTACCCCAGTTGCCATCCCTGGGGCTCAGCCTCCCCCTTTATTAAAACTCGACATTTACCTTGGAGGTCTACCCGCATGGCAGCACTGGGAATTTTTGGGTAGGTTTTTCTTTTCTATCCACCCCATAATGGATATTTACTGTCCTCTCACACTACATGCAGGTGTCCACACATGCTTGTATGTGATTGTCTCAGTCCATGTGACTGGTATGGTTGAGGGGGGCTTTATGCATCAGATCCTATGGGCACCAGGGCTGCTGTTGCCTCGCCATAGATCCCAGCCAAATCTCTCATTGTATGTTAATTAATATTGTAAAATGTATGAACCATATTTCTTCTGACAGTGATGTAATTATTGAATACTCTTTGTTTCGTTTTTTATAGTTCTTATACTGAGATGATCCAGTCCTAATTCCCCTGATGAAGCCTTGCATGGCAAAACTAGTAGGGTTGATTGGATCTGTCACACTACATCTCTAATATTACTCCCATGCTGTATATTTATTGCTATATGTATAATTTATTTAAAAAAAAAACTTTTGTAATAAAATAAAATTATTTTGTATTTTGATGATATCAATGCAGTTGTTTGGTTTCTACATTGGGCACCGTTATAATCCCTCTCCTTCCAATATCTCTTCACTTTAAATAAATTGGGGATGAGGTGCCGTATACAAATGAGGACTGTCGATCATAAATTACATGATTGGTACCTTGGCGTGGCGTTGCTGCTCCCAAGTCCTGCATGTTGGACTTGGGCTAATTCAATGTGATGTGGTTGTGGTGTGTGTGATCTAGGGACCACAGTGGTGTGAATGCATACATTGTCCGTGTGCCATGATGAATGTGTGTGTTTAACGTGCAAAGATGCCTACTGACTGCTCTTCCCTCAGCAGACGGGGTAGCCTCGGGCAAGGGGGGACTGTGTGGTTGGGGGGTCAGGTCATTACATATGTCAATCTCCAGGCCCTTTCTCATGGTGTAGTTGTGCAGCACTCAACATGCACCAATGATCTGGGAAGTTTGGGGAATACAACAGGGCCCCACCGGACGTATCCAGGCATCGGAAATGGGACTTCAGGAGGCCAAATGTTTGCTCCACCACTGTACAGGTGCGTATGTGTGCTTCTTTGTATTTTCTCTCTCCTCTGGTTTGGGGATCCTGGAGTGGAGTCATGAGATGGGGCCCAAGTGCATATGCCGAGTCACCTGGAAGGGAAAAGACAGAGGAGGATGTTAGCCGTGCATGTGCCCCTCGTGATGTCTGCATCATGGGGTCAGACAGTCATGCCTGACTCCCATGTCACTCACCAACCAGCCAGCTGTCCTTGTACACGTTCTGTTCGAATTCTGTTGGGATGTTGCTTTGACGGTATATGTAGCTGTCGTGGCTGGACCCTGGGTGTTTGGCACGGACGTGCCATATGAGGCATTGGGCATCGGCTATCACTTGTACGTTGATGAAATGCCACTGCTTCCGATTGCGATATATGTGCTCTGTGGCACGGGGGGGCCGTAGTGCCACATGTGTGCAATCAATGGCCCCGATGGTGTGTGGGAATCCTGCAATTCTGTAGAAATCCTGCATTGCCTTCTGCCGCAGATGCTCATGGGTGGGTTTGAGGATGTGGTGGGACATGTGTCTTAGGATTGCGGTGACAACCTGGTGCACACATCTGCTCATGGTGGATTGTGACATCCCAGCCACAACTCCACTTGTAAGCTGAAAAGATCCACTGGCAAGGAAATGGAGTGTTGCCAGTACCTTGACCAGTGGCTCCACTGCTTGTGAGCGTCGTGTCTGGCTGGTGATGTCATCATGCAGGGCTGTGGCTATTTCCAGGATGGCATCAGGGCATCAGGGCTGAATCTGAAGATGTAATACACCTCCAATTCCCCATGCCTAAGACGTTAATGCGCGTTTGGTATATCCTTTCCTGTGCCCTCTTCCTCCGTGCCTGTGGCCACAGTAGTAGTGCTAGGACCACTGCTGCCCCTGGCATGTTGGCATACGGATGTGTTGTCCTGCAAGTGTGGTTCTCAGCTCGTCCGTAACGGTGCTGCTGTAGCTGCTCTCCAGCTGACCTGTGCACGTCTGCTGCTGACTTACCCCTGCTTTATGAGGGGTAACTTTGTGCCGGAAGTACAACTTACACACTGCGTGCGTAGCCAGTGTCGGGCGCAAGTACTTTCGCGAATCGTTGTATAACCCTCATTTGCATATTTGCATAGGAAATCAATGGGCGCGCCAGATGCGTCCAGCGTAAATATGCACCCACGATACGCCGACGTAAGAAAGTTACGTCGGTCGGAAGAAGCCTATTTTCAGGCGTATCTATTTCTGTGGGTACAGCGCATACGACGGCGCACATTTTGAGTTACGCGGCGCATCTTGAGATACGTCGGCGTAAGTCCTACCTGAATCTGGCCCAATATGTGTACAGTAAAACCTTGGTTTGAGAGTAACTTGATTTGAGAGTGTTTTGCAAGGCAAGCAAAATGTTTTAATACATTTTGCCTTGATATACAAGCAATGTCTTAATATAACTAGTAGAGTAGCGTTACGTCACAACTGAGTATAAAAAAGGAGAGGAGCCTCTAAGTGTAGCAATATGGTTACATTTAATGAAGTTACAATATTTAGCAACATATTACTACACTCAGGCCGCGTACACACGATCGAATTTGTCCGCTCAAACTGGTCCGACGGACCAGTTCAGCGGACAAATCTGATCGTGTATATGGGCTAGCGGACATGTCTGACCGGCGGACAAATTTTAAAACATGCTTTAAAATTTGTCCGCCGGAGACATGTCCGTCGGATATGTCTGCTGGTCAGTACACTCACCAGCAGACACATCTGCCCGCACAAGCGTCGTATGGATGCGACGCATGCGTGGAAGTTGTTTACTTCCTGGTGCGTGGTGGACGTGGCGGCGTCAACGTCACTGCCACGTCACCGCGCGCTGTCTGCCGGTGGGTATTTTGATCCGATGGTGTGTACACGCCATCGGACCAAAATATCCCGGCGGACATATCCGATGAAAACGGTCCGAGGACCGTTTCCATCGGATATGTCCCTCCATGTGTACGCGGCCTTGGAGGTGCCTCTCTTCTCTTTTTATACCTGTAAAAAAATGCTTTGATATACAAGTGCTTTGGATTTCAAGCATGTTTCTGAAACAAATTATGCTCACAAACCAAGGTTTTACTGTACCTAAAAGACTGTTGAGCTGTAGTCCAGCTATAATGCCACTATCACAGCTCAGCCTAAGAACCAGAAGCCGTGTCTTTTAAAATGCCTGCATCCACAGTGCTTACGTGCCCCAGCAACAGCAGCCTGCTCTGTGTTCAACCAGCAGCCTGCAGACCTACAGCCAAGTCTTCCTATAACCACTGACTGCGCCTGTGCAGTGTGTATGCACGCCCCCATGTGCACATCAGCCACGTCTTTAGGCCGTGTCCTTGACACCCAATTTAAAGTCTTCCTCCTATGCGCGCGAGGACCAGCCTCCCCCCACCTTAACAGAAGACATGCCGGTGGCAGTGGCGGAATTATCAAGATCGCAGCAGTCGCACTTGCAACTGGGCCCAGGAGTATGCTCAGGGGGTCCGCTGCCCAACCGTCTACAAGTGTGAAGGGCCCGCCATTATGGCTGTGCTGTGGTACAAGGAGGCCCGCCGCGGCTGCGCCCACCCTGCCTGTTCGTTCCACTCCACCACGGGGAGGGACTTTCATCCGCTGAGGGGAGAGAAGACAGGCTGAGAGAGACTCTGGACTGCCCGTCCCGCCCCACCTATCCAGAGAGAGAATGTAGGGAGGCGGGGCAGACACTGAAAAATGAAGTCAGCTGACCAACAACAAATCGAGTAAAGGAGAGGGGCTCTCTCCCCATGAAGGAAAGGCATCCCTCTGGAGGCACGGTGATGGGAAGTAAGTGTCAATTGCAGTGCAATCGATCAATCCACCACCTCTGCTTCTTACTGATCCCAGCCCTACCCCGCATCATTTCTACAACAGAGGTGAAGGGGGTGATAGGGATGAGATCAGTGGTGAGGGGTGGGATCAATAAAAGGCAGAGGTGGTGGTGGGAGGGGATGGGATCAATAAAAGGCAGAAGTGGTGGTGGGAGAGGATGGCACCACCGCTGCCACCCCCCAAGTACCACCGCTGCCACCCCCCCGAGTACCAATGCTGCTACCCCTTCTACATCACCATTGCCACCCCTCATTTACCACCGCTTGTCATGGAAGCATGAATCAGACGTACATAAACAGATAAATGAATATGAAGGTTTTATTGAAAACCAAACAGCAAGGTCAAAGTCCAAACTGACGATCAAACAGCCAGAAGAGTCGTCCACCAGTGCCAGGGTCGATAGCCAGGGATGAGAGTCAGCCAAGCCGGAGTCTGTAGCCAGAGAAGTCGTGAAACTAAGCCGGGAATCAGGAACCAGAAGGAATGTCCATAGAGCCGGGTCGGTGACCAAGAGCAAGCAGCACGATCACAGGAGGGCTATCAGTCGAAAGGCCCAAGCGAGGAAATGCTGCAGCTGCCATCTATATATATGCTGAGCAGCCAGCTCCTCCCAGTGGGAAGGAGGAGCCACAGGGTGTGGCAGGTTACAAGAACCCCATGAAGCAAGATGGCTGCTAGCACATGTCAGTAATGAGAAGCCTGCAAAGAGGTAAGACCATGACAGTACCTTCCCCTCAAGGGCCCCTCCCCCGCGGCGCAAAATATGGCTTCTGGAAAAGCGCGCGTGGAAGGCTCGGAGGAGGACAGGAGCATGGACATCTGCGGAAGGAACCCAGGAACGCTCCTTTGGACCATAGCCACGCCAGTGGACCAAGAACTGCAACCGGCCGCGGACCAAGCGTGAGTCCAGGATATCGCTCACCTCGTATTCTTCACGATCGCCCACCTGGACAGGATGAGTCCGAGGAACCGAGGAGGTGAAGCGATTGCATATTAGTGGTTTCAACAGGGAAACGTGAAACACATTGGAAACCTGCATACCAAGTGGGAGCGCAAGAGCATAGGCAACTGGGTTCACCCTGCGGAGCACACGGAAGGGACCAACAAAGCGAGGAGCCAGCTTAGGAGTGGGCACTCGGAGGTTGAGATTGCGAGTGGACAACCATACACGATCTTCAACCTGGTAGGAAGGAGCAGGCAACCGTCTGAGATCAGCCTGGTGCTTCTGGCGCTGCGCAGAGACCTTGAGGGACCTCTGGATCTGTACCCATGAAGCACGTAGAGCAGAAAGGTGGTTCTCCACAGCCGGAATATCTTGGGGAGAGAATGACTCCGGTAACACGGCAGGTTGGAACCCATAATTGGCCATGAAGGGAGACATCCCAGAGGAAGAGTTAACCGCCGTGTTCCAGGCAAACTCAGTCCATGGCAGAAGGTCAACTCAATTGTCCTGATGATCGGAGACATAGCAACAAAGAAATTGCTCCAGGGCTTGATTGGATCGCTCTGCGGCCCCATTGGACTGAGGGTGGTAAGCCGAAGAGAAGGAGAGTCGAATACCGAACTGGGAGCAAAAAGCAAGCCAGGACCTGGACACAAACTGACTTCCTCGATCCAAAACTATTTCTTTAGGCAAACCGTGCAACCAGAAGACCTCCCTGACAAAAATCGCGGCCAACTCCTGTGCAGTGGGTAACTTCTTGAATGGAACACAGTGGCACATTTTGGAGAACCGATCCACAATCATGAGAATGACCGTATGGCCTCGGGACACAGGAAGGTCCC